>OY982962.1:14254654-14846408 GCA_963890685.1 Plagodis pulveraria
CGCTGGAGTTAATAATGTTTCACCATAAGTTCTTAAATACACCGCTGACACCATTTGTTTTCCAGTCCAGCATATATTCAACCTAAGGATTATTAAAAGTTGTAGCAAACTATCGCCCAATCTCAATTTTGCCCGCCTTATCGAAGCTTTACTGAAATATTTAAAACGTAGACAATAACAAACAAACAAAAAGTGTGTTTACTAAAAAATAATTTAAGTTTTTTAAATTGCTATTACATGCCGATGACCTGAAAATGTATCATTCTATAAATACATATCAAGACCACTTAAAATTCCAAAAGGATCTGGGCAGATTTTTAGTGTATTGTATTAAATATAATTTTACTCCTAAGACAAAAAAACAAATAATTTAATACAAATAAAAATTAATTTTATTCCTCCTTACTGTGATACATTTATGATGAGTCTATGACTCTTAAACTAGGCTGGTGGCCTGTATCTCAAGAGCCAGGTTCTTCCTGGCTTTAGAGAATCTGTAACACATCTATATATTTTCTTTTATATATACTATTAAGTAACAATTCAAAATTGAACCAATACATTGAAACATATATACATATAGGAAAAATATTTAACGAAATTGTTTTTATTCGAAATTAACGTCGTCTTGTATATTTTTAATAATTAATATTTACGTGTTGTCATTATTCTGTGGTGTAGTATTGGTGTACGAGTTTAAGTGAATGTTTGTGAGGAATTTGAAAGGTGTATGTGTCGGTGCGTGTTTCTGTATGTTTGAATATACGTGCACGTGAAGGGTATGTGATTTGTAATGTGTAATTTTACATGTGTTATGGGATTCTAACTTTGATGAAGTTCAAGTCATAAAGGATTAAGGAATAATAGTTGATCGATTAGCTTCGGTACGAGTATAAGGTACTTTTTAGACCTCATCCTCGCCGTCTCATAATTATTATTATAAATAAGAATAATATTTCATTAGGAAAATATTGTGACTCTGTTTGTTGGTTCTTGAATATATAATATATGTATATATATATATATATATATGCACAGTCCTTCAGTGTCGTTATATAGTTTACACTATATATAGATGTATATACATATACAGTGTAAACTCAAGGGACTGTGCATTTTATGGCGTTATAGAGAGGTGTCGTTAAATGGAGAGAAGAAAAAAGTTTGTGAGCAACTAAGAAACGTATATTCCAACTTAATAGTCACGGTCAACAAACGTCTATACATGCAAGCAATCATAATTTATAAACAAAAGAACAAATTGCTTAGAAAGTTATAGGTAGAGAGATAAAAAGAAAAAGAACAACAGAACTATTCTATATTATTATAACGGGCTACTACAGAACCCTACATTACGCGCGGCCCGACACGCGCTTGACCGCTTATTAAGATGATACGAGCAACATAATTTTAAACTCGTGAATTCTATGAACTGTTTTTATTTTAAATATCCCGCCATAGACGTGAGTTTCCGCCTCAAGTAATAATAATAATGTCATTTCCACTTATTTTTTCGTTTTTGTACAACTCACGTGCCGCGTCAGAAGAGATCAGAGCTATGCGATAGAAAGAGAGGCGCCGTGTATATAAATATTAGGTACTCCGTGCTTTGCAGCGTGCATCGCTTCGTATCTCATTCATTTGAATGGCTTTGCGGAGTGATCCTTCTGGTCCTTTTGATTCTATGACAACACCACAGCTACTACAGTTTACTATTTAACTGTGTTATATAAAAATATCAGCTGGGATCTAGGATGATTTTGGGTAGTTATATTTACATAAGTACGAGAATAGAAACAGGGACATTGAAGGAAAAACTGAAAAAATCTCAGGTAATTTTGATACAACAAAATTAAAATAACAATTTCAAGTCAAGTTACAAAAATATAATTCGTATTGTATAAAATCGAAAATAAAACATGTACCTACATAAAAATCTTTTTTTTTTCAACTTGTGTTTATTTTAATACTAGCAGGAGTAGGATTGGTAGAGAAAAATGTACGAGGTTGATAACTCTTTGACAATGACAACCTTTTTATGTATTATCAATGATAAACATGAAAGCAACATCTATGCTTATATAACTCTACCTCGCCAGCAGTGGTCTTCGGGGATATATCGGCATTGTCATCATTATAGCTGCCTGCCTGCCTGACGCTGAACCGTGAGGAATTTGTATTGATTCTGTTAGTATTTATACTAATAACCATGTGGCTAATTACAACGGGAAAGTTACTTATGGGCTCTATTGCCTGATGCACATCAATGCAATCTCTACATCGGCTTTGCGCTGACGAGACGACTGATATAGGAGAGTGAACGAAAACGACACATTGTGCCGACCAAATAATTGGAATCAGCGCTACAGAAGTATACAAATGATATTACGAATATGTCGAAAATCACCTAACAGTGTGGCAGCTGTACTTGAGAGCTAGTTCCCATGATAGATTTAGCCTGTTTACCACTTTCTTTGCCCATAACTTTACTTACAATCAAATAGTTTGTAGTATTTAGAGGGCTATGCTATCTGTAAAATTAACAAAACACTTATGTGACGATGTGATTGAATATAGAACCAATGGGCTTTTAAACAGTTCAAAATTTCAAGTTTCAATTTTAACTTTTTTTTGGGTGTTTTTCAACTAGTCCGGGTTTATTGAGATGCTTAACCTGTTAATACGCTGCAAGCCATAATATTATAGGTAATAAGACAATTGCCTGCAACAGGATCATTACCTTACAATAAATACATTACAACTTGTAAAGGGTTTTAACACTAATTGTTACATAATGTCTCTCAGTATACCGTCTAATATATAAATATTAGCTTTTTAACAGTTTTGTATATAGAATTTGTAGGTAGGTACTGCAAATAATATTTGAATGATTAAAGATGCCTTGTTGCCATTTTCAGTAACATAAAGCTTAAGTGCTCGTGCAGTCTAAAACATATTACTGTATCAGCTGGATTGTCCACTGCTGAACACAGCCTCCTCCACTATGGGGGGACTTGCCATAATCCCCACGTTTGGCAGGCGTCTTAGGGATCGCAGTGTGAGATATCAGTTCCTCAAAAACCGCTGCTGCCCACTTTCTGCTATGTTACCCTTAGTCGCCTCTTATGACATGCACGGGTAGAGATGGGGGGATGACATTCTAGCCCGGCACTCCACGGGCCTAAAACATATACCCGTAGGTACGTAAATTCACTTTGTTTAAATTGTGTTTGATAATTACTGACAATATTCTAATATTATTTGCAGTAAGCACAAATTCTATATACTGAAAATAAAACTGTTAAACTGTCTGTACTTCCTTATTTTTTCTATATATTTTGTAATTATTGTATTTTTCTATATATTTTGTATATTGTAATTATTTGCAGTACAAATTCTATATACAAAACTGGTAAACTGTCATAAAAATTAAAGTCATTTCTAAATTATATTCCTACACCTGTATAGGTTCTTATTGCTTATGTTTCCAAAGCATTGTGTTTCTCACACTTGTTGTTACATGAGTAACAACCGACAAGTAGATTCAAAAACATACTTTTTGGCAGAAAAAGCACAACGCAATGTACGCTATAGCAAACGCTATGTACTTACATAGGGTTTCACTTCCCGATCAGACAAATAAGTAATCAATTACCATTGTGTAAGAAACACAATGCTTTGGAAACATATGCAATAAGTACCTATAAAGGTGTAGGAATATAATTTTGAAATTACTATAAAAGTTTATGACCATTTCAAATGATATATCTTACATTCGTACGTTAGCTCGCACTTACATTTTTGCGTCAGCGTCTCTTTGTCAAAGAGTTCAGTGTAATAATGAAATAATTAAAACAATTGAGCTATCGCGTTATGAATACGTAAACTTTAATAGCCGAATTTTATTAATTAGCTCGTTTAGCGGTATTTTTGCGTCTACCGCAGCCGATTTGCGTAGTTGTGCATTTGCCCGGGCTCGTGTGTTCGGGGCATGCGTTCACAGTTGGTCACCTTGCAATAAGGTATGGTAGTCGCGTCTGAAGCAGGGCGAGAGTGGGCGACCTCATAT
The DNA here is from genome assembly GCA_963890685.1 of Plagodis pulveraria. Classification (NCBI taxonomy): domain Eukaryota; kingdom Metazoa; phylum Arthropoda; class Insecta; order Lepidoptera; family Geometridae; genus Plagodis; species Plagodis pulveraria. The sequence continues at coordinate 14,258,724 of OY982962.1, forward strand.
AGCTTGAGCGGGAGGCGTTTCCTTTATTTCTTGTTGGTACGCGGTGTGGTAGTGACGTGTGCCTACAGGACATCATGCGAACTTTGCTGGTGAGTACTATTATCATCGTCGCGACCTCACCCTTTCGAAGGGCACCATTATTTTTAACGCTTCCTCTTTTTTCACCTTCATCTAAATTACTCCATAATTAAATAAAATTATTTGTGTTCGAATGTGAGTAATAACTAAAAAGCCGTTAAAACATTGAAATTTAAATCAAGTGTCAAATAAATATTTCACGAAAATATGTAATGTATCTGACAAAAGCCTGTTTCTACTGCAATTTTTTACGCTTACAAATCAACCTTATCTAACAAGATCACCTTAAATACCAACTAGTTGCACAAAAAGTGAACTACGAATATTTTAGTAAGGACACAAGTCGTGAAAGTCGGCTTTGCTGTACATAACTGAAGTATGAACGTGAATATAAATTGACTTATTGGTTCGAATAGTGCGACTAGCTCTCGGTTGCGTTCCAATGAATAACACGCGTTGATAGTAAAATTAGAATTACTAAGTGCTTGTACAATGCAATTCAGTTCTATATGATAAATGACATTCGAATGTGATATCAGTTTCTTGCGACAACCTTGAAAGCGAACGTAAGATGTCGTTTTCGTTCGATGTATGCTAAAGTGATCACCTTACTGCCCTTTATGATTAACAAAGCAGAACCAATTGTTTGCGGAGTAACGCATATATCGGCAAGCAACCCGTTGTCATATTAGAGAGTTACGTAAAGCACGCAAGTCTGAACAACCAACGTAGTTACGTTGCACGAGCCCACTGTTATTACTGACAGCTCTAGAACTACGCATAACTGGTCCTGTTTCAACAGAACAGAACATTAAATTGTACACTTTTAAAGCAACACTAAGTTTTGATAGATTTACCGGTTTAGTGCAGACTAATAGGTGTTAACTATATGTTTCGCAATTGACTTAAACTTTGTAATCAGTTTGTGGGAATGAGAAAACTTTAAATTGAAATTTCAAGCAGGTCTGTATAAATTATGTTGGGTGTGTTATTTTATGAAACAGTTATGCTGCCATAAGTTATGTAACAGTAATCATGCTATATGAAGGTGTTAATGTAGCTTTTTTTATTGTTGGTTTAAACTGATAATTTAGCTTTATTTTAGTACTCACTTGTAAATTATAATCAGTCTTTAAATCATAAAAGACTGAAATGTCACAATAAAATTAAATACTTTAATTGTAGGTACTGTTTAGTTATATAATTAACGTAGAGTTGTACACGAATTAAATTTTTGGGTGCGCGGTAACAGTGACATACTTTCGAACGTTTCTTCTATAAATCTATATTTACTATTATAATATGTCAACAAGCATATAAGGATAGACAAATTTCCAGAATATAGAAAGCGAAAAATTACACTGCTAGTTTCATTATTTTAAATTCTCGTGAAAATATAATTAATGCAAATGATGAAATAGATATAGTACCAGTCGTGATAGTTGTGGCCTATTTCTACACGCTTATATAGCAGAACTACACTTTGTTCTTCGTTAAGATTGATGAGTAACCAAATAATGTAGACATATTTTTGAAAACATATTCAGGATTACGAAAATATTGTAAAATTAGATTTACTTTACTGAATAGGCATTGGTTTTCGTATATTAAATTACTTGAAATTTTCTGGTATTTCAGGAATCGTATGATATTATATATAACGGTAGATGACTTTATTTAGTAGACATATCCCGTTCTACTTTTAATGTAATATCTTCGATCACATCATCACTCATCAACAGATAGTGGTCAAAGTCTAGTTCTTCAAGGAGTAAAAAATATGTCTATGTTTTATTTTATCATCGAGCATGTGGTATAATAATTACCGTTAGCAAATGGTTAGTGAACTCCTCGCCTGCTTCCCACTGGTCTTCTGAACCACATTCTATAGGCTGAGCCTCCAGCTTGAACTCCTCCGGGGCGCTTTCCACTGCATCCGTGATGGGCCTGGCTGCATCACTTGCTAATGCTACAAACATTTTTCCACCTACAAACATTTTTACACACTTCTACGTATTTCTGACATAGGTATACAATATTAAAAGAGTTCCTTTAATACTTATTTAGCTGTGTAGATACTCTTTTACCATATAACTGATATATCTGTGAGAGTGAGGTTTATCGGTTTTTATTATATAACACTAAAATGAAACCATTTTGACAACCTACAAGTCATTGCAGACTCACAGGTAGTCCAAATGCTCCAACCCACTACCAGTAGGCTCCGTGTCCAGCATGCTGGCAGCAGTGTCCCGTTAAATTGTAATGCTTATTCAAAAAGGTGCCAGCATTTTGATCACGCGTCGCATTAAACAAGCCCTCTGATAAGTTTTGGAAAATACGATGAGCTCCCGGCTTCACGGGCCCTACTTCTCCTGGACACCAAACGGCTCAAATATTTGCAATGTTTGTAATTAAATAATATGTTATACGAGTACATTATAGAAATGTTAGTTTTATTGCCAGGTGCCTGCATCATCTATGGACTATACCCAACCAACTCCAATTATAGTTATATTTGTTATATGAATACCTAGCCTAGCGAGGGTGCATGAGGTCAAAAAAGGCAGTGTTTGGAATAATAAAATAAATTTAATAGATTTGCCTTTTGCCATGACGCATGCACCGCGTATGAATAAATTACAACAAGAGGAAAACATATTCTTGTAGTAATTGGTGTTGTTTGTAGTACAACGTAAGTTGGCCTATAAATGTCGCTCCAACCCCACGATGGTAAGAACGAGAGGACAAATTGCAGTAATTATACCGTAAACGTCATATGGGCGTAGCAGTTACAGCATATCCCGGCTATATAGGATAACAGGGGTGGATGGCGCGAGTTGGAAATCCTTATATGACCATTATTTATCCTCTCGACGTATGTTTGTAAAATTTATGTGCGATTTTGGCTTTAATTAAAGGGGTATAAATATAAACAAAGCAAGAATTCCTGCCTACTATTTGACCATTATACCTAACTACAAACAAAATATGTGATTGTAATTACTATTTCCCAAATAAATACAATCGAATTTTCTTCCAACTTCAAACAGGTTTCCTGTTAGTAATAAAGGAAGGTGGGAAAACGAGATAAGGAAAATAACAGAGATACGTTCGCGTTCTTTAATCAGTCAAACAGATTGGATAGGTTTTCAATCTAAGCATAACAATGTATATTGTAAGTAGTTTCATTAGAACAGTAACTGGCTTAATCATTAAATGTATCAAGATTGTTTGGCCTAGATTTTGGGCATGATCGATACCCTTCATCAGGTTAGCTCTTGCTCACCACCTGTGTACCTTGATCGCAGTTTTAATTAAAATATCAAGTCAAACTCATGAGAAATTTCAAATCTTATGTAAAAACTACTTTCCACGAGTTATAATAAAATTTATTGATGCGTAACTTCCTACGAAAGAAGATATTATTATTATGATTTTTTTAAAACACTTGCTCGTAAAAGTTCCGTTGCAAGCGATATCTGTATCAATGTTTAGATTACAGTTAAATTTATGTAAACTGTGACCAAGGAGGTTGTTGTTGATTTCATCTCTCATATTAAGAAAGTGCGCTTGAAGTTAACTTATCTAAGGGAAAAAAACAGTTACAAAATTACAAATTTATGAGAGAAAGAATTAAAGTCATATGCGGGATTCGAACTCGCGTCCATCCACCCCTATAGCAGGGGTATGCCCTGACCGACTGAGCTAACATGACATTATGACTTATTACTCTAATTCTTGCTCTCAATTTTCAACCATCTTATAGGGATGGAGCTACACCTATAGTTCAACTTACGTTGTACCACAAACAAGACCAATTTTGCAATTGGTTTTAAACTTGTAAATGATGACGCAACCTTATAATTTTAATATTGTTATGTTTGCAATAACGCCTGCTCTGCGGATTACATTACAAAATTAGGAGAGTTTTTTTTTATTCAAGTGCGGGTTTCGAACCCACGTCCATCCAAACCCATAGCCAGGGTGTGCTCTGACCGACCGAGCTAACATGACAGTATGACTCCTAACTCTAATTCTTGCTCGGATATAACCGTGAACCGTGTAGATTGTTACATTTAATCATATTTCAATTCTATAATTTTTGTATTGTATATTTATTAGGCACATTTTTATATTTTATTAAAACTTTCGTAACTAGTACACATATTTAAAATTTGAATCCGATTTCACCAACGTTAAATCAGTCGAGTAGCTCAGTGCATGCGCGGACGCTGTCGAGAGCGTACGTACTCCATAATGAAGCGACTCTGAAAGTCGCGAAACCGGTCGAGATCGAGCTACTCGACTTATTTTACATTTTTTATACGTTTCCAAATTTTATATATTCATGTCCTACCCCAACAACTTTAAGGATAATTTACATACCGTAATCTCATTACTCTGGCGAGGTATTTTAACTTCTGCAGATCCTTGCACTTTCCAATCAGCAAGGTAGGAACGGGTTCTAGCGTCAGAATGATCGAAAATCCGTAAACAAGTGACGTTCGATAACCCATACCGCAGCTCCTCCAGGTCTATAGTATGTGCAAAAAGTGACATCAATACGTAACTCTGAAAAATAACGAGTATATCATTAAAACACATTTAATGCGATGAACTAAATAGACTAATAAGTCGCATGCCTAATGCCAAGCGTCCATTACATTGTCATCGTAAGTCCATTACATTGTCATCGTTCTCTTTCTGCATGACAAAGCACCGCGCACGTTACTCCAAGACGTTAGTTGTACTGTCTCGTTTGTCCAGTAATTTCACTTACTACAGTGTCTTCACTTCTAAACGCAGTAGCACATTACTGCTTAAGGCTCGGGATCACGCCAACGACCTTGAAGATCTAGGCGGGGCGAGCTAATTATCATTGCGCAAGCATGCCACTCGCACGCACTAAACATCGCGGGTGCGCTGCGGCACCGGCGTGTATTAAACTAGCAAAGTCATCGCGCTCCGTCCGTCACAGAATAACAATCACATGCATGAAACTGATAATAATTAATACTACCAATATTATGTGGATGCATGTGTTTATGTTAGATACCGCGCAGCTCTACAAAAGCTTTTGTTTATGTTATTGTGACGGAACAAGCTTGAGGCTCACCTGATTTTACCCGGACAAACCCCTGCCTATAACTGCATTTCATCACAAGTCATGAATTGCACTGCGCTCGTCAATTTGAGACATAGTTGTTAAGTAATTTCACAGGCTTTCAAGGACTGCTGCTGCAAAAGTCCGTTAGGTGCTTGGCGACAGATTTTCTACTTCATGGTGGTCGGTAGCTAGGCGGGATTCGCAAAATGCCCTTCTAACATGCGGTGAAGCTAAAGCCCTCGGTGGAATTTGAACCATGGTCATGCTGTGTGGCAGTCCATAGCCAATGCCACTGAATCATTACTGTTTCAATAACTTAAAAAATGTTGATGAGATTTAGTATTTCATTTGAAATACTGAATCTCATCAACATTTTTTCCAGTCCAAGAAGACTGTTAACAAGCCTACCAACTGTATCTACAGTACGTTACTCTGCAGTATTTATTACTGCTTATTGAGAATAACTTATATGAAATTGACTTCGATTATGTGGATGACATGGTGGTATTCACCGAGAGTTATAAGGTGTTATTGTTGGGTAGCAGCAGAGTCACACCATCATGTAGAATGTTATTGACATTATTTTAAAGCGTTACATCTGCTGTATCAGTACAACATTCTTGTGGATAAATGATCTAAATTTGAATATGAATTTGAGTTGATCTTGTTCGATGTACCTTCCTACTTATCACTAGTCAAAGCTTGGCCTTCGGTCTCGGTTTTTTTTATTGCTGATAGTCTAGTCATTGAGTACTATCTCACCTGATGGTAAGTGGTGATGTGGTCGAAGATGTTGTTCAGGCTAACCTAGAACTAATCCAAGTTTAGTCGAATATCCCACAAAACTTTTAATACTGCTGAACACGTAAGAAACATTACTCCTAATACAGTATGCAGAATGAAAGGAGCTTCTTGGACTAATCCAAAATGACGTAATTCAAAATGTTCACCATACAAAGCACTCCGACTCCACTGAAGCTAGGCCTGGCGGCCTCTCTTCAGCATTGAAGTACTTTGTATGGTCTCACTTTGTGTGATCTTGAAATGTGCTGTTTTGGATTTTTGACAGATGTCATTCCTGATGTTTTCCTGATTCCCTACGATAATTTTGCAGATCTCCCTTACCAATCTCTTACTGTTTTCAAGATAGAATCTAATAGAATCATCTCCACTTAGCAGGCGCATCGAAAATTCAATTCCAAATTCAGAATAAGGACGTTCAGAAAAAAATAGATATAAATTTTTATCTAAATCGGACTAATTTTTTTCACCTAACAGACATTATGAAAATAAAAAACAAAAGTAAAATAAACACATTAAGAATAACTGAGATATAAATTTTCATCTAAATCGGAGTAACTTCTTTCAGTTGGCAGGCGACATTAGTAAGCAGTATTAAACTATATCAAAATACCTTATACATACAAAAAAAATCAAAACTACATAAGATCTTAATACAGTAGAAAACCATACTGTAGCCGAATAAGCATTTTACTCTGTGACACAGTCCGTCCGTCAATGGCATCGATTGGATGACTTGGTTACATACCTATATATTTACTATGCTATCTATCTTGGAATGGTATTTTTAAATCACGAGCGCTATAATAATATTATATTTTATGTCACAAAATATGATAGATTGTACGATCACGAAGTAGCATAGGTCCGGCGTCTAATAATGCATGAGCGGCACTGAAGGCTCGTCCCTCGCACCGCGCAAGAGCCCCGCAGTTGCTTGGAAGTAAATGTCGTAACCGCCAAAACGATATCTTTTAATTTAGAGAGTACCGTTCCAGTAATACCTTTTTTGTCTTGGCGAAATTGTAGCACTACCTTTGTTATATTTTTTAATGTAAGTATCAAGTCAATAAGTCAAATTTTTTCAGAGTAGAAGGCAAATATATGTCAAAATTGAGATATTTTTGTTATTTTATTCATCAAACAAAATTTAACAAATTAAAAACTGTCTTGGCGCTTTTGTACATTATGAAATGAAATAAATACATCTTCAAGTATATGAATCCTAGCTATAATATTTGAAAAGCAGTAAGAGCTCAAAATCATCAAAATCTCGGTAATATTGAAATTTAGGAGAAAAGAGCCTTAAAGCAGAATGTGACACTGCGGTGATACTGATAAAGACGGTCTCTTGCTCAAGAGACCTACCATCTGGGATATAGTACGGTACGATATATAATGTTTGTAACACATTAGGTACACGAAAATCAACAACTGTATGTCTCAGTGTGACGGGCGCAGTGAAGACGAAATGGATCTGTTATAGGCAGAAGTTACCGGTTAACATCAGGCGGGCGTCTTGCATGTTCCGTCACAATAACATATGAAAAAACATGTTACGCTAGACATGTTTTAGTTAAAGTAGAGGGCGAGCCAATTGTCAGCACAGATTCAGACACCGGACTGTTACTAAAAATTTCTTTGTCAGAAAATCCCATTAATATGTCCGAACCTGGGATAGAAGCAAGACTTACTAAAGCGGCGCTTTATACACACACACCAACGAGGCAGTCACACACACCAACGGAGCCGTTATAGCTTCGTCGAGGCAATTAACGAGTAAAATTAAGTTTAAATTAGTACCGACATTATGAACGTATATAGCTAGGCTATAACGTTCATAACGTGGCATCTGTTTTAAAGAAATTGTCACTCATTAAGTTAGTAACACAATCATAAAAATCCTACCCTCAAAGTTCTTCTCTATACACGTCTTATTAAGTACGATTGTATTTGTCAAACTAAAGTGATTCTGTTCCATAAGTGTGTGAAACGAGCCAAAGTTCCGGTTAACAATAAACCCATTGTCTACCCGCTCCATGTTCAAAGGAAACCAATTATAATTATTTATACTCCTACATGCAGTAAGTTTATTTGTTAATTAATTCTAGCGCATTAACTTGTGCGTTTATTGTATTGTTTTGTATCATATCGTTACTCCTGTACTCCTCGGGTAAAAAGGGGCAGGTAGAGGTCTATATTTAATACGAGGGCTCTCTATACAATAGGGGGCGGCGAGTCTAGTGCCATCTACCTGGCAGTTTCAGACTCCGCAGGTTTATTCCACGAGTGTTTCTGAACATTTTTTTCAGCAATCACAAACACATGACAGATGCAACCCGAGAATCGAACCCAAGACTGTGACGTTCAAAGTGGCGCTTCTAAACACACATATTGACACAGCAAACTTCTAATAATTGTCATTATATTAAATATGAACTAAGTAGGTATCATTATATTTTGCACTTATTTGGTTCGACGAATAAGCATTAAAATTCAACAGGGCAATGCTTTCTATGCTGGGTACTTTAGTAGAGGGCTGGAGCATTTGAACTGCTAGCAGGCATGCCATGGCTTTTAGGTTGCCTAATGATTCCGTTGTAGTAGTTGTAGTGTTGTATACAGTATGAAGTGTTTTATAAAGGCAAACCGCTGGTAAAATCGTATAAAACTAAATCAGAACGATTTAAATAAAGAGTTTATAAATGCAAGGTTAAAAACCTACTCACCATGTATTCTTCAAAGAACTTCACTTCATTGGCTTGTCGCAGATATTCTAATACTCTGTCAGATGGGCAGTCCAGTATTACCCTGGTCTCTCCAATTACTTTCAGGGATTTGAGAAGAGTGTCATAGAACAGTAGTACCTGCATACCCAAGATGACCCTCATGTAAGTTTAAATAATTTTAACCAAACGATTATATTATTATTATTTGATTTCATTAAAGCAAGACTACTTTTTTTCAATTTGAACTAAAAAATTGGGGAAGCATAGACGTGTAAACAATAAATAATGAAGTATATCGTATCATGATTTAGGAAAGCGCCAACTTTGTACCAGCTCGCGTTGATGTCTTTTCTACGTAGCAAATTCGGATTTCATAGATGCTTACCAATACTAACTTAGAAGTTAGTTACGAGTACGAGAATAAAATAAGATGGGCATTACAAAATCACAAATATACGATAGGAAAAATTGAAGTCATGTGCGGGATAAAAAAAAATCCTGTTGTATATTTGTGATTTTGTAATGTAATCCGCACATCAGGCGTTATTGCAAACCTAACAATATAATTTTTTATTACTATAAAAAAACCTTAAGAAAAATATATAGTATAACACGTAATAACTAATGTTGCGTTATTTGCAGTCATTGCATATCTTAAAGTGACGTTTTCGTAACCTTCCAAAGTGCGATGGTAAAATGTATGTACGAGTATAATTGTGAGTAAAATTTCTTTCATTGAAAAATTTTGCACCTATTTTAAATAATCAAATCACGAGAATAAATGTAATGGCATAGGAATGTAAAGAAATTCGTAGACCATGGCATTTTGTAGCATTGTAATCTGAAGTTGATATTTTTATTAGCAGTTCGGAGTCTATAACTGAGCCTCGAAGAAGGCAATAGGCTCGCCTGTTATTTCGTGTGATCAAAGTATGTGTCGTAAAACGTGAGTACTTAGACACCTCTGCATACCCCTTTGAGAAATACATACATGGCAATGTGTTTATTGTTGTTTGTAGGAATACACGTGTTAATACGAAAATAAACCAAATTTGACTTATTCGTTTAATATACGAGTATGTACATTTATATGTTTTCTAGCAAGGTATAGCAAGGAGTTTTCGTTCATCTTTTGATTTATACTTTTTCTAAATATTAAAGGTTTTTTGTTTTATTTCGCAAATGTTCTTTAAGTATGGCCCGTGTGTGACATTTTTTCGCGAACTACAATTAGAAATCGTGAAGAACGCGCTAGCCCGTATCAATAGCGCGTTGATGTCTTTCATATAGAGAAAAGTCAACCTTCACAGGTACTTCCTACTTTATGAAATGAAGTAACGTTATTTCCCGCCTTGGGCATAAAAAAAAATTGTACTCCAATAATTTGTTAAACGTTTATTCACTTTATAAATGCAAAAGTATTTATATTCAATATAATAGGAAGACTTAAGATTTCAATTACGTATTTAGGCCTGGTTTGGCTGTTAGGTCTCTTAAATAATTTTATTGTAATAGCTAAAGTATAATATTATATTGATTTTGCTAATAAAGGAAACACACCAATAAAAAAATAACATAAATCATAATGATACCAATCCTGGTAACCGACAAAACGAGTTTTGACGATTTGAGTTCTTCAATTACAATTTGTGTGTGTGTGTGTTTGTTTGTTTGTTACGCAATTACTCCGCCAATTATGAACTAATTTTGATGATTCTTCTTTATTGGGTTGAGTATACCCGAAAGTTAGTTCCTTTTAAATTTTATCAAAATCGGTTCTTTTTAAGTAAGAAGTATACTCAATTAACTGAAGTAGTAATTGCAACTCTTGTTGGTGAACAATATTTTAGACGAGTGAATGATCTTATACGAAGAATGCATTAAGTGACAAAAATAATTAAAGAAAACGTTAGCGACTTCCAACGCAAAAAAGTGTAAAATAAATTGTGCAAGTCAGACCATAATAATGTAAGATCTTTTGAGTCAGCATGGTACCGACTTCAACAAGTTATTTTATACTTTTTGGTGTTGGTAGTCAGTTATATATATTTTTTTGTATTGAGCAAAGTTGGCTTTCATGCTTTATATATAGTTAGGAAGACAATATTATTTCTTTATCACTTCGTATGGAATCGGTATATCATTTTATTTTCGTAGATGGTTACCAGTTTTTTTCAGAAATCTCTGATTTTATACCATGACTTTTTAATTTTTCAAAGGGTAACCGACATAATGACGTATAGTGTTCCCTTAGTTACCTTCTACGATCATCCAAAAGAAAGATACGAAACAGCTCTGAATCTTAAATGTCTAATGTCTTCTATGTTTGTCCTGAACCCCCGGTAATCTTACACACTATTCTATGGTAATGCTATCAGAAGATCGCTAAAAATTTTACTGGTCCAGTAGAAACATGAGAGCTACGGCTACATCGCAACGTCCATCCCCTCAACCCTCCATCGGACAAGTATTTTAGCACAAATCTCTACAGATTGCTATTGAAAGAACTTGAATTGAACTGTGTTCTGTAGCAGACATTAGGCTTGCCTTTTTTATACTGAACATATGTTATTAAAATGTGGGTGATTATACTCCTTTGGGATATACACTCGATTTGAGGATATACAATCTTGTGTTGTTAGAGAGGATATTGCACCGGCCCCACAAGAGTGGGGCACGGGCATTAAATTGATTATGATTACTTTTTTTTTATGTTTACAAGATTGTGATACAGAGTAGCGTATAGTCATCTCCAAACTTGGTGTAACACGCGTTGAAGTCTTTTGTTAGGAAAAAGACGTCTTTAGTGCAGATGCCCAAATCTAAAAATCATTTATTTCTAATTATTCCCAGTATAGTTAAAAATTACTTTTTATTTTATATATTTAATTAAAGAAAACCTTAGCAAAGTTCACCGATTATTTTTGACCATAATCAAGTCAACCGTTTGAAAGCTTACATCGAACAAACGCACTAACGCCAACCCCCACTTGCCACTTAGGCCTTCGCTTTTTCAGTCAGTGAAATTAGAAATAGACTGTAATTAATAGGTTTACTTTACGGCATTTCTTAATCACGCACTTTTAGAGGGCACGATCGAGAAAATTCCGGATCATGCGCTCGAAGAGTCAAGAACTCCTGATGAAGCTTTGAGTAGAAACTAAACGCGTTGAATTTTTTTTCGGTTTTACTGTATGGCTTTTATGACGTCACGTTAGCTCTGTAGGAAAATTTGGTGGAGTTGTTACTAGGTTTACGTTTTATTATTTTGTTTTATTATTGCGGTGTAATTGTAGCAAAACGTAACGTAAACGCACAAATTAATTCTGATACGATTGTACCTACTAGATTGTGTGGTTGAAAATAGTAAACAGACTTAACCTAGAATGGGAACTAGCTCTGAAGGCCTGCCGGGATACACTGATGGGTGATTGGCGGCAATTTTATTATACTCGAAGATTTATTACATTATACTAGCTTTACATGCTTGCTTTTTGTAATTACCACAATAATGTAATACATGTACATTATTGTGGTAATTACAAATAGAGTATAAAACTTAAATTGCTTCTTCACGTTTATCACGTTTAAATATGTAATGAAGCGTCTTCGTCCAGCGTCACGCTTGATGGTCTAGCTAGTTAAATCAGAAGCAAGTTATTGAAGTTATGTACTAACACTTTTCTAGTCATGTACATACATAATCACAATCACAGCCCAATTAAAGAATTTCAAGAAGATATACACCGATAAATTTTAATTATGATGCATCGTAAAGTTACTGCGATATTCGAATTAATACGTGGATTTATGAATGCACTTTCTGTCGATACCGCGTATAAATCAGGTTTTTACTAACCCGCTTTCATTGTAACCCGTTGACTTTTTTAGCAAAACCGTCGATGAAGGTTTTTCTTATGGCATTACAACATCGAGCTGGATACTAAAGTATCATAAGGCTTTCAATTTTTTGCAATTCTTGAAACTGTTCCAACCGTCGTCGCTTATAATTTGTCCGTCCGATCAATTATCAATCCGATGTATCGATCGCTCTTATAATGTATGGTCAAGCAAGTGAAATATCTATAAAAAATATGATATATTAATATTAATCCTCACTTATCACGCGAAACAGATATCGTCTATTTATGAATGGAATTCAATTGTTATCATTATCTATGATGCGTTATTAGTACGTTATTCATAAAACAATACAATGTGAACTCAATCCTAGTCGAGCAACGGAATACCTTTTTTTAGTTACACCTATAAGGTAGGGGTTGTATAAACTCCAACTCGCACTTGGCCGGTTTCTTTACCTCTATGCTGATGGAAAAAAGTGGCTAAAAGTTGCTATTTGTAGCGGTAAAAAGGCCATTGTTGAAAAATTCGCATCTTCTTGCTGTTGTAGATGAAAAAATACATAAATAAAAGCATTGCCGGCATCCACCATTTCTTAGTTCAATATGAGATTCCACGAATGTTTTTTAAAAATAATGTTTTAGATCACTGGTTGCCTTTGAGAATTGTATAAACAACTTGAAATATTTCAAAGCAGGAAACCCAATTAAGGATTTTTTGATGACTCTGAACAGATGATTAAGTTTATAAAAAAAAAAATAGGTATGCATAATAGACATTACATGGTTTACGTAGAACTGGAACTACAAATGAAAGCATAAGAAAAAATAACTGGTCTGATTTTCTTTCCCTTCAAGTATTTTTAGCTGCGTACAAGTCGGTCCACATGCTCTGTGTGTTTTGTCGTCGCAAGTGAATTACTTTATTAGTCTATGATTCGTCGCCGGTCCAACCTTGACTGGCGGAAGCATGAATGCCGGGTGGCCTTAGCACTTTCAGTTTGTCCGTACCCGCCCTAACCTCACCGGCATTCCATACCATGTGATGCAATTGCGGTTTTTATATCCTACAATAACACGTTATTTATAATGTCAATTTGCTTTATGGAGGTATTTATTTTGGGTGTATATATTAAGTGTTTCTTAGGATGCTATACGTTTTGTCTGTAATTAGAATGTTAGACATGAAGAACTGGAAACAAAAGTAGGTACATAATGAATGTGGGAATAAAATGGTACCATGTCTAAAAAGAGCGGCGAAGGATATTTTCAAAGACACGAAAAGAAGGGAAAAGGAAAATTGGATAAAGATACGTGAAGGATGCTTTTGAGGGATGGAAAAGTGATGGAGAATAAAAGTTTGAGGAATGCAAGAACAGTCGCAATCGCCATGGCTAAGGTACAAAATAAGACGTAACACAAGAAAGTGAACCAATCATCAAGAGTGACAGAATATAATATGCATATAAGATGATGGAAAAGAGGTATTTACAAACTGTAAGGAAAATCACTTCCGGAAATTAAATAGTAAGAAGTTGATTAATCAAAAAGCAGTTTGAAGAAGCACAATAAATATTAGTGTGGTGTGAGTGTGAATGAAATGAAAGTAGCCGTGTAATTTGTGAAGAATAGAGATTCCATTGAGCCTGATGGTATACCTGTTAAAGTATTCAATGTCTTAGAAAGAGGAATAAAATCAGTCGTTTCCATCTTGAAGTGTCTAATTTTATTTTTAACAGGAACATAGGAAAAGCCAAACTGTTCACCGACGACAATGTTGTGGAAATGAAACCGAGCTCCAGAACTGCTTGGAATAATAGCGGGTAGAGTTAGAATGTGTCAAATAAAACGTTAGCAGAAAGAAAACTGCGCACTTGTTCTGTGAATTCGGTCGTACATTGTGACTGATCACATAACCTTAAATGGTGTACCAGTCTGTTCCTATTTAGATATTAGATTTTATTTCAATTATCCAAAAGTAGAATTGACCGGGAAGTGAGGAGTAAGATTAATGCAGGATGAATAAAATGGCGTCTCTGAGATTAAATGTAAATGAATGCTTATGAAGCTTAAGGTAAAAAATATAAAACCGACACAATATCTATCGTTATGTATGAACCTATATGTTCGGCAACGAAAGAGATGCAGAAAAGAGCAGTGCTTACGTGGCAGTTTCCGTTGTTATGTTATGATGGAGGTGGGCTGCAATTAGAATGGACAAGATATGCAATGAATATATCAGAGGAATATTGAAAGTAGCAGTGACAGAAAAGTTGAAAGTGATTATGTATTTATTAGATTGTGGTATGTGCATCTTGAGAAGGATATATAACATATTCGTATAAATAAGTAAGTGTTATATGAGAGTATCGTCCACAGTCATATTTAACAGAAATATAGGCATAGATGCAAAGGAATCCCATAGAAGGTATTTACGGACTGCGTAAGGAATTATATATACGCTATACGAAGTCAGTAAACTGACTTCGTATAGCGTATATATAATTCCTGCAGTTCTTAACCGATCGGCTAAGTTAAGCGACGTCTGACGTGGTCATGACTTGGATGGGTGACCGCTACTGAGCGTGTCCGTGCTTCGGAGGGCACGTTAAGCCGTCAGTCCCTGTATTTGTCTTAGGATAGCGATCGTTATAACATTGTGGTAAGGCATTTTGCGAATCCTGAAAATTTGCGATACCTGGCTTCCTACCTTTGAGTGGAGAATCTGTCGCCACGCAAGGGAGATAGTGATGCAAGGTTAGCCTATCAGCTATAAATAAAATAATAAAAGATTGTTTAGGAAAAGGATAAAGCTGTAAGTTTCGTCTGTTCCTGTCGCAAAACCATCTTCTAAATATAAATACTTGACCTTTATTCGGGTAGTTTATATTATAATATAATGATAGGTAAATAAAATAATTAATTTGCAATTCAACGGGGCAATGCTGCCAGCATTGCTCCGTGGGCTCTAGCTACCAACTGGTAGTGGGCTGGAGCATTTAGAGTGCCTGTGAGCCTTCGATGACTTTTAGGTTGTCTAAATGCTATTATTGTAGTAGCTTTAGTGTTAAAAATTCAGCCATATACAAAAGAAAATAATTAAAATAGTCGTCTGGAAAATTTCATAATGCATTTTTTCGGACAAAGTGAGAAAACGTCGAAAACAATGTGCAGTGTAGTTTAACAACTTTTACATGTTTATATAATACTTAGGTTATATAACTAGGTATTATTACAGTATATATTATATATATAAAGCTATCCTTAGCTATCCTAGATATCCTTACACCAAGTGCATGTATCATGCACGTATCAAACCAAACACATAATAGGTACAAAGTCACAGCCATAAGTGTTTTCGTCACGATTCATAGTCACAGATGCAATTACAAAGATAACATAACCAACAATGTGTCCTTCACATGCAACGTCTATAAATTCTTAGGCACGCAACAATAGAAGTTCAATAAACTTTCCAAGTCCTTGTCCATTAGAACAATAAAAACAAAAACAAAGGCCACGTGTTACAAAACTGCCATTGATTTGGGAAATAACTTTAAGTATTTCCCAAATCAATGATTTTTTATGAAATCAATGCCTAACAACCTAACAGGTAATGCCTAACAGGCACATGGACCCCGCGAGTTATTCATTTTATAAGCTCTTGTGCAAATAGTATTGTAGTTACTACCACGGTTCAGTTTATTCTATTCTGATCGTACAATTTGTTACAAGATTAGAAAAATGTTGCAGGACAGTCCATATAGGTATTTCATTTATTGGCGATAACATATGTATAGGCTCGCTTCCTATTATGTGCATGGAACCAGAACGTATCTGGGGTAAATTGGGGTTTAGACACCTTTTTTTTTTTTTTTTTTTTTTGTGGGGGGGAAATGCCTTCGCACTTCCCTTTCACCACGGGGGTGGTGAAAGGGGATGTGTGGGACTTGAACCCACTAAAACCCCCCCGTGAGCTGTCCACCGCCAAGGTGGGGCAAGATAGGGTCGCGTTGGCATTCACCATCTTGCCCCGGCGGTAGGCCCGAACTCAATCGGGCCTCTGCTCCTGTGGAGGGGTGACCTTGCTCACCAAGGCCACCCCTCAAACGTGTGAGGCCGTGCATGCTGGTGGAGAATCCCCCGATTCTCCACCAGTGGCCCCACTACGGAGAAGGGAGGAGGCGGGCGAACTGCCGCCTCCTCATGCCCGTTCGTCTACGCCGGAGCGGGGCAGCATGGACATCTCTCTCCCTGACCCGCTCCGCGGCCTCCTTCTGCGCCATCACCGCTTCGCAGAAGGAGACTACCGCCTGCCACGATCTCTCTCCACTGAGCATAGCGTTTACAACGCTCGGCAGAGAGAGATCCCCTCCAATAATTGCTGAAAGTGTGTGTCGCTGCGGACCCCATGCAGCACACACCTCCAGCGTATGAGGCGCCGTGTCCTCCGGCGCCCCACACTCGTGGCAGGCTGGGGTCGCCTCCCGTCTCGCGATCTGGTGCAGGTACTTTCCGAAACATCCGTGTCCAGAAAGCACCTGCACCAATCGAAAGGTGAGCGACCCGAACGGCCGCTTCACCCACCTGCGAAGGACCGGGCGGATGGCATCCACCGTCAACCGCCCAGGGACCGGTGGAGCCAGGTCCTCCGTCCACCGCTGCAACAGGGCGACTCGGGTTTAGACACCTTGCTTAACCCTTCGGGGAAGATGTCCAATAGATAATAAAATAAGTACCATTTTTGCATTATATACTTAGTCTAGAATCTACAATCCAGTGGGAAATCTACCCCCTAAAGTAACTAAAGACAAAAGGAAAATCAGGAAGTGCATATTCTCGTCTCTCGCTAGGGCGAAGTGTCATTAACAATACCTGCAACCCCCAGGACCGCTGCCAAGCCAAACGAGCCAATTGGGGATTGTTGCAGTTGATACTGTACTAACCTAGTCTACAACCCACATAATAAAGATTGCGACATTAAACGAGTACTTTCTCAGTCAGCAAGTTACGGTGTCGATAACCCAATCAAGTCTTACTTGCACTATAAAGTTGTCAATATTATGAAGGTGTATTTGAAATTGATCAATAAGTAGATTAAGTAGGTACCTACTGTTGGATTATTCATGCCACCAGAATTGGACAAAGTAAAGTCATAATTAACATTAATCTTCGAACGGATATTTTAGATAAAAAGCCTCAATATGTGGTCGAACGCGGGGACCTATTAACCTACCTTAATAAGTCCCTGTGTGTACCTTAATAAGTATAAATATATAATTCCTTTAGAGTCAACCTAAAAAATACAATTAAAATAGAACCTGAAGAATACAATAAATAATTTTGATGTGAATTCATAATGTAATGTTATGCATATGAGTATATTCATTATTATTATTTTAAATATTAACTATCGCATAACGCTCTAATATAGGAATATGTTCCTATATATTAGTAGGTATTTAAGTAGGTACCTATACGTATGTATGTAGGTAAAATTTGCTACTTATCTCTAAGTAGGTACCGACTCTTTATATAGATAAACTAGGGTAACTGCATAAAATCTGCATAAGTTCATGAGTTGTTTGCATTGCTAGGGTTGTTTAACATGCATGTGTAGTAGCTACTTAGTGTCTCTACCTTTTATATTTTCAAAATTTGCACACAGGATGCTACATTGATATAAAAATAAAATGAATTTTTTTTTTCTTTTTTTTATGCCTTATAGTATAGGTTATCCTTTGACCACTATCTCACCTGATGGTAAGTGATGATGTGGTCGAAGATGTTGTTCAGACTAACCTAGAATTACTGGCTCTCAGGGACAGCTGCCGGAACACACCGTTAGGTGTTTGGCGACAGATTTTCTACTTGAGGGTGGTAGCTAGCCAGGCGGGCATTCGCAAATTGCCCTACCACCATGAATTGGGGATAAACGCTACCGTTAATTAAATTTACCTCACCTTTATCCGATTTCCCCCGTGAGGTGCCGGGTGCAATTCTAGCACCTCCCCATATCATCCCGTGGGTGTCGTAAGAGGCAACTAAGAGAAAAATACTAGAAGGTGGGCAGCAGCACCTTCTAAAGAACTACCAACTAACACTGCGATCCCCAAGCCGCCTGCCAAGCGTGGGGATTATGGCAAATACCCCCTAAATAGGGGAGGCTGTGTTCAGGAGTGGACGGGTCGGCTGTTACAGTAATCTGATTTAAGTGAACCCACTTTGACTAAACTCAAAAAGAAGTTACCATTGTTGGGATTGCTTCCATTAATGCTGGCCGCCTGAAACACCTTCGTGGAAAATTATTTTCGCCAACGCGTTTCGCTTCTACACGAAGCATTTCTGAATTGTCAGTTCTGAACTCTAGGAACACACAATCGAGAAAACGCTCGAAGAATCAAGGTCTCTTTATGATGTTTCGTGTAGTAGGGAAACGCGTCAAAAACTCTTCCGGTTGGGCTACGTAGCGTGAAAGTAATGTCGGTTTAACAGGAAAATTGGGCGGAATTGGCACTAGATACAAATTCTAAATGTTTTTCTAATAATAACAAATATTTTAAAAGTATTCTAAGAAAAAACTAAATCAATATGTTAATAAAAACACTTAAATAATCGAGCGCACAATAGAGACTCATTCGTGCGCTCGTAGAGTCAAGACCTCCTGAGGATGGTTCGTGTAGAAGCAAAACGTGTCGAAAATTATTGTGATTGATTGACTGCGTGGTGTTTGTGACGTCGCGTTGGCTTAATAAATTAGGCGGAATTGTCACTAGTTATATTTTTTAAGTGTATTATTATATATATTGATTTATTTTTTCCTATAATACCTCTAAAATATTTGTTATTATTAAATATGGATTTCCGCAAATTAACGCCTGAATCTATTCAATGTTTTTCTAATATATGAATTTTATGTTTTCATACAATTTGTTTAATGTATATTAATTGATGCATTTCCAAAAATAACACTTGAATCGATTAATTTCTTATCTTACGGTTATTTTGATAAAGTTATTAACAAGTCTTAAAAATTGCAACTGGGTTGTTATATTCCAAAGCAAACTAGTTTCATAACAAATGTCGAAAATACAACCAATTAAATTCCTTGCCTGCTATTAATTATTACTTAACAATTAAAACACCTTTACACAAACGCAACCTTTGAGTAATCCACAACGAAATACCTTGCCTACTAATTATGAATATTGTGATATAGGATGCAAGGTATATCACAAACTGGTAATATTGAAGCAGTGGTGGCTCAGTGGCATTGGCTATGGACTGCGACGCAGCAGGTCCATGTTTCGAATCCCGCCGTGGGCCTGAGCTTCACCGCATGGTGGAAGGGCATTGTGCGAACGCCCGCCTGGCTAGCAACCACCCTCAAGTAGAAAATCTGGCACCAAACACTTAACGGTGTGTTCCAGCTGCTGTCCTTGAGAGCCAGTAATCCTAGGTTAAGCCTGTTAACACCTTCGAACACATCATCACTTACCACCAGGTGAGATTATGGTCAAAGGTTTACCTATCAGCAATAAAATATATATATAATTAATAATACATAGGTATCCAACCAAGAACTTGAAACTTTTATCCGCTAAATTATCTGTGGTTTGGCAACCAACGTATGGCACTTATACACAACACAATGGAACTCGAGTAGGCGTGCTGTGATAATATCTACTCTATTATTTATATTATAATATTTGGTGTTGTACCTGCTGGAGTAATCTACTTGCGCGCAAGGTCTACTGCTTAGGAAAGTATGCCATGCTCGTTGCGCTAGCGACATTCTGTCAACCGCGTCAACCAAATTGAGCTTACTTTACGACCTTAAAGAACTTGGTCCGACACCTGAAATATCGCAATCCCTCATTATTGTACTATAAAAAGTACGAAAATGTAACTTATTCAACGGGTAGAGATGCTAATGTAATCCTTTGCTATTTTTCAGATATGTATGCTGTGCGCAGTCACAGCTTATGCGCAATATAATGACGGGCCTGCACCTCCGAGATTACAAATTCCCGGAGCGATTCCAGTTGGCGGAAGACAAAGCGGCTTCAGACAAGGAAGATTGCAGGGTGCCCCCGTCGGCCCCGGAGTAGCGAGGATACGGCGGCCTGGACTCGCCCGACCCTCCTTCAAATCTGTGGATGCGTCTCCACGACCCAATCTGCAGTCCCTAGATGAGTTTGCCAAACCAGTCACGGAAGAACCGGAAGATGAGGCAGAAATCAATACTCAGACAGCATTCTCACCCAATTATTTCTCAACGCCTGAACCTCAGAATGACTTCTTTGATATCACTACCACGTCTCAGCCGAAGCCCCCGAGTATCTTCAATTCGTCGCCGTTCCCGCAGCCCACTCCACCTGCGCCGAAGCCGGAGCCCATTAGACCCACGTCCTACAGGCCACTGCCGCCGCAAGCTTTTGTTCCGATCAAAATCGAACCAATCAAGCCTCAACCCGTCAGGCTACAACCACTATCGAGCAGACCCCAGCGCCCGTCGTTCAGACCTGAGCCCAAACCTTTCCAAGAAGAAGAAGAGGAGGTGAATATTCAACCAGTAAGACAATACTCTAGACCTCAGGAGCCCATCAACCGCGCACCGGTTAAGAGCGTGCCACAACAGAAATATGTCCCATCTCACAAAAGGGAAAAGAAGCCTGTGGCGCAAATTATTCGCAAGTTCACAGATGAAAATCCGGACGGAAGCATAACTTGGGGATTTGAGAATGACGATGGATCATTTAAGGAAGAGACCATCGGAGTAGACTGCGTGACCCGCGGCAAATACGGGTATGTTGACCCTGACGGTTTGAAACGTGAATATAATTACGAAACAGGCATCCCCTGTGACAAGACTAAGGATCAGCAAAGTGAGAAAGGATTCATAGACTATCAAGAAAATAAAGCAGTCCTTCCAAATGGAATTACAATCGATCTCGCCGCCATGGGCAAGAAATCCAAGAGGCCATTCAGATCACCTACCAATCAGTAGAATTTAGTATTTAGGAATAATTTATTTTAGGAAATCTATTTTATAAGTTCACTTTAACGTCATGAAGATGTTATAAAATTTAACATTTTACTGACGTTGATTGGTCACACATGTGCCTTAAATGATGTGGATGGATGAAATAAAACTAGAAAACTCATACTTAAATGCTTTTTATTTCTTAAACCTATAATTTTCCATAATTTTAACTGATATCAGTAATACAGAGGCACAAGTAGATATTACTCAAGTAGATTTATCTTCTTAAAGACCATGCAACAGTCTCATTTTTACTATTAAGACATGATAATTGTAGGTTTTTTTTCACTGCACAAAATATAATGCATGTTTTGTTAAGACGCTGTCAAATACTGAAAATTAGTCGATATCGGATTGCGTAGGATTGAAAGAGAAGCAGTGAAATCTTGATCAGTTTAGGTAAAATCCGAAAGTAAGTCAAAACTAGTAACGTAAATCGAAAATGTAACTTTTCTTGTCCCTCTTGATAAGTTTTTGCTATTTTAATAATATATTTTCATATACATTAATTCGTAAATAATTATGATGTTTACGTCACAAGCGAGAGTCAACTTTGCAATTTTGTTATATAGAGAAAATTTTAAAGAAACGTGTTTCGGAATTTCTTGGCCTTAGATAATGTCATCAAAATTTTGATATAATTTTCTTACTCCTACAAATTATATACATTTTGCTAAGAATCTGTTCAAGTAAAGCTATTTAGCACTTGTCAGTGTCTTAACTACATTTACACTAATTTTACTAATATTAATATTACTTAAGGTCTGAGTAATAAATGCATCTCAAAGTTGAGGTCGATATTAACAGCGGCCAACCCGTCTTACTGTTTATACAAACGCTCGTACGTGATTATGGCGTTGTAACAGATCTTTCTTTGAAACTTTTGAGCTAATAGGTATCTTGTACACTACGAGTTTAAGCCTCCAAAAATCTGCCTTTTGCACAAATTTTACCTAAACTTTGGGAGTTCAGAATGTACTCATAAATTGTAAAAGTAGAGAATGTATTTTGGTAGAAACCTTGCAAATATAATGGAGATTCTAAATGACAAACATTTATTTTATAAACTTTTAAGGCTTATTGCAAAACACGTAATTCCTGGATCAAGTTTTATGAAGTTTACGAACACTATTTTTCGTTCAATGCTATCCCGCTCTCGCTTGCTTGTTAGCCAAGAGGCGGAAAGAGGTATGCGGGGGACGGAGTGAGACGGAGAGTTGAATGCCAAGCGCTGAAGATGAAAAAAGATGAAACAACAAGCTTTTCAATCATGCTCGCTTTGACAATAGACGAAACGGGAAAGGCTGATTTTGACTGACGAAAGATGCTGTTTTTATTGAATTAGGAAGAATTATTAGTATTTTCCAGATCACCTGTGAAGGTAACCTTGCATTCATTCTTGAAGACTGGTAGGACTGGCTAGTTAGTTGGTCAAATAGCATAACACGTCACGTTAGAGATCATAAGGAGTTTATAATTTAATACGTGACGGAGTTTTTTTTTAATAGTGAGGCTCTATTATTCCTCGCTTTTTCCATTTTCTTCTATGTTTTTTTTATGTTATTGTGACAGAATAAGCTCGAGGCCCATCTGATGTTAAGCGGACTAAACTCTGCCCAGAACACATGCATTTCGTCACAAGTGACGAATTGCACAGCGCCCGTCACCTTGAGACTTAGTTATTAAGTCTCATGTGCCTGTAATTTCACTCGCTCTCAAGGAATGCTGCCGGAACACACCGTTAGGTGCTTGGCGACAGATTTTCTACTTGAGGATGGTAGGTAGCCACGCGAGCAATCGCAAAACGCCCTTCCACCATGCAAAATGTGATTTCTAGATAAGATATATCTAAGTCGTTAAATATGACCAGTTCTAGATACATGTTCTAATAAAAGACTTTCATTCCACTCAGATGAATATCATCGGTGATTTGGAATTCAACAGTGACATAGGCTGGCATTAATAAATAGGTACATCTCAACGTTGAGATAGATCTTAATACGCAGTTTTAAAGTTAAATATATGGAACATCTGTCAAAAACTGCATCTTAAGATACAACTCAAAGAGGATTGTCCCCTTGTGAACAAGGCGCTTGATAAAAGTAAATTTGTTGTTTTTTTTTTGGGCAAGGTATCAGGAAGATGTAAATCTACCTGCCTAGATTCTAGATAAACATACTGTTAACATAAGATAATAAGTAATAATAAAAAAGTAATATATAAGTTACAAAACCACAAATATACGATGGGAAAAATTTAAGTCATGTGCGGGATAGGAAATTGTTTTTCCCATCGTATATTTGTTATTTTGTAATGTAATCCGCATAGCAGGCAAACCTAACAATATTAAAATATATAAGTTGTTTTTTTAAAGCTATTTATGTACACCAGGGTGAACAAGGGCTTGTCTAAAATCCTGATACGATATATCTATGTGAATATTAATTTAAGCTATTAAACCTATATCATACATATACCTATAGTGCCTGTTCATTGTTGGCCAAAAGGTCCATACAAGTGGATACAATGTCCTTTGAGACGCATTTATTAATAAGAGCCTAAATGATCAATTATATTTATAAATGTCATACTCCCTCAGCCTACCGCTAACCCGCAAAAGTTTCACGGCCGCTATAAACAAACCTCTGATTGCGTTCTACACTCAGATACACCTTAAACACCAACTAATAAGAGATATTATACAGGGTGTCCCAAGAAGTAGTGATATACTGAAGCTGGGAGGTAGAGGACCTAGAGGGCTATCTGAATCACCCCCATGTATGTTCCGCGATTATTCGTATTTTCGGAGTTATGACTTTTTTTTAATTTTTCGCCTATCGTCGAGTACAATGAGATTTTTATTTATGGTGACGTGAATTATTGCGGTAGATGCTTGATTTTTTTGTGTGCTAAGCTGATAGATAGGCCAATTCAGTATGGTAACATTTACTATCGTTAGATCTTTTAATGGAATTTAAAAAACATGCCATGAAAGATAAAATTACCCAGCATGTTCACAACTACCAGATATTCACACATTTAACATATAGCTTACTAGATTTTACAGATGACTTTGATTATTTACATGAAGTTTTCTGAAACTTTAGAGCCGTAAGTAAACATACTGAAATATTGTAAACATCTGTGATGATAAATAGTTTCATGGTTACCTGAGGTTAGGTTAGAGAAAAAGATTGGCTGTATGAACACACAAGTTAACAATAGATTACTTTCAATTATTTATCAATATATAGGGGTTAAGTGTCATGTGGCTATAGCCACAAAGTACTAACTGATTTGAAAATACTTCCCATGGCCAGGAATTTCAATAAATGGCCCTAGACTTCAAAATGGGACAAAACACAAACACTTCAGGAAATAAAAATAAATATTGCTTGTATTTCACAAAAACACCTCATTTTAGAAAGTCAGTCAAGAATAAAAGGTATCAGTTGTGCTAGAGAAAAATTATAATAATTTGTGTATTGTTGTAATATTTAATCAAAATGAAACAAAATAAACTTATTTTGGGACAAAAATCAAAACTGACCTGACCTTTTGCCACTCTGACATCCGGGACAACTTATATTACAAACAAATCTTTAAAATTTTTTGCATTTAGCTTAACTAATAAGGTCTGTTATTCATATATGGCTGCGGGCGCCTCATTGGTGGAGGCATCCTGTTTGGTGGAGTAATAGAAATATCTAAGTAATGTCCAATTTGAAATTTGACTTGAGACAGTGTTTTATTGTCATCACCACCACGCTGCCCTGAGCAAGTCACTCCTATTTCTCTCATGCGGTAAGTAGGTGTCCTAATATCAGGGTACACTATAGCAAAGTCAAAGTATGTCCCTTTACGTCTAGTCTCTGGATTCACTTCTTTGACTAGACCAGTAAGTTCTCTCAGGGTAGCATCCATCCAGGTATATATCTGCAGTTCATTTTGTGGCACAGTTCCTCTTGCATAGTCTCCAGGAGAATTGTGCCTCCCAGTCGAACAAAACACTCGGAGTAACAGTGGACACGTCTAGAAAACAATCCATTTTGAAATTACTTTTAGAAACTATAGCCATTTTGAAAAGTTATCAGCTCCCCACATAACTCTGCATTTGATATTGATTTGGAGCAGGTTATTTACTATGAGTCTTATTATATTTTAATTATTTCATACTATTGTGATGGAACAAGCACAAGGCCCATCTGGTTTTAAGCGGTAAACTCTGCTTATAACAGTTGCAGTTTATCACAAGTGGCAGCTGCACTGCACCCATCACCCTGAGATAATAAAGTTGTTGTCTCATGAGCCTGTAATTTCACGGCATTCATACCCATCAAAACGGAACACAGTGACCTGACCCATATGTCGCCAAATTTGCCGAATACCTAACCATCATATGTTTTTGGTTGGTGTAAGCAATTGGAGGGGTTAATAATTTTCATTGGTCTGTGATCTACATATTTAGCCGTCACGCGATTGGGGCGGGCTAATGCCATTTGAAATAATGATATGTACAGTTCCGTATCATCATTGTAATGTTTTAAAGACTTCAATGCATAGTGGAAAACATACATAAGTGTTTCCGAAACAAAGTTTTGTGTATGAGTTTACGTTGACTGTTTCGAAAAACACTTTGCAATAGATTGGGCTTATCGGATGAAATAAAAACCAGGTGTGAGTACTGAGATGACAGGGAACAAAGAGCCAAGATTATAAAGCATGCATGATGTCCCATGAGCCCCAATCAGCGTGAACGTGAAGGCCATCATAGCATATTGCTACTAGGTATATAAGAGATTCATACATAACCTTACCTTCTCTCTATCAACCGGCTTCTCCATAGGCTTAACCTCTTCAACAACCATTGCCATTGATTCTAAACCAGCCATTTTCATAATATTGAAAGGTACTAGGTACCTTATACGGCAACTCAATCAATCAGTAAAAACAGCATAAAATTAGAGTCCCTATATTGTACGACCAATAATACGCGACCAAATAATGCACAGCCAATAATACGCGTCCAATATTACGTGGACTGGCTTCGTATTATTGGGGTGTAACAATACGGGTCGTACAATATTTGGTTGTGCATTATCTACACGGGCTGATATTACACAGCCAATAATACGCGACCAAAAAATAGAAGCTATTTGATGTACATGAATTATTGGGTGTGCATTATTGGCCGTGAAATACGGGCCGGACACTTTTTGCACAGGGCGATAATGTACACCCAATAATACGTGTACATCATAGACTATAAAAAAATATCAAAGAAAGAGCCTCGTTTGCACGTTCCAGTATCCTTTGTGGCGTATTCCATTTGACGCTAATTTCGTTATTTTCGATAATTTGGACCACATCTGCGTCTATGGTGGTGATCACAGTGATCGTTTGTAACTGTTCTCCCCTGTTCCATATAAGATAAGAACGCTAAGAATGCAAGTAAAATTAGCCACTTTTGACATAAGGTGTAGGTAATTCAATCTGTTCCAGTAGCTTCATAGCGTTTATGGCGAAAATAATCCAAGACCCAAGTGGAATCACTTTTTGGGAGTGTGATCGTTTTTATAGTTTTTGGTGAATTTAACTCCAAATGGTACGCACCCTTGATCGCAGACAATATTGTCAATATTTCCATTTAATTTAACGTTCATTACTAGGGCGTTCGGATAGCCTATCGGTGCCAAAAATAACACTCACAAACGCTAAAAATGATCACACGGGCCGTTCGTTTTGGGACTTCGTGATCAAAAATATCGTTTTCGCTCACCGTTCGGATAGCTTTGAAAACGCTACAAATGACAGAGAAAAGTGATATTTTTGACCCATGTCTTACCGTGGGATCGTTGTGATCGTTTTTTGACAACTGCTGTTTTGACAGTTGTATTTGGCGCGATTGAAGAGTTTCACAAGTTTTTTATATTATATATAAATATATAATATAAATACCATATTATTTAGTAGGTACCTACTTGTTTTGTTAATTTTAGAGATTGATTCCATGTTTCAAAATTGTTAAAATATTGTCGGTTGTCAAAGTATGTTTTAAGCCGTTCGGATAGCATGCAGTAATTGGTGGTCAAAAATAGCAAAAGCTTCTATCCGAACGCTAAAACACAAATGCCACTTTTGAAACTGCTACAAACGCAATCGAGCCAAAACGAACGCCCCTTACGTATTTATTCTCAGTGTTCTGCGATTTGGAAAATTCCTACAAAATAAAAATGTGAACGATTGTTAAACAAAACCCGTGTATTATAAGCTTACTCTACTAAATACTCTAACGCCTCGCATGTGCAACAGACTTATGATTCCAGGGATAAAAACTGCACAAACAAATTGTTATGCTCGTATGCATTCCCAACTCATGTTTAATATTTTTGCCGATTGCATTCTAGCCACATCGTGTTTCATGTGAAATTTGTGTGTTTGAGATTCCAGTCACAACAGGCTTATGCCCATGAGTTCAACTTCATGTCGGAACCTGCAACTTACTAGTAACAAAGCTAGTAGAATCAAGTATACCTAAGCTACTAAGGGTGCGTTTCATTTGAGTGAGATTCGCTAAAAACGCTAAAAACGATCACACTCCCAAAAAGTTTTCCACATGGGTCTTGGCGTTATTTTCGCCTTAAACGCTACATCTAATGTCAAAAGTGACAGAAGTTGCAAGTTTTAGTGGCATTCTTAGCGTTCTTATCCAAAAATGGAACGGGGATGACAGTTACAAACGATCACGTGATCACAACCACAGACGCAGAATGTGATCAAAATTATCGAAATTTACGTTCTTAGCGGTTAATGGAACAGGCCCTAAGCTTCTACTAACTAAGAAAAGGGATGCTAACATTGAATATGAATTTGAAATTACTCCTTGAGGTAGCCTGGTGGAACAGAATACTGTAAAGGACACAATAAGTGGTAATACCAGCATGAAAGGAACTTGGTAGTATACAAGTACATCATGTTTAAATCAAAATAAATTTTGAACTGTTCTAAAGATCTTTTAATAAGAGCTGACTTCTACAATACTATCAGCATTGGCACATCCATTGAGATCATAAATCAATCACCATGTGACCTTACAATAATGAATGTGTGGCAAACTGGGGACTCTCAAACTCAGGAAAGTTGTACAAATTTTAACATACTCATTCACTGCGTGTTAACCTGTTTGTAGCCAGCATTAGGAAATGTGCATTTTAGTCCACTGAAGTTGCAGCAGACCACCAATCAACATGTTACATACTTTTTAATTTAATAACTGGTTTTTCATCATTGTAGTTGTAATATTAAGGAATAAAAGTCACAGTAGAAATCATTGTACTTTTTTATTCAAGCACTATTTTGAAAGTCTTACAAAATGAATGCCACATTCAGCACGCATGGATTACATAGATGGGAAAAATAGGCAAGAAAGTCAGGGCCACTGTTCTAAATGTAATTACACAATGTGTGAAATAAATGTAACACTTTTTGTATAAAAATCCTATATTCGCAGATACAAAAATTCTCATATCATCATTTTATCAATCAATATATTACTGTTACGAAACATAAGCTTTGTATCAAAATTAAGTTTTTGGGACGTTTACTTTGTTCTAAAGCTTATTTTTTTATAATATTACGCATTTGCTGTACCTACACAGTGTGGGAACGGACAATGCTACATTTATACCGCAATTCCAACTACTTAATTGTGGGAAATATATGCATGACAGCAAAAACATTCATGTAAGAATAAAGTATGTGGCGTGTCAATCCTTACAATATTATTAGGTTAAGAACCTTTCTAAAATATTATGAGTGCCCATCCCACATCAATTTACTTGAATAAACTAGGTACATATTTAATTTATGGAAGGGGTTGATATGAGAAAGTGTTTTTGGGAACAAATTTCCATAACAACCTGTGGACTGGAGCTAAGAGAATTTAATACTACTGTAATATTATTGACTGGAGTTTCATGAATTATCAAGTTGATAAAATAAAAACTGAATTTATAATATATAATAAAATAATAACTGAATATGTACACATAAGGTTTATATATGATTTTTTAACAATTCTACAGTTGAGCATGGTTCATTGATATGATAAAATTTGATAGTGCTTACTACATTCTACCTCATACAAGTGGGTTTGTAGACAATCAGTAGCATTTATCCATCTCTTGATTATGATGAAAATTTTTCTCTGAATTTTGTGACTTTATGACAATAACCCTGGCTTGTATAAGATATTGTCTATCTGTACAATATGTTAATGGATGAAACAATTACATAAAATACTAATTTTGGGCACATTATTAAAGATGTCAGAAATAGAGGGGGGGCACACATAGATTTTACGTATACTTTGTGGTGAAGAAGGCTAAAGATATGAATATATTATAAATCAATTTTAATGGAGGTAGGTTAGAAAATATTATTTACACTCTTTTGGTAATAAAGCCACACTTGTCCTGAAGCAGGTTTTTGAAAGAGATCAGAAAGTGCTAGCAAGAAACGGACACTGGTAACTAGGTGCTTACTGTTGTAAGTCATACCTTATTCTGATATGTGTTCAGGGATAGGTACACCAATACCTGCTACTTGACATGCTATGCTATATATGTTTCAGAACTGAACATGATCTCTAAATGTTAAGTCCTTCCTTGGTACCTAAAGTGTAAGCATCTTGGCATAGGGATTACAGTCAGACTGTGAAGTTGTAAGATAACTATCACATGCTTATGTGCAATAATTGTTTGCTAACTACAATTAGATCCCAAGTTGACCATCACCCAATGGAAATCAGAATCAATGGTTTTGAACATAACATTTACAATTCACCAGTGTTTGCAATGCATTGATTGCACTGGTACATGATTTTTATGACCCTATATTATAATAATAGCTCTTTGTTCCTCCCCATATTTTCATGGGCGAGTCGAAAGAGGCGATGAAAGTGGAAAATAGGATAGGCCTTTGTTCAATGGTAGATATAATGGCTGTTGATGAAGAATGATTTAATTAATCTTGTTTATTGAATTGAAGAAAAAGTATAAGTATGAACTTTACAACTTAATTAATCATAATTTTCAGTTGTGTGACTTATGTAAAAGCCTATTTCCCGGTTTTATCTAATGACCAACACATCTATTTTAAATATGATGTTTAACATTCCAAAAGAACTGTCTACAAAATTAAAACATATAAAATACTAAAATAAACACGAATTTTATAATCTTTTATTGTATTTCAAAGTGTCATCTCCTGGTATTTCTGTGATAATGTTATGTTAAGTAGCAGGGTACCGCGGAAGTATCCTGAAAAATTAAAATTGTCATGTGATTTCCTATAATATTTTGTTTTAATTTTACTACTACTTACTGCAACATTTACAATATGATGGTTCTGATGAAAATGAATAGTACAGGAAATAATATTAAATATTTATGTAACATATTTTAATACTTTGAAAACATCTCTATTATATTTAATGCTACCTACTAGTAATTACAACAGTTAGTTTTCATCAATATTATAAATAATAATTCATTGAATATGCAGTAACTTTAAATCAGTAAGAAACTTATTAAAGTTATCTATCAGTAGTTATATGCGTGAGTAAAAATAATTTTATAATTATAGAATTTTATAATTTTCTTTTTGGATCAAGTAGTATTGAGGTGTCAGGTTAGAATTGACCCTCCCCATATCTTCCTGTGGGTGTCATAAGACGCAACTAAGGGAAAAATACTGGAAGGTAGGCAGCAGCACCTTCTAAAGAACTGCCATCTTAAACTGCGATCTGCGATGAAATATAGTTTGTTCCTTCTTGAGCGATCAGTCACAATCCCTGTATATTGTTGTACATTAAAAAGAAGCATAGACATTGCCTTGGGCATTAGAGTCCTCCTATGTCTGTAAGAAAAAACTATAATGAAAAGTAGGCTCCATCAAGAATTACTTGGTAATTGATGGTTACAAATTGCTCAGAAACTACTAAATGAAATTATAGGATTAGAAAAAGACTAGCATTGGATATTATTTAGTAGTATTGTCCACACCACACTTTGGGTGGCCCATCGCACACATTAGTGCGTACGTGCCGAGATCCAACTGGTGTTGCACTTCACCAGCATATTATCGTTGTACTGCTGGGTACCACTGAGCTGGGTACAGCAGCCAATTGATTAGAGTGCAAACTTATGTTTACATCGCAACTTTGTAGGTTATAGCATTTTAAAACCGTTAACAATAGAAGCTCCGACCTTCCTTTATTACAATAGAGAGATAATAAATTAATTAAACAAGAGATTTCAACGCTCTTTACGGCTGCACTTTTCAAAAAAACCTGTAAACTCTTCTTTTGTATAATGTATTGTTGTCTCCATAGACAATAGACATTGCTCTCACTCGCCACTTTTTTTATTTTAGTCCTTAAACTTATATGGTTTGTACATTAGAAATTATTAAGAATAAATCTTTTTTATTGCTACTTTATTAACCATCTCATCGCGGCAGCCTGCACCACAGCCGTGAACTACGAATAAATATGTTTAGAAATGTAATTCAAGCTCAAATAAAACAGAGCACAAACTATACCATGGCGGGTGGGGTTTAAAAGGTGTACCGTGCAGCGCTCTCATTTCGTCATGTGTTATTTTCAACCTAATTTATCAATGTTCTTTCGCGTTGTTTAATTCTGAAAAAATAGTTACCGTAGTGTGTTGTAAAATTGTGGAGAAGCTATACGAGAAGGATATGAAAAATTCGGGAATAACTTTCATAAACGAGAAAATAACAATATTTTGGAAACCTTTTTGAAGCGCTCGTAGCGAAGTTTGCTTAGCCGTTCTTAATCAATCAGCTAAGCTAAATTGCAACGCTTCTTCACATACGGCCAACAAAACTAAGTCATTTTTAGCTTCCGCAAAAGTACAAATCGTCACCCATCCTGCACATAGCCCCGACCTAGCACCCTATTATTTCTGTATATTCTCTAAAATCAAAGATTTGATAAAAGGTTTCACTTTTACCACCTCCAAAGGGGCAGTGACAGTGATAAGATCTTTCCAATTTACCAATAAATAACCACTTTTAAAAATTGAATATCTTCTAACCAACCAAGGAACGCTGATCACAGCAATGGAACAGCACGATCCAAATGGCAAAAACCACAAAACAATATTGAAATTGATGACGTCGTCTTAATTCATGATGATTGATTCATGATTAAAAATCCAGGGTAAATGCCCCAAATACAAAACAGTTTGCTTTCGCCTCAGAAGAGAAGCTGTACAGCCACTATTGCAGAGAACAGATAACAAATTTTAAAATGTACAAGGAGATGAATGGTAGGATAACGAAGACCTCTCTTACTATAAAATTATTCTGTCCAGGCTTGCAATAACATACGATGATTCAGAAAATGAAAATATTGTAGATCCTGGAGTTATAGAAAATGAAGAAATTACGGTTTCGGGTAATGCACCTCCTATTTTTGAAGAAAATTGAGACAGATTTGTATGCCACTGGTATATGTATGTTCTTTTTAATATTGGACGCGTTTATAACAAATAGTTTTCCCAGCAGAAAATGTTTGTTAGCTAAACATGTTACATTTTAGAAACAAAATATATTATATCTGCGTCATACACGACGCCGCCGGTGTAGCAGGTAGGTATTTATATGAATGTATGTGTAAGTAATACTAATCTAATCACAGATTCATAGTCGTGCATGTGTGAGTAAATTTTAGTTCGGGATTTTGATACCAAGCAGTCTCTTGACATAACGGGTCAGCATAAAAAATCGTAAAGGGCCTCTCTATTCCCAGTATATTACTTTTCTCTATGGTTCTGTTTATTACTTAGTACATAAATTCTTTATCAAGCAAGTTTTGTGCAAATAAGGGTATGTTCCATTAGTCGCTAAGAACGTTAATTTCGATAATTTTGATCACATTCTGCGTCTGTGGTTGTGATCACTGTGATCGTTTATAACTGTCATCCCCTGTTCCATTTAGGATTAGAACGCTAAGAATGCCACTAAAATTTGCCACTTCTGTCATTTTTGACATTAGATGTAGGGAATTCAAACTGTTCCAGTAGCCTCATAGCGTTTATGGCGAAAATAACGCCAAGACCCATGTGGAACAACTTTTTGGGAGTGTGATCGTTTTTAGCGTTTTTAGCGAATCTAACTTCAAATGGTGCATACCCTAATTGTGAGTTGCCATACACGGTAACAATCTTTCCTACATATATACTATTATCACTAAGTTAAACATAATTATTTTAAAGCGAATTTTGCCTGGTGTTATTTTGTACTTCGTGGACGAAGTACTGTCAGTATGGGCAGTTAGAATCATATATTTGTTAAGCTTAGATTATCTTAAGAAAATAAGTTATGAGAAGTTACTCATTATGTTAATTGTAGTATATTCTAAAACTTGTTGATATTTGTCATTTTTAATAACCGCCGCACTGAAATCCTATATAAACTGTAAAACCAACCATCCTGTCTTATTTCGGGTTGGCTGATACGTTGTGGCGGGAACGTTCGTGTCTCTGATTGGTTGTGGTAAATATGGCGGGAACTAATGTATATGTGACAGACACTTGGCGCCAGTCATTGCTATAAAACCAATGTCTCAACTTACTGAGCCTTCTTTTTATTCTTCACAAGTGACTGCCTCATCGAGACTTATTGAGTTAAGTGCTGTACTATTATTTTATTTAATGTAACATAACTGATATTCACGTGTTGTGTGTGGATCTATGTTTGTTGGCTTCCAAAATGGTTTGCCCTTTTTATTATATTATCGTTGTGGAATGTGACTATACAATATTACCTTTAAAGTGTTCTATGTGTTCCTATAAATGGGGTCTGTTGTCGTTTCCTTATGATTCCCTTTTGCATAGAAAACGTAGTAAGTTAGATCGTTAAGTACGGAACTAGTAGTACTTATTCACTTTACATAAGCTACGACTAGGTTATGCCATCACCACCTGCCTAACATCTAATAAGTTAATGAGCCTTTATTATAGCTGAAATAAATGCTCTTTATCTTGACAAATCTCACACACGCGTATAATAATGTTTGTGTTCTTACAGATTTCCAACAAATTTTTGGTATGTGATAAAAGCGTTCGGATTATTGATGAACTGTAAATAAAAACTACAGTTTGTAATAAACTTTGAATGAAAATGCTAATAAATTTTATTTTTCCGTTCAGATGAAATTGAAAATAAGGCGGCCTTGTCCTTACGTAAATAGAGATATATCACTACCGTTAGCCATATGGTTAATAACTTGCTCCTTCAAATCAAGTACTGTCTCCAAGGAAAAAAACTTATTAACTAATGTTATAAGTTGTGACAAAAATGACAGAAAAATAATATAATTATAGAAAATAATTAAAATTATTAATAAAAAATTACATATGCATTTGACTTCAACTTTGAATGAGTTTTATTTTTAACAGATCAAAAATAAGAACAGGTTAACAATACGGTTGTATTCATGTTTTGATATTTGGTTTAAAACATCGTATTTTGTTTGAAGGGTTTAAGATAGGTATAAGATTTTTTACTTTAAGATTCATCCCATTGAAATTTGATCGTAATGAGTTAAGTAGTTTGGTTTTTAAATCATACTAACTGGAAAAATAAGTTGTCCAAGTTAATGAAATTGCATATTTTGCATTTCTGTGATTTCAGTGTTGTTTACGGTCATACAATAGTCTCAATGAACTATATAAGGCATAATTTCAAACGAATGTGTACTAAGATTCAACCAGTAAAACTGTTGATAGTATTACTTGCCCGCGTCTTGACAACACTATGTCACTCACACATTTACACAAAATTTTTTGTAACACCGTCCATCCATCACTGTTGGTCTTGTACATCCTAAGCCTATGGGTAATTCAAACTGTTCCAGTAGCTTCATAGCGTTTATGGCGAAAATAATGCCAAGACCCATCTGGAACAACTTTTTGGGAGTGTGATCGTTTTTAGCGAATTTCACTTCAAATGGTAAGCACCCTACGGCATGTTTAAATAATCTTTTATCATGATTTATCTATCGCACAGACTTTTAGCACATGAACAAAGAACCTAGGATGCTAATGCATGACGTAGGGTGCTTACCATTTGAAGTGAAATTCGCTTTTCTGATTCTCGGAGTTCTCTCCAATCATTACTTTCGAATCCTTTTACTTCTAATTCTCATAATCCAATTTTATTTCAAATTAAAAGTTCTATTGCTGAATGTTATACTAAAGGTTTTGACGTTATTCTTGCCTGGATTCCCAGTCATGTTGGTATTTCTGGCAATGAACGCGCTGATAAAGTTGCTAAAGATGCAGTTGTTTGTGGAGATAAGGTTCCTTTCATTAATTACTGTCATGAATATTATGTCTTCCAAAATCTTATTTATCAAAGTCTTGGTCATTACATTGGAGAACCAGTAGTCGGTCATCTGGATCTGGCTTTGCTAAAATTCAACCTTTGATTCCGAGCAAACCGTGGTTTGCCCGGATAAAATTAGGCAAACGTTTTACTTCATCATTAATCCGTATGAGGTTGGGTCATTGTTGTACTCTTACTCATTTAAAAAAAGATTCACGTTAAAGATTCTTCTATCTGCGAATGTGGCTTGGATGAGGGGGATCTCAATCATATATTCTTTTCATGTCCCCTATATAACCATGTAGCGTTTTATTTATGCCTTGAATCTTTAAAACTTTCCTTTCCAACTTACATGCCTGAACTTTTATCGTCTAATAATATTGATATTTATAACATTTTATCTGACTTCCTCTCTCTTAATAATATTCATTTATAATAAGTTCTATTTATATATTATGTTAATATTAATCATTAAAATTTTATTAATTATGTAATATTTTGCACTTCTTCTTTTATAAAAAATATGTTTATGTTAAATATTTCTTGTATCTGTCTATTTATGTATCTGGGTGATTCGCCAAAATCACGACTTTTTGATGTCCGAATGAAAGAAAATTATATTATTGATGTTTATAGTTAATATTTATTTTTATTCAAATAATGTATCCTTATATACACCTGTTTTTGCTAATCAAACATTAATATCTATATGAAATATATAAAAAAATAATAACGAAATGTTAAAATCCTAATTTCCTTGTCATGTCCGTTTCGTTTTTTTTTATATTATCACCCATATTGCATAAAGTTGTATTCGTAACATTATATTCATTTTATCATAATGTATAATAAGCCCCACTTCACCAAAAAAAGTGTTTAGTGTATTAAAAAAGATATGGTTTTAAAGTTACATTCAGTTTCATCCGTGTCCGCGAGTAAAATATAATTTCCTTGGTTAGTTATTTCAACAGTTGTAATATCGAAACACAAGCGTTTGAAACAAATTGAGTTACACCGTTTTTCTCGACCATTTTGCCGCGAGAAACCCATCGTAGAAAGATGTGCACACCGTTGTTTAGTTTCGCACCATTCACATAAGTACACCCCTCCTTGGCTTTTGGTTTATAGATTTTTCAATTTCCATGGTCGTTATTAGTCAACAGTTTGATGGACTTCTAACTAATAGTTTCAATTAACGGTAATGTTTGTGGCACAGGTAGTCTCAATTTGACACATGAATATTATAAGTTAATGGTTTTAGGTCTACGATTTTTTAATGACTTAAATCTAATTTCTTTGGTTCTAATTTCCATGTTTTTCTTGGCTCATGATTTGACATGGAAATTATGGTTTACCAAGGAAATTATAAAAATTACGCTTTATTTAATTACCAGTGGTGAAGAGAATTATGTTATACCAGATTTAATATCTTTTTTTTAAAGTTTTACATAAATAATTTTTTTTTTCTTTGAAAATAAAGATAGATTTTTACGTGTTTCACAACATTTCACTAATATATTTACTTAGAGGCGCAATACTTGTTTGTACCATTTGCAGTGGAGACGATGGGCAGTTGGGGCGCAGATGCAAAAAGTCTGGTGGATGAATTAGGGCGCAGACTAAGGGAAAAATCGGGTGACTCCCGCTCCGGCTCGTACCTGGTGCAAAGGCTGGCCATCGCAGTCCATCGAGGCAATGCAGCCAGCGTCATGGGCACCTTTGCGCCAGGTACAGTGAGGGGCGGGTTATTTGAAAATATTTAATTTAATTCTTTAATTATTTGACAAATTTAAGATGAATGTTTATTTGTGTTAATGTTTAATTGTATGTTTTGTTTTCAAATAAACAACGTTTGACGATTTTTAACTAGTAAAAAAAAATATTTAAGGACATTACTATATTTCAAGATAATCAAAACATTTAATTCGTTAATTTTTCTTTTACGTGGAAAACTCAACATGAAGAAAACAAAAAAAACACAAGAACTGAAAAATTTGAAAAAAAGATTAGAAAAATGAAGAGTGATCTGCTGCACTGGCCTGCAAATATAAGTACAACACTTTCAAAATTGCAATAAATTTTTAAGTACACAAGATATACTTTTGAAACAAAAAGGTCTAGACAAAAGTTTAATTTTGTACATAAAAACTTCATAATCGGTAGCCTTCTTTTAAGAATCGGCTGAAGAACCATTCAAATAAAAAATAATCCTTTTCGAAAAACGATTTTACTCTTCATTTCTTGTTTATATTTTTGTTTTAAAAAATAAATCTAGATTGATGTGTCTTGTTACAAAATTTAAGTTAGACAATCAGCACATAAACTTATTTATCATGCCTCTTCCACCAGAAGAATGTGCTAGGACTACTTAACTATACTGCAAGAATGGTGGGTGTGACGTTACGAACGGTCCAGAAAGTGAAGCGAAGGTACGAAGAGACTGGAAACCATTTGGTAATGGCAGACCCAGGTGTACTAGTGCCTGAGAAGACCGTTATATTGTTTCCACTGTGTTGCGAAATTGCCAACTAAATGCAGTTGAAGTCCAGCATCTTCAGACCCGAAGGGACTACATTAGTAACAGTTCAGTGAGAAGAAGACTGGCTGAAGCAAACCTGAAACCTCAAAGACCAGCGAGTGGTCCCAAATTCAAGAGGGAGCATCGAGTAGCGAGACTGCGATACACCCATGAAAACATACAGTGGGATCACCAAGAAAGGTCAAGAATTTTGTTTACAGATGATTCTCACTTTACACTTCTGATAAAAGGCCAAGTGTCTACAGGTGACCTGGTGAGTGATACCTTTAAGCCTGCTTCTCAGAAAGAGTCCAGTACGGTGGATGCAGTGTACATGTATGGGCTGGCATATCTTCAGAAGGTCGCACAGAGTTAGTGACCATAGAAAATTGCACTCTGACTGGGGAAAGATACGCCTAGGAAATTCTCAATGAGTATACAGTGCCGTATTTAGTAAATATGGGTGATGGATCGTTGCTGATGCATGTAAGGCCACACATGGCTCGGGTCGTGCAAGAGTATATTCAGGAGGTTGGTATCAGCGTGATGGCTAGGCCATCAAGAAGTCTTGATCTCAACCCGATCGAATACGCCTGGGATGAGCTAGGGAAGCTAGTCAAAAGCTGCAGACCACCATCTACCACCCTCAAGGCACTAAAACAGGCACTGATAGAAGAATGGGAGAATATTTCCCAACATCGGCTCCTAAACCTCGTGTTCAGTATGCCAAATCGACTTGAAGCTGTAAGCAGAGCCCGAGAAGGCAATATAAGTTATAAATAACATGTAAAATGTATATTATAATTTGCGCTTTATTATTATTTTAATTATTAATAATTAAATTAATAATAATCTTTATCTCCGAAACATGAGCTAATATTTACAATTATCAGTTCGTAGGTATGGATATGTCAACTTATAAGATGTTTAAAACATGATAATTTATCAGTTATGAGTAGTTTTTAAATATATAAATAAAAACTTAATTACGTAAATATTTTGTTTCATACTCAACATTTCTTTGAGGAAAATAAATAGTGTAATTAATGTAACATAATACTGATTTCCGTGGCAGCCTATAATTTCCTTGTAATAGTTTTCTAATTTCCTTGGGACCTTACTAATTTCCGTGACTGTTTAAAACTTCATGACCTTATAACTTTTTTTCATGAATGTTTTGTGATACCCCTTTTACAGAAATGAATACTGCTTTTATTCATTTATATAATCAACAACCTAACTGATAAGTAATTAGCAAAAAAAAACATGCCAAGGAAATTAGGCAAAAAATATTTTTTTTGGCGAATTACCCATCTGCGTTAGTTATTCTGGTCATCCCTGTTTTATTATCAAAATTTCGTCATTGTAATTCTTGACGTGAAACTGGCAGAAATGTCGTTACGACAATTGCCCTTAAAAAAAAAAAAAAAAAAAGCTTTCACCCGATATTCAGCTCGTTGTACAGAGGGGGGCAATTCTCAAAATTGGGATAAATTTATCGATTCCCGATATTTATCCCGTGTCACCTATAGACTATTAATATCCCAAAAATATCGACTTTTCACAAAAATGCTATTCTCGCGAGTGGTAGATATAAAAATATGTCTACAGATGACTTTGTGTTCATGTGTATATAAAGTATAATGATAATCCCGATATCACAATGTTGCGTGTCGATCGCTAGAGCTTGATATTTATCGATAGTGATATTGCGAGAATAACACATAACTACACGACTCGATATTCACCATGTTTTCTCGATATTTATCTACTATGATATTCATATCACTGCACGAGAATCGCCGTCCAGGGATTCGTTTAGATCATAGGCTTAGGATGTTAGCGAAAAAATCCTAGGTCTATGGTTTAGATAGTGTAGAGTATGAGTTACGTACCCTTCGAGAAATATCTATGAAACAAACCGAACTGATTCGAGAACAAGCAGTCCAAATTCAGGAATTAAAAGCCATTGTTGTAGACCTACGGAAGGTTTTGGGCGCTGCTGACAAGACGGCTGTAATTACTGCTTCGAGTGAGGTCCAGCCCGTATCCAAGCCGATGCAGAACAACGCTGGCACTCAAAAGTTACCTACGAGCGAGCGACGAATCCTCATAAAACAGTGGAGTCTTTGTCGCCGGTGCCGGTGCCGGTGCGATGAATGATTCCTGTCTATCAGTTGTAAAACCAGCCGCTCGGCAACAGCCCCATAGCAATCGAAACAAAATCATTATCTACTTGCCAAATACCTCGTCTGCCGATATTATCGCACCTAAGCCTACTGTAGAATTAACCAAAGACAATACAGTAGTTGACAGCCAGATATGTGGTGTATCGCAGCGGCCGTTGGCAACAGCGAACTCACCTATTCAACCCACCGCCGCCGCTCCTGATAATGAATGGGTGCAGGTACGCCGTAAAAGGGTACACCCGCCAGAACGGAAACTCTATTAATTTATTAAAAAAATATTATGAAATATATTTTTTTAGGTATTTAATCGTATTATTGATCTCAATATTAAAAATAAACAGTTTTTTTATGTCATTGTGACGGAATAAGCCCGAGCCCCACCTGATGTTAAGTGGACTAATTTCTGCCTATAACAGACGCATTTCGTCAACGACGTATTGCACTGCGCCCGTCACACTGAGACGTACAGTTGTTAGGTCTCATGTGCCTGTAATTTTACTGGCTCTCAAGGACTGCTGCCGGAACACACTGTTAGGTGCTTGGCGACAGATTTTTCTACTTGAGGGTGGTCGCTAGCCAGGCGGGCATTCGCAAAATGCCCTTCCACCATGCGGTGAAGCTCAAGCTCTGAGCGGGACGTGCGTCAATGTCAAATAGAGTTGTATGGGGACAGTGAAGTTGTTAGGGCATACCGCCGGATAAAAAAAACAGACATCAGTCGAATAAGTTCCTTATATATATTAATTTCTCAGTTCAAACTGTTGAAAATAGATTTATTACTTGTAATTTCATAGTCTATGATTAGTAACTAAGCAACGGTTGTTAGAAAATTTTCCTATTGACTGATGTAATGTTCTTCTACAAATAAAATACGTTTACAGCTTTATCACAAGATTTTAATATCCTATTGGCCTTTTACTGCGCTGCTCCCAGCCCATGTCCATCAGGTTTTGGGCCCAGCCATAGCCAAGTGATAAAGGTATTAAATTACAGACATGCAGAGTCCAAATTTTACAAAGTTGTCCGGCCAGTCCAACTATGGGACTTGGGCATTTGCCATGGAGATGTTCCTGATTGACTGTGACCTATGGGACTGCATACAAGGTACTGTAACCGAAGTAAACGATTCGACAAAGAAGCGGGATGCTAAAGCTCGATCAAAAATTTGTCTAATGTGTGCTGAGAGTATTTATCCTCTTATAGTAAACGCACAAACAGCCCAAGAGACGTGGATAGCCCTAAAAAATGCATATGCAGACAGTGGATTGACACGGAGGTTGTCGCTACTACGAAAATTATTCAGCATTAAATTAAATGACTACCCGAACATGGAGGTTTATTGTACAGAAATACAAGCGACTCAGCAAGCCCTACAGGCTATAAAGGCAGGTTTAGAAGATGAATTTATTGGAATTATAATGTTAGCTGGACTTCCAGAAACATACAATCCATTAGTAATGGCTTTAGAGCATTCAAGTGTCAAAATCACATCAAGTAGCGTTGTGGCTGCCCTATTGAAGGAGGGCCAACGCAAGGTACATGATAATGGTGATTCTGTCTTAATGTCAAAGACAAATAAGGAGCCTATGAAGAATAAGAAGGTGATAATATGCCATTTTTGTAATAAAAGGGGGCATTTCAAGTGGCAATGTAAGCAGTACCAGGAATCCAAGAAGGGAAGAAATACTGCGGCTACTGCAGGACCATCTATAGGAGAAAGCAGCATGAGTTGTGCAGAGACAGCTGGCATTGCTAGACAGTCAAGTGAGTGGATTCTTGATTCTGGTGCGTCATCGCACATGACTTCTAAAAGAGATTTGTTGACAGATTTTAAAAACGCCCAACGTTGCATCAGTACAGCTGGTAGTGAAAATGTTGTTTCCATTTTACAAGGGAACATGAAAACAACTGTAAATAACAACGGACGACATGTCAACATAAATTTTAGAGATGTTTTGTATGTAAGTACCAGAAATTTTGATGAATTTACTATCTGTAAGTAAAATTGCTGCACATGGTCATATTGTTATTTTTGATAAAAAATCTTGTAGAGTTTTTAAAACAGAAGATGTTTCTTTACATGTAGGTAGGGCGTTGTTAACAGCATCAGTTAAAAACGGGCTCTATGTTTTAGATCAAAATATTGATAAGGCAATGGTTGTTCTTGATGACAGGGTGAAGATGAGTGCACACGAACTATGGCACCGGAGGCTTGGTCATCTTTCCAGAGTACAAATGCGTAAGTTGAAACCATTAGTACATGGACTTAACTTTGGAGCGGAGAACACTGAGCCATGCGGAGCATGCTGTAAAGGGAAACAATGCGTAAAGAAATTCCCAAAAGGAAAAGCGAACAGAGCCAAGGAGCTTTTGGAGATAATCCACACCGACCTAGCAGGACCTATGGAAGAAGTGACATGGGGTGGAGGTAAATATTGCCTAATTTTTGTTGATGATTATAGTAGAAAAGTTTTTGGCTATTTACTGAAATCTAAAACTGAGGTACTCGGTAAATTCAAAGAATTTAAGGTCTTGGTGGAAAATGAGACGAACAAGAAGATAAAATGTCTCAGAAGCGATAACGGGACTGAATATACTGGAAACGAATTCCAAACGTATTTGAAAGAAAATGGAATACGTCATAAGACGAGTGTAGCTCACACTCCTCAGCAAAATGGAGTAGCGGAACGCACTATCCGCACTATTGTTGAGAAAGCGAGGTGCATGCTTCAAGATGCGAAATTGCATAAGCGTTTTTGGGGTGAGGCAGTCAACACAGCCATATACCTAAAAAATAGGTCACCTTCAATGGCAATTTCAACTGTACCTGAAGAGATATGGACAGGAAAGAAACAAGATGTGTCTCATTTAAAGATTTTCGGAAGCAAGGCACACGTTTTAATAAAGGGCAATACAAGAAAGAAATTTGATTCTAAGTCTACTGAAATGATTATGGTTGGCTACAGTGAGAATCAAAAAGGATACAGATTTGTAGATAACATAAATAATGTGAGGCGAGTAACTGTTGCTAGAGATGTTGTATTTGTGGAAGGAGTGTCGTCCAACACTGAAGTGTCAGATGAACAAACACCTCAAACCGTAGATATCTCAGAAATCCTAGCAAATAGACCTGAACCAGTAGGAAGTATAATCCCAACTGAATTTCATGAAATTGAATGTTCAGAACGGGAACAGGTCAGCATAGAGAGGGAACAGGAGAGTTCAGAGAGAGATGGAGAAGAAATAGACGATGCTGATGATTTCCAGGACTCGATAGATATAGGTTTAGATCAGCAATTAATAAATGAACATAGTATTACTAATTCAAATGATACTGAAATTGAAGAAGAGCCTGAAATTCGTGAAATCGTAAGTGATCGCCGGTATCCACTACGGGAAAGACGCCGAAAGGAAGAAAAAGACATGGTCTATAACTTTCATGTTTCGGACAATCCAGACCCGCAATCCTTACAAGATGCTATGGACAGGACTGATAAAGAGTTGTGGTTTTCAGCTATGGTGGATGAATATAATTCTCTGATCGAAAATGAAACTTGGGATATTGTAAATCGACCATTGGACAAAAATGTTGTTAAATGCAAATGGGTCTTCAAACTAAAAGTTGGAGCAAATGGTACAGTGCAGCGTCATAAAGCTCGATTGGTGGCACGAGGCTATTCTCAGAAGTATGGAGAAGATTATTTTGAGACATTTGCCCCAGTTGTTAAATTGTCTTCCATACGTCTTTTGCTCGGACTTGCAGCTGAAATGAATTTGGATATTCACCACATTGACGTCACAACAGCGTTCCTAAATGGTGACCTCAATGAAGATATTTACATGGAACAACCTC
This sequence comes from Plagodis pulveraria, assembly GCA_963890685.1. NCBI lineage: Eukaryota > Metazoa > Arthropoda > Insecta > Lepidoptera > Geometridae > Plagodis > Plagodis pulveraria. Next base: position 14,303,323 of record OY982962.1, read on the forward strand.
CGATGTTTATAAAGAAAGTTGATGAAGGAAAAGTATGTAAGCTCAAGAAGGCCATATACGGATTAAAACAAGCGGCTCGTTCATGGAATGTTAAAGTACATGCACACATTATAGAAATTGGTTTTACAAGATCCAAATATGATCCTTGCGTTTACATAAAGAAAAGTAAAGAAGTTTTTATAGTTATTGGTCTATATGTTGACGATTTTTACATATTTACAAATAATGCTAGTGAAGCTTTACATTTAAAGAATGAACTTGGTAAAGTTTTTAAAATTAAAGACTTAGGTGAAGCCAAAGAGTGTCTAGGAATGAGCATTGTGAGAAACCGTCAAGAGGGGGAAATTTACCTAGATCAACGAAACTACACAAGGAAATTGTTGCAAAAATTTGGAATGGAAGAATGCAAACCAGTTGGAACTCCAATGGAATGTAATCTGAAACTTGCTAAAGGGAGTAATACAGAGAATACTAGATATCAAGAAATAATTGGATCTCTAATGTATCTGTCTACTTGTACGAGGCCAGACATATCTTTTGCTGTCAGTTATCTAAGCCAATTTAATTGTTACAATGATAACATGCATATGGCAGCATTGAAACGTGTGTTACGGTATCTCAAAGGTACAATGGATTATGCCCTTTGTTACAAGAAAATGAACAAGCCTCTGGTCGCGTATGCTGATGCAAATTGGGGTACCAATTCGGACGGCCATTCATTTTCTGGTTACTGCTTAGTTTTTGCTGGTGCTGTAATTTCGTGGCATGCTCGCAAACAGCAATGTGTTGCGTTAAGTACTGCTGAAGCAGAATTCATTGCTCTCTGTGAAGCTGCTAAGGAAATTGTTTTTATAAAAGGGATTTTTAATGAGTCTTGTACAAATAGTAAGCCTGTAACTGTGTACAGTGATAGTCAAAGTGCTAGCAAGATGATTTACAATCCAGTCACTCATAAGAGAAGTAAGCATATAAATATAAAGTACAATTATGTTAAAGAGTTAGCTGAGGCAAAGGAAATAATTATAGATTACTGTGAAACTAGTTCCATGCCTGCTGATGCTTTAACAAAATCTGTAAACAGGGTTAAACATAATTTTTGTTTTAACTATATGGGATTACAAAGACTATAAACTTAAGTGGGGGTGTTGAAAATAGATTTATTACTTGTAATTTCATAGTCTATGATTAGTAACTAAGCAACGGTTGTTAGAAAATTTTCCTATTGACTGATGTAATGTTCTTCTACAAATAAAATACGTTTACAGCTTTATCACAAGATTTTAATATCCTATTGGCCTTTTACTGCGCTGCTCCCAGCCCATGTCCATCACAAACCCATAGAATTTTGTTTTTTTTCCTCACGTATGAAGACTTATTGCGCAATCAGAATATAATAATATTTTTATCCTATGTCAGCTTCTTAAACCAATGATGCAGTCAATTGCTAGGATTATAGTTAAAGAATTCTAACTCAATGCCTGGCATGTTTAAATAATCTTTTATCATGATTTATCTATCGCACAGACTTTTAGCACATGAACAAAGAACCTAGGATGCTAAATACCGGAATGACTGATGCGGAATAGACCGATGCAGCTCGAAGAGAAAGATATCTTTAATAGCCTCAAGGATAGCCAAACATTCCCCAGTAAAAACAGATGATTCAGGTGGACATTAAATTTTTTGAACAATATCGTATTGAGCATGAAAAATTCCATAACCAACACAGCCAACTGGTGAAAGTTTTGAAGCGTCTGTGAAGATCGTATGCCAATCACGCCAATCTCTTTTAAGTAGCTCGTGGAAGTATTCATCTGCATATAGGTCACCTTTACAAATGTCAAATTCTAAAATTATATGGGGTTGAGATATAATAACATTAAATTCATAATTGAAAATTGGAAGTTTTTGAGAACGATTAACAGGGTCTTTTAAGGAATGAAAAATAACGTAGCTTTTAATAAGCAAAGGAAAATGTTTACATCTCCAGAAACGAGAAGAGTTAACATATTGATGAAGCCGTTGTAATTTTGGAATCAAAGGGTGATTAGAAAATTGGATAAATCGGAAAAAGAATCTGTTAGCAAGGAATTGACGGCGAAGGTGAAGGGGAGAGTCAACACACTCAACTTGGAGAGCATTGACTGGAGAAGACTTCATAGCCCCTGTGATAATTCGAAGAGCTTTCGATTGTATTAAATCAAGTTTACTAAGGCTTAGCTTGTTAGCAGGTTCCAAAAGAAAGCATCCATAGTCTAAGACGCTTCGAATAATTGCATTGTACAAAAGTTTTAAGTTAAAAGGATGGGCTCCCCACCAAACACCAGATAAGCATCTTAGAACGTTAATGTTTTTTTCACATTTTTGGATAATGTAGTCACAATGCTGACGAAAATTTAACTTACTATCTTAAACAAGACCTAGAAATTTGATTGATTCTCTAACTGAGATTTGACAATTATTTATGAAGATATTGATAGGAGGAGGGTTTCTTTTACGGGTAAAGAGTACTATATTACTTTTAGAAGGAGAGAGTTCCAAACCATTTTCGCTAAGCCAAACATTCAATTGCTGAAGCGAGTGAGAGAGACAGGCACTCGCCACATCGATTTTGTGATTGGAATTATAAATGAGAATATCATCAGCATATTGTAAAATACGACAAAGACCAACAGAAGACTCTAAATCATACGTATAAATATTGTATAAGAGAGGGCTAAGAACCGATCCTTGGGGTAAACCACGCCAGATAACTCTACTCGATGAAATTGAAGGATTGTCACAACGGAGAAAAATGAATCTCTCCGTCAAAAGGTTCATAGTAAAATTTCTTAATTTAACAGGAATTTTATATTTAATTAATTTTCTTTTTAGAATTGGAAGTTGCACATTGTCGTAAGCAGCAGATATATCAAGAAAAGCTCCGACAATAGATTCACCACGAGTGAAACCAAGCCTTATATCTGTAGTGAATATACTAAGACTATCCATGGTACTTTTCCCCTTCCTAAAACCGTATTGAGATTTCGCAAGTAAACCATAATATTCTACAAACCACTCAAGTCGATTTTTAATTAGGTGTTCAGCTATTTTAGTTAAAACAGATGAGAGCGCAATAGGACGGTTAGAATAAGGATCATCTGGGTCTTTGTTAGGTTTGAGAATAGGAATAATAAATTGCGATTTCCAGCTATCAGGGACATAGCCAGAATCAAAGATAGAATTTACAAGGCATAAGTAATAATTCAGAACACAATCATTAGCCTTAGAAAAAAAGGAATAGGGAATGCCTTCCATACCTGGAGCAGAATCTTTAACCGATTTCAATACGTTTTTCAGTTCTACCATGGAAAAAGGCTGATCTAAAACGTCGTTAGAACCATAAGTAACCTGAGCAGGAAGTTCATCAGGGAGAGGACAATACTGAGGCGCTAATTTGTCCATAAATGAGTCAGCCCAAGACTGACTCGGGCAACAACGACGGTGAGGAAGGCACCAAGTTCTTCTATATCTATGGATTTTATTCCAAATAATTGAGAGTGGAGTATGCGGACCTATAGAGCAACAAAAAGATTTCCAACCATGAAATTTTTTGGAGTGGAAGAGGCGTTTTGATTGAGCAATTACTTTGTTCAATTGCATGAAGTTCTCTTTTGTCATGGAGAGGCAAAAGGTAGTTTCAGTTTCATTTCGACATTTAATTGCCTCCGAGCAGTCCTTATCCCACCAAGGAGGAGAAGGCATTTTACCTGAATTATTTTTTTTAATATAGAAAGACATATCAGCACAATTTAAAAGAGCTTGAGCAAGGTCCTCCGAACAAATTTTAATGTTGTTATTATTAATCACAGGTAGTTTATAAATATTGATCTCTGCTATTTCATTAAATTTATCCCAGTTAGCATTGTCATTTAAAATATTAGGTCCTTACATATGAAATTGGCGTTTTGTATGGGAGGAACAAAAAGTCGAATATTTTTTAATATAATATATTTAATTAATCAAAGTATGAACCATTATTTTCTATGCACTTTTGCCATCTCATAGGTAGTTCATTGATCCCTTTACTAAAAAAACCAGTCGGACGGGAATCAATAAAATCTTTGAAGGCGATTTGGACTGCCCCATCGGAGTTGAATTTTTTCCCTTGCAAGAAGTTATCCAAATTTCGAAAAAAATGGTAATCTGTTGGAGCAAGGTCCGGGGAGTACGGAGGATGTCTTAGACTTTCCAATTGAAGCTCTTCTAATTTAGTAGCCGTCTGTAGCGCAGTGTGTGGTCTAGCGTTGTCGTGAAGCAGCAGTGGCGTGGAGCGATTGACCAGCCTAGGTTGTTTAGCCGCTAGCTTTTCCATCATGGTTTGCAATTCCTGACAATAGACATCAGCCGTAATAGTCTGGCCAGATTTGAAAAAACTGTAATGAACAATACCGGCACTAGTCCACCAAACGCTTACAAGTAACTTTTTTGGGGTTAATTTTCGCTTGGGGCAGGATTTGGCTGGCTCGCTTGCGGCTGGAAGTTGAATCGGGGAAGGCGGAGGTGAAAGCGTTACGACGCGGCTTCACTGAAGCTAAGGCTGAGGCCGCCGCTGCCAACACCGCTGCGGCTGCCGCTACTATTGAAATGCAGGCACCCCCCACTACACTGATGGGGGCTGCAGAATTAGTGGAGGAGCTGAGGCGATCTTTGACCGTCACGTTTGGGCAAATGCTCAATGCCCGACTCACGGTGATTGAAGATCGACTTCTGCCTGCCCCGACGGTGCGTCCTTCTTTGAGAGCAGACGCCAAGAAGGCGGTGGTAGCCACCACGTCTCCCAAGCTGAAGCCTGAGGAGACAAGGAAACCGGCTCCCAAAGCGAGCAAGCCAGCCGTTAAGGCCACCAAGCCTGTTGTCACAACCTCAGTGGCAATGGCTGCGGGTCCTTCAAATTATAAGGGGACACAAGTGGCCAGCGACGTTGCACCCTGCACAGAGTCTCAGGAAGAAGCGTGGACAATAGTGGAGCGGAAGGGCAAAGGGAAAGGGAAGGGAAAGGGCAAGGGGAAGTCCTCTTCTTCCACAGCACCCAAGCCTGCACCTGTCACTAGTGCCTCCACCATCAATACCGCCATGGCTTCAAAAAAGAAAAAGGCAAAGAGGGTGCTAAAGCCCCCAAAGTCAGTGGCGGTTGTGTTGACATTGCAGTCTGAAGCCGTAAAAAAGGGGGCCACTTATAGCGCCATTCTCCAATTGGCGCAAGAGAAAGTGAATCTCCAGGAGCTGGGAATTGACCAGCTCCGTTTTCGTCAGATGGCCACGGGAGCCAGGTTGTTGGAGATTCCTGGCTCCCAAAACTCAGAGAAGGCTGACAAGCTCGCGGAGAAACTCCGCGAAGTCTTGTCCGAGGTGGCGAATGTCGCCAGACCCGTAAAATCAACTGAGCTAAGGATAACGGGCCTAGACGACGCGGCCACGAAGGAAAAAGTGGCGGCGGCGGTCGCTGAAGCGGGTGGCTGCGAGGTGCGGCTCGTTAAGGCTGGAGAGATCCACCGTTACTCCACTCTTGTCTCCTGCCCGATTCCGGCAGCCAAAGCGCTTCTAGCAAAAGGCAGGCTGTTGGTAGGGTGGAGTTCGGTGCGAGTGGTTGCCCTAGAGGCACGTCCCCTGCGCTGCTTTAGGTGTATGGGGCTGGGACACACCCGCACGCAGTGTCCGGCCTTGGTTGATAGAGGTGACCTGTGCTACAGGTGTGGTGGCACGGGTCATCAGGCGGCCAGCTGCGGAAAAGCCGACCCTCGCTGCGCAATATGCGCGGATTCGGGGCGGCCTTCCGGGCACGTAATGGGGGGACGCAACTGTGCCCCCCCGAAGACGAAAGGGAAAGCAACCGGAAACCAAGCCGCCCCTGCAGCCTCACAGGCCACCCCTGCGGCCTCAAAACGGGCTGCTCCCGAGGCAGCACGCCGATCGGCGTGTGAGGAAGTTTTGATGTCTGACTAATGGATCAGGTCCGACATCAAAACTTTCTCCAGACGAACCTTAACCACTGTGTCCGAGCTCAGGACCTGTTCATGCAGGCCCTGGCACAGTGGCAGATTGACGTGGCGGTTGTGGCCGAGCCATATTATGTTCCCCCCCATCCATACTGGGTCGGGGATCTGAACGGCTCCGTGGCCATTGTGGCACGATCCGGTGGTGGCCCTCCCCTCTCTGTGGAAGAAAGAGGGTCAGGATACGTGGTAGCTAACTGGGGGGAGTATACGTTCGTGGGCGTTTACTTCTCCCCCAGTAAAACCGCTGCGGAGCTGGAGGTCTTTGTAGACCTCCTAGCCACGGTGGTGAGAAGGTTGGCGCCACGGCAGGTTCTCCTCCTGGGGGATCTGAACGCGAAGGCCCGGGACTGGGGCAACCCCTTCACTGACTCTCGTGGTGATATTGTTAGGGAGTGGGCGGTTGCCACAGGACTGACCCTACTAAACAGGGGCTCGGTCCACACGTGCGTGCGACACAACGGGGGGTCCGTGGTGGACGTTTCTTTCGCCACCCCATCTGTCGCGGCACGTGTCCGGGCCTGGAGGGTGATGTCGGAGGTGGAGACTCTCTCGGATCATAAATACATACGGTTCGAGGTCTCTACCTCCCACAACCAGGGAGAGACTCGGCGTGTAGTGCGGGTGGATTTCCCACGCTGGACGATTGGTCGCCTTGACGTCGAACTGGCAGAAGAGGCGGCCATCGTTCAGTCATGGCTTGCCGCCCCCACCCACCCAGAAGTGGATGACACAGCAAGCCACTTTCGGGAAGCATTGACGGCGGTCTGTGACGCGGCCATGCCGAGGTCCCAACGTCGCCCCGTCCAACGCGAGGTCTATTGGTGGAGTATTGAGATCGCGGATCTGTGAACCGCCTGCTCAGAGGCACGCCGTCCTTACACCCGCTGTAGGAGGCGGCGGAACGGCCGCACGGACTAGCAGATGTCAGCCGCGGAGTTGGCGGTCGAACGCCAGCTGTACAGTTTATACCGCGAGGCGAAGCGGGAGCTGCAGCTGGCTATCGGCCGGGCCAAGTCCCAGGCCTGGGGCAAAGGCTTGGCGGGCCTCGACAGGAATCCTTGGGGACGACCATATCTGGCTGCCCGGAAAATGTTCCGAGGCCAGTCGCCCTCGGTCGTAGAATCGTTGGAGCCGGAGCTCTTGGACAGGGTACTGGAGGGGCTGTTCCCTAACAGTGACCCTCTCCACACCCCTCCAACGATGGCAATGGCGTTTCGCGAGGATTTGAACCCGGCCTCCATTCCACCTGTGTCAGAAGTGGAGATGGAGGCTGCGGTGACCCGCTTACGGGGAAAAAGGACGGCACCGGGTCCAGATGGGATTCCGGGGCGGGTCCTTGGAATAGCCCTCGAAAAAATGGGTGATCGGCTTCGGGAGATGTTCAACGCGTGCCTCACGTCAGGACGGTTTCCGAAGCCATGGAAGGACGGCCGATTGTGCCTGTTGCGGAAGGAGGGTCGACCTGTAGACTCACCGTCCGCATACAGGCCAATCGTGTTGCTGGATGACACGGGTAAGCTGCTGGAGAGGGTGCTGGCGTCCCGTGTCATCCGGCACCTGGAGAGTACGGGGCCTCAGCTGTCGGAGGCCCAGTACGGGTTCAGAGCGGGGCGGTCTACAATAGACGCCCTTCTCTGGCTAAAGGGGTGGACGCAGGACGCGGTCAGCGGGGGAGAAAAGGCATTGGCGGTATCGCTCGACATAGCCAATGCCTTCAACTGCCTTCCACATGGAACAATACAGGAGGCGCTCCGGTATCACGGAGTGCCCCTGTATTTGCGAAGGCTGTTGACTGACTACCTCCAGGATCGCGAGATCCTGGTAGGAGGACGCGACGGTATGAGGCGCCGTCGCGTCGCCTGCGGTGTTCCACAGGGGTCGGTGTTGGGACCACTCTTGTGGAACGTGGGCTACGACTGGGTGCTTCGTGGCACGCTCCCAGCAAGTATGCAGGTCGCGTGCTACGCGGACGACACCCTAGTCGTGGCCAAGGGGAGGGACGTGAGGGAGGCGGTGCGGTTGGCCACGGTGGGCACAACCCTCGTGGTCGATCGCATACGTGCCCTGGGTCTAGAGGTCGCCCTCTCCAAGACCGAGGCCCTTTTGTTCCACGGGCCTCGGGGGAGACCCCCTCCTGGAACGCGGGTATTACTGGAGGGGGTCTGGGTCCCAGTTGGGACCCAGATGAAGTATCTGGGTCTCATCCTGGACGGGAGGTGGGCTTTTGGAGCCCACTTCACCCAGTTGGCCCCAAAAGTTGTGGGAGCTGCGGCTGCCTTGGGGAGGCTACTACCCAACGTGGGTGGCCCTAACGCCAACTGCCGTCGTCTATACTCCGGAGTGATCCGGAGTATGGCCCTGTATGGGGCACCTGTCTGGGTGGACGCCCTCAACCGCGACAACAAGACCCTGCTGCGACGTCCGCAGCGGGCGGTTGAGTGCTAAAGCGACCCTGCGATCCCGCCGAGAAGCGGTAGACATGGAACACCGTGTGTTATTTAGTCGGTAGGAGCACTTGCTGCTGTGGGAGTAGTTGGTGTCGAGCCCGACATATCCCGGCCACCTTCCCCGGGGTGGACGTGAATGCGTAAATGCATTTTTCACACGTTAAAAAAAAAAAAAAAAAAAAAAAAAAAAAAAGGATTTGGCTGGCTGGCCAGGATCTAACCATTGCGCTGAGCGCTTCCGATTATCGTAAAGAACCCATTTTTCATCACAGGTAATGATTCGGTTTACAATACCTTCATTATTGTGCCGGTTTAGTAATGTAACGCAGCAGTCGACGCGCGTTTGCCGGTTTGTTTCAGTCAATTCGTGAGGTACCCACCTTTCAAGCTTTTTAATCTTCCCAATTTGCTTCAAGTGAATTAAAACAGTTTTATCACTAACATCGCAGCCTGCAGCTAACTCGGACGTGGTTTGCGATGGATCCGCTTCCACAATAGCCTTCAACTCTTCATTATCAACTTGAGTCTCAGGCCGTCCACGGGGCTTGTTCTGCAGGTCGAAATTTCCAGAACGAAAACGTTGGAACCAAAAACGAACTGTGTTTTCTTTTGCAACACGACCGCCATACACATCATTCACCCTTCGAGTTGTTTCCGCAGCACTAGTGCCACGGCGGAACTCGTACTCGTAAATAATGCGATATTTAAGGTTTTCCATTTTGTAAAATGAGTGACGCAAACAGAAAAAAACAGAAGAAAAAAACAAATGAATGACGATCATCGAAGCACAAATACATGAGTCTATAGCTGTACAAATTTGAATTTGGAATTCCTTACCAAAGAGGAGAAATTCGTGATTAAAGTGGCCAGTACGAAAAACGCCAATTTCATATGTAAGGACCTAATATATTTAAGAAGAGGAGAATTGCGATAGACTGGTTGAGCCAAATTTAGTGAAATATTTAGAATAATAGGAAAATGATCACTGCCATGAGTTGAAAGCAGAACATGCCATGACAAAAGCAAAGCAAGATCTGGAGAGCAGAGAAATAGATCAACTGCACTAGGAAATTCGTTTGGACGGGTTCTTCTTGTAGGAGAACCATCATTAAGAATACACAGATTGAGGGTATCAAGGGAATCTAATAGAAAAACTCCACAAGAATCTGAAATACCACAACCCCAAACACTATGGTGGCAATTAAGATCGCCAAGGACTAGGAGAAGCCTAGGAAGGGAGTTAAGAAGAAGAATAAGCTTACGGATTACAGAAATGGAAGGGGAGCTTAAATATAAGGAAATTATTACAAAAGATTTCGTATGGACAGCCACAGCTTCAAAGCCAACTTGAGAAGGAATTGAAATAGAGGAAAAGGACATATTATCTTTTAAAAAAAGAGCAACACCACCACAACCATCCTGTCTATCTCTTCGAACATCAACATAGCCAGATAACCTAAAAAGGGAATCAGGTCTAAGCCACGTTTCTGAGAAAGACAGGATGCATGGTTTGTATTTATTGACTAAAAATATTAAATCAGATTTTTTATTGTTTAAGCTACGACAGTTCCACTGAAGGATCCTGTTGGTGGGATCCATTTTGGAAAAGAGAGAGGAGAGAATTCAAGTTGAAGGCAGCGTTGGACGGTAAAGGGTTTGGGGAAGAGGAAGAAGAATTACACATAACAGAAGATAATAAGTTTAAGAGCTTTAGGAGTTCTGCAATAATATCTTGAACAGAAGGCATCTCAGAATTTTTACATAAAGGATTAGGGAGGGCACAGCCATTTTGAGAGGGAGCATCATGATCATCTCTTATAATGTTTAAGTGGGCAGCCTGATCATACCCAACACGGGAAGGAGGAGGGGCAGGAACAGATTTTGAAACTTTTTTTCTTATAATGAACTTTAGTTGGCTCGATGGTAAAATTTTTAAAAGAGCGATTTTGCTGAGGGCTAGTTGTTAAGGAGGGTGAGGCAATATCAGCATGCGATGTTTTAGACACAGGAAGTAGTTTTGAAGCTTCAGCATAAGATATAGCTTTTTCAGACATGACACATTTTATATTTTTTTGCCTTTGATATTCAGGACAGCTTTTATTAGTAGCGAAATGATTTCCTTTGCACCAAATACATTTTGCACTATCCACCCCTATTTCACATGAATCTGCTAGGTGGTTTAGACCACATTTATAACAGGTAGGTTTTGAACGACATGATTCTTAGTGTGGCCATATCTGCAACATTGAAAGCATTGTATGGTAGGTAAGGAGTATAACTCTATAGGGATAACCCAAAAAAACTCATGAGGGAAAGACTTGGCCAAGGTGAAAGCTGTATGAACGACATTATTCAAATAACAGCTGTAACACTATACTTATTTTAACTAACGGGATATTTACCGTGTTTTTGATCGGTTATGAGTTCTCGATATTTCGGCACTGTTGCAAGCGCCATGATCACGAGTAAACTGAACTCGTGATTGTAAAATTTCATTAAAATCCATTCAGTAGTTTTGCGTGAAAGAGTAACAAACATCCATACTTACATACATCCATAGTTACATACATCCACACATCCTTACTTACAAACTTTCGCGTTTATAATATAAGTAGGAGTAGAAGAGGAAGTAGGATGCTCATATGAGGGCATCAAATGCAATTAAAATAGAATCATGCATAAATAATACGTGATGAATCTTGGATTTAAGTAGCGAGGTGCAAGGGTGAGGGCAGCGTGGGTGAAGTTATAAGGCTGGTGATAGGAACTATAACAACATACTGTCGTATTGTAAATACATAGTTTTAAAGATTCTGTAGACATTCCATTAAAAAGATAACAACTGAAACCAAGTTTTTTATGTTCCCAAATTTTTGTTTGATAACGCTACCTGTATCATGAACTACGTCTGACGATCTTAGAGTTCGACGATTCATTCAGTTCCTGTCTCTGTCTTGCTTGAACGTTAATGAGCCTCACTCTGTCCTTGTCATACGTTTGCCGTGTCGTTACAGTAGGGAAGTTCCGGAACCAAGCACTCGTGTGCAGACCCGGCCCGACGAGCCGAGCGAACCTAGGTTTACTATTGCTATGCTCGAGCGTCACTCGTCTTCCCCTTTTGAAACTGTCATTGAGTTTGATGAAAGACCAAAAATAACAGTCTACTATAAAGCCAAATTTTAGAAGTATTGGGTGATGAAGTGATTTTTTTGTATTATACCTGAAATTAAAAAGTTAAGTTCATCAATAATTTGTAGAGCCAAAGGAACCCGACACAGTGGATGTTAACATTAGTGATATAAAATATGTCTTGCCTGTTCCAAGAATTCAGATTTCTGATAATGGACGTCGTCAAAATACTTATACGTTTCCTATTGATAACTCTTTTCTCAATTTACGTTGTTAAGCTTAGATGTTGTTATATTAATATTTTATTAAAGTGAGAGGGACTTAATAAGTTCTAATTTATTTTAAAACTCCTTGTTGAAGCCTCGCAATTAATACTTAGGAAAACCTGGTATCAACATCTTTCAAAGGTAGATTATTTTTGATACGATTGCTCAATAGAGGGTAGTTATGTGTCATATCGCCTCACTGGTTCGCCTGCCAGTCTCAACCGGACCTTTCACCCGAAGTGCACGTAACTCCATCGCGTGTGTATACCTACTCTCAAACCCCAGATTAATAACTCCTGCATCATACCCGACGAAAATAATCTCTCGCCCAGTGAAGTGCTCACATATCTAACGGTGATTAAATATCGATTAGATATCGTGGTGGTAAATGTACAAATCATACGATTCCAATGTGAACATATGAAGTTATAATTCTTTACACTCTCATATTTAAACGAGGCATGAAAGAGATTAAGTTTGTCTATGGTTGGTCTCGTATTATTGGCCGTGCATTATTCGGTCGTACATTATTGACACGGCCTGATAAAGCACACCCAATAATTGGAAGCCTGTACATGTATTATTGGCTGTACAATATCGGCCGTGCATTATCAGTACGGACCGATTTTGTACGGGCAATAATACGCGACCAATAAAAGCCGACCAAATATTTCGAATCCATGTACACGTAATATCAGGCCGTGCATTATCGTCCGTACAATATTGGTCGTACATTATTGTGGTCGTGTATTATTGGCTCCCTAAAATTACACAGGCAAATAAAATAATGCGATTTGCGTTCTGACGCTTGTTTAATAACTTCTCTTTGGTTGTTGTTCTGTTTATTTCGGCCCAAAGAGGATATAATGGGTGCTTACCATTTGAAGTTAGATTCGCTAAGAACGATCACACTCCCAAAAAGTTGTACCACATGGGTCTGGGCGTCATTTTCGCCATAAACGCTACATCTAATGTCATAAGTGACAGAAGTGGCAAATTTTAGAGGCATTCTTAGCGTTCCTATCCTAAATGGAACAGGGGAGAACAGTTACAAACGATCACAGTGATCACAACTATAGACGCGGAATGTGTTCAAAATTATCGAAAATGACGTTATTAGCGTCAAATGGAATATACCCAATATAGGCTGAGCTCCGATACACGCCTAAAAAGTTTTTTGTGATCTGTTCCGAATTTCCGATACAACGAAATAGCGCCACGATAGTCCTTATGACATCACAGATTGCGTCATTAATGACATATCGCAACTCACAACTCAACTGAGGTCAAAATTAAACTGTGAATGCCATCTTGTGTACATTTTATGAACTAATAATGTCATTGTTTAAGCAGACATGCAATGTTGGCACTGTCCCATAGAAAATAGCTACTAAAATTCCAGCTTAGATTAAAAAATGACACTGTCCTATGCATATTACATTTCAAAACTGCCATTGTTCAAAGCCTCCACACAGCGGACGTCATTTCGACGCTACCATATGTTGTCGCCACGTATAACAATCATTAATATCCCAGATAAAAACTGCATCACTACCGCCATGTATCTGGCACTTAGGGACAAATATATACTTAAAAGTATGGATTTGGTTAGAAACTACCACTAGCGTCAACGACTTGCTTCTCGTAGTTTTTCTCTATGACAACAACACACGTACCTAATATCCGCACAGGGAATGAGTCGTTGATGCTAACAGTGCCGCTCACTTTTGACTTGGCGTTCAGCGAGAACAGACGTTTAGGTTATAGCTATATTATATTAAGTTAACGAATAAGGAAGCTAACAAATATGGCCGCGCTTCAATTTCTTCATCAAAATAGTGGCAGAGGTAAGGTTCAAAAGTGTCACGGTCCATTGGTTTAGGTACAAATACGACACTATCCACTATTGAAAAACACACGTGCCACTGTCCAAACCACAGACCTAGGATTTTTTCGCTACGCTCAACAGACCTACGAAGTGTGTGAGTGAAAGGTCCTAAGCTGCTACAAACCGTCGCGAGAAAAAAAGTCCTGACGTCACAAGTATCGATAAAGTCGATAGTTTATGTCTGACCTGTAGCTTCGACGTGAGTGCTCGGGTACATATTCGAACCTCAAAAATTACCGGTAGTTAGTTTACTCATAAATTTGATTAAAAATAATATAATTACATAATAATTAGCGAGAAGTTGACAGATCAGGTTATAGCTTATTGAGTATTTACGAATAAGGGAGTAAATATTATCACAAGATATATTATTCAAAATTTATTATGATGTTTTCTGTGAAAAGTTCCCCTAACTCTCATTAAATAATTGGAAATATCTCTTACTTCTATCATAATATATTAGTATTTTTATACAAATGGCTATTAAACAGAATTTGAAATAACTATATGCACGCGTATAATAATGTTTGTGTTCTTACAGATTACCACCAAATTTTCAGTATGTGATAAAAGGGTTCGGATTATTGACGCAATCTAAATAAAAACTCTACAGTTTGTAGTAAACTTTGAATCAAAATGCTTCATACAAAGAAAACCTCGATGTATACTAATGAAAGACTCAATAGCAACTTTTAATGTCCTTGAATGCATAAAGCTGTGGAAATGGTAGTCAATAGCTTTAGGAAATGATGACACAAGTAACGTAAAGTTTCATTTGTAGTAAAATACATGGTCAAATATTTTTTTTTCATGTAAGGACTGTAGGATATGTTGAGTCAATCTAGTAACCCTTCCCTTAGCGTCACTGGTGCAATAAAATCTACAATACTAGCTTCATTGCAGCGCTGGATATCTATGGTTATCCTGACACAAAATAATTTTTATTTTTCCTTTCAGATCAAATTGAAAATAAGACGGCCCTGACCTTACTTAAATAGAGATATATTACCACCGTTAGCCATTACCTGCCCTTCAAATCAAGTACTGTCTCCAAGGAAAAATACTTATTAACTAATGTTCTAAATTGTGACAAAAATTACAGAAAAAAATTAGCTCTTAAGAAGTTTAAAAGCTGAAACAAAAATAATGATAAAACGGCTTTTAGACTTAAAAGCAGACTTTAAAGAATTATATGTTTTGTAGGCCAGTTAGTAAAGATCATCAAAATTATGTACACATCGTCATTTCTACAGCCCAATGAGCTATGTTTACACAAGGGACAAATTCGACCTTTACTTGCCGAATGCTTTACGCAAATGGTATTCAGATAAATGTAATTTAATAATTTACAGTACCTGTATATTTGCAGCTTAATGATTTTGTTAATGGTAATCATAATACTTAGTAATGGTAAGTTTTATTTCATCTTGTTACGATGAAGTTATAGTAGTTTACTTTTAAAAGTGCTGTACCATTTTAGACCTACAATAAATGCATTTGACTTCAACTTTGAATGAGTTTTATTTTTAACAGATCAAAAAGGGAGAAGGGTATCAATAAGGTTGTATTCATGTTATGATATTTGGTTTGATTTTCATTTGAAAACATCATATTTTGTTTGAAAGGATATACTTTATATTCATCCCTTTGAAATTTCATCATAATCAGTTAAGTAGTTTGGTTTTTAAATCATAATAACTTGAAAAATAAGTTGTTCAAGTTAATGAAATTGCATATATTGCATTTCTGTGATTTCAGTGTTGTTTACGATCATTACAATAGTCTCAATGAACTATATAGCGCATAATTTCAAACGAATGTGTCCTAAGATTCAACAAGTAAAACTGTCGATAGTATTACGCTCGCGTCATGACAACACTATGTCACTCACACATTTACATTTCATTTTTTGTTACACCATTCATCCGTCACTGTTGGTCTTGTACATCCTAAGCCTATGGTCCAAACCCTTTTATAAAAAAACAGTATTTTTTGTACAATTACAGGACATGGTGAATAATTATTGTTCACAAAATGTATTGTGATCTAAAATTAAAAGAATTGGTGTGCGAAATATCTTAGAAGAAACTGTAACCATCTTTCTATCTGATAGCTTCGCTAAAAAGTGTGGACAGTGTCGGCTTTGTTTTTATACCCCTCAATTCATACACCAAGTAGCACAGTCTCATCTTGATTTTACAGTTGGAACCCAGTTCCAGTCAATCTTAGAATAGAAAATATAGGTACAGATACGTGGTGAACATTTGTAGAGATTATTTATAATATGTAGGGGGTAGTTTTCAAAAAATCGCTGTTCTTGACAAAAAATAAAAAATGTTCTGGAACAGTTTTGTTTGGACGGCATTTAAGTTTAAGGTGAAAAAATATATTTTTACCTAAATGGGAACTGGCTATAGCCTGTTATAAAGCCAGTGACATACATGTTAATTAGATACTGGCAGGTGCGATAAGAAAAACCTTGATTGCAATGTAAGCTTTAAGATTCTTTGTAAAATCCTACTTAGCTGTGTGTTTAGTTTTTAGAGCTGTGTGACTGCAGTAAGTTATTATTAATTACAACCATATTGTCTTCCGTTTTTAACCGACTTCCAAAAATGGACGAGGTTCTCAATTCAACGCGTATTTTTTTTTTAATGTTTGTAGTACTTCAAAACTTCCAATTGGGTGAACCGATTTTGATGATTCTTTTTTATTTGAAAACATGTGATTCTTGTATAGTCCCATATCAGTTTTATTTAAATCGGTCCAGCCGTTTTTGAGTTTAGAATGGCAATCAATCCCGAAAATAGTAAGGGTCACTAAAATGGATAAAACAAAATTAAACCGGCTAGAACTAACACTGTCCCATTCACTCGAAAACATCTCATTCACCTACAGGGCCCTGACAGGTTAATGAAAAAATGACCTTTATGTCGTCATAAAGCCAAATATTTTTATTCAGCAAGGATACCGTGATTCAAGCAAAAATACCGCCTTCAAACCAAAGCTGATCCCTTGTTTTATAATCCAATTAAGTTTTCAGAACTGTAAGAATAAAAATTATCGCAGGCAGGAAAACGAGAACTTACCGTTACAAAAATATACGCAGCGACTACTCGATGACTTTTTTCGCTTAAAATATATTAATCGCACGTAAATTTGCTCCCATGTACGGAACGCTACTGATACGACATGGCGAGAAGGATAAAATTGCGGCGATGTTAATAGTATCGGGATAGTCAAGAAATATTCAAGATTACAGGTGGAGGAGAAAATATTGCTCACAATAACAATCCTTTAATGGGTCTGACAAACGTTTTTTACTTGACATGCCAAATAAATGTAAAAAAAAATTACGATAAATACTGTGTTTTTAGGGTTCCGTAGTACCTACAAGGAACCTTTATAGTTTCGTCATGTCCGTCTGTCTGTCCGTCTGTCCGAGGTTTTGCTAAGAGACCGTTTGTACTAGAAAGCTGCAATTTTGTACGGATATGTAAACTTACCACGCTGACAAAGTGGTAAAATAAAATTTTGAAACATATTTTTTTTTGGGGTAGCTCCCATACAAGTGGTGTGGGTATGAATTTTTTTTTCGTCGTCTCTCCCATCGTGTGGGGTATCATTAAATAGGTCTTTCAAAATAACTGAAGAGTTGCTAGTACTATTTTTCGATTAAAAGCTCCATTTATGAAATATTCAACTTTAAAGTGCAAATTTGTGTTCCAGTAGGGCGTCCCCCCTCCCTCTAAAACCTAAACTGCTGGCTTGAAAAGTCTGAAAAAATTCTTGATGATAGTGCAGTGCACCAACTTTCAAGGAAAATTATAGCGGTTAAGATAACTTTATTACTTTACCAGTAATAGTCGTTGAACTTGGGTATTAGATAATTTTGCACCAAATACAAAATCCATAGAATAAATGCTTTAAAATTACTAAGATGAAGTACTGGAAGGACTAGAATCGGTATAGATAGTTATGTACTATAGGAAGGGGTGGAGGTGGGAGAGGGGGGGTCGTAGCATCCCCCCAGAGGGTTGGGGTCCCCCAAGGGTCAATATTAGGCCCGTTACTTTTTATCGTCAAATGATATTAAAAAATGTTGTAAATTTTTAAATTGCTATTACATGCCGATGATCTGAAAATGTATCATTCTATAAATACTTATCAAGACCATTTAAAATTCCAAAAAAATCTGGGCAGATTTTTAGTGAATTTTATGAAAAAAAATATTCCTAAGACAAAAACAAATAATTTTATACAAATACAAATTCATTTTATTCCTCCTTATTGTGATACATTTATGATGAGTCTATGACTCTAAAACTAGGCTGGTGGCCTGTATCTCAAGAGCCAGGTCCTTCCTGGCTTTTGAGAATCTGTAACACATCTATATTTTTTCTTTTATATATACTATTTAGTAACAATTCAAAATTTAACCAATACATTGAAACATATATACATATAGGAAGAATATTTAACGAAATTGTTTTTATTCGAATTAATGTCATTTTGTATATATTTAATAATTCATATTTTCGTGTAGTCATTGTTCTGTGGTGTAGTATTGGTGTAGGAGTTTAAGTGAATGTTTGTGAGGAATTTGAAAGGTGTATGTGACGGTGCGTGTTTCTGTATGTTTGAGTATACGTGCATGTGAAGGGTATGTGATTTGTTATGTGTAATTTTACATATGTGTTATGGGATTCTAACATTGATGAAGTTCAAGTCATAAAGGATTAAGGAATTATTTAGGTAGTCAATTAATCGTTAATGTAAATATTCAAAATAT
This sequence comes from Plagodis pulveraria, assembly GCA_963890685.1. Lineage (NCBI taxonomy): Eukaryota > Metazoa > Arthropoda > Insecta > Lepidoptera > Geometridae > Plagodis > Plagodis pulveraria. Next base: position 14,321,883 of record OY982962.1, read on the forward strand.
AATATAGCATGTGGTTTAAAAATATTTAATTTTGTCATAAGGTCCTCTAGTAACTTCAACAACGAATTAACGTATTTATTGCATAATATTAAACCATTATGAAGAGCTGCTAAACAAATATGAATTATGGTAATTAAACACTAGGAGGCAACAATTAGATATTATGCTTCTGTATGACCTATATCATAAGTCATAACAGATATGACTGTACAGAGTTGATCGATTAGCTTAGGTATAAAGTAATTTTTAGACCTCATCCTCGCCGTCTCATAATTATTATTATAAATAAGAATATTTTTTCTTTAGGAAAATATTGTGACTCTGTTTGCTGGTTCTTGAATATATATACATATATATATACGGGACGCCGTTCAGCAGGTCCATAGTTCAAATCCCGCCGCGGGCTTGTGCTTCACCGCATGGTGGAAGGGCATTTTGTGAATGCCCGCCTGGCTAGCCACCACCCTCAAGTAGAAAATCTGTCGCCAAAAAAAACCTAACAGTGTGTTCCGGCAGCAGTCCTTGAGAGCCAGAAAAATTACTGGCTAACTACTGGACGTCTGAGTGTGACGGGCACAGTGCAATTCGTCGTTGACGAAATGCGTCTGTTATAGACAGAGGTTAGTCCACTTAACATCAGGTGGGCCTCAAGCCTGTTCCGTCACAATAACATAAAAAAAAAGTTATAGGTAGAGAGATAACAAGAAAAAGAACAACAGAATTATTCCATATTATGATAACGGACTACTACGGAACCCTACATTGCGCGTGGCCCGACACGCGCTTGACCGTTTTTTTTACTATTTTCATATCATTAAAAATGGCTGAGATATTAACGATCAAAGTGCGTATTTCCAGCCGGAGGTTTTTAAAAACGCAGGCGGGCTCTCACTAGCAGATGACGTCACACCCTGGTCATTCAACAGTCGCGCTCTCGTTCGCATGCTGCTGTGCAGTAAAATTCAAAACTATAAAGTTCTCTTAGGTAAAAATTAAAAAAAAAAATGTTTAGTGTCTCAGTGCCGCACGCAACGCTGTTGCCGGCATTGCGGTCAAGTTTCGTTGTTCGGTGTTGGTTTTATATGCTGGATGACTAGTCTAACTTGAACTGACGCGCGCGGGCAGTGGAGCTCTAGCGCGCGGCCTTTTTAAAGTAAAAACTTCTTTAGCGTCGTTGTGCACTTTTCTTGAGATGGGTTAAAATTGTTAAAACTTGCGTCAGGACACGTGACCGTCAGGGTACGTGACCTGATCGCAAATTCGTAAGACGGAGTAATAACGTAATCGTATGTTCAAGTTTTCACTTCTGCTGGCACTCCCAGAGTGCAACCCGTTTTTTTAATAAGCAGCATTGTGCAGTGCTTCTCAACCGACTGTATTGGCAGGCCGCATAATATTATATATATGGAAATATTTTCTTCCACTATGAATAAGTCTATGTTTTGTCAGAAGTGTCAAACTCGCGGCCCGCATTTATCTATAGTTTTCATTTTTTAACGATAGACTACGTTTTAAGTGATGCAACGTACATTAAACACGGTTTTTATTCGGGTTTATTATTTCGATAACAGCTAGTTTATTAATAAATTAAACCATGGAAAGGTTATTAAATTAGTTAAATTCTAAGTCAATTTCTTGTTTATTCATACAAAATAATAACTCTTCGTCGTAAAATGCAGCAATAGTACATGGCAAAAAGTCTAGGTACAAAAGGGTAATTCGCCAAAAAAAATATTTTTGCCTAATTTCCTTGGCATGTTTTTTTTTGCTAATTACGTATCAGTTAGGTTGTTGATTATGTAAATGAATAAAAGCAGTATTCATTTCTGTAAAAGGGGTATCACAAAACATTCATGAAAAAAAGTTATAAGGTCAAGAAGTTTTAAACAGTCAAGGAAATTAGTAAGGTCCCAAGGAAATTTGAAAACTATTGCAAAGATTTTATAGATTGCCACGGAAATAAGTATTATGTTATATTAATTCCACTATTTATTTTCCTTAAAGAAATGTTAAGTATAAAACAAAATATTTACGTGATTAAGTTTTTATTTATATATTTAAAAACTACTCATAACTGATAATTTATCATGTTTTAAACATTTTATAAATTGTCATATTCATACCTACGAACTGATAATTGTAAATATTAGCTCATGTTTTGGAGATAAAGATAATTATTTTAATTAAAATAAGAATAAAGCGCAAATAATAATAAACATTTTACATGTTATTTATAACTGATATTGCCTCCTCGGGCTCTGCTTACAGATTCAAGTCGATTTGGCATACCCAACAGGAGGTTTAGGAGCCGATGTTGGGAAATATTCCCCCATTCTTCTATAAGGGCCTGTTTTAGTGCCTTGAGGGTGGTAGGTGGTGGTCTGCAGCATTTGACTAGCTTCCCTAGCTCATCCCAGGCGTATTCAATCGGGTTGAGATCAAGACTTCTTGATGGCCAAGCTATCACACTGATACTAACCTCCTGAATATAATCTTGCACGACCCGAGCCATGTGTGGCCTTATATGCATCAGCAACGATCCATCACCAATATTTACTAAATACGGCACTACACACTCATTGAGAATCTCCTAGGCGTATCTTTCCCCAGTCATAGTGTAATTTTCTATGGTCACTAACTCTGTGCGACCTTCTGAAGATATGCCAGCCCATACATGTACACTGCCTCCACCGTACTAGACTCTTTCTGAGAAGCAGGCTTGAAGGTATCACTCACCAGGTTACCTGTAGACACTTGGCCTTTTATCAGAAGTGTAAAGTGAGAATCATCTGTAAACAAAATTCTTGACCATTCTTGTTGATCCCACTGTATGTTTTCATGGGTGTATCGCAGTCTCGCTACTCGATGCTCCCTCTCGAATTTGGGACCACTTGCTGGTCTTCGGGGTTTCAGGTTTGCTTCAGTCAGTCTTCTTCTCACTGAACTGTTACTAATGTAGTCCCTTCTGGTCTGAAGATGCTGGACTTCAACTGCATTTAGTTGGCGATTTCGCAACACAGTGCAAACAATATAACGGTCTTCTCGGGCACTAGTACACCTGGGTCTGCGATTACCAAATGGTTTCCAGTCTCTTCGTACCTTCACTTCACCTTCTGGAACTTTCGTAACGGCACACCCACCATTCTTGCAGTATAGTTAAGTAGTCTTAGCACATTCTTCAGGTGGAAGAGGCATGATAAATAAGTTTATGTGCTGATTGTCTAACTTAGCTTTTGTGTTACAAAAGACACATCAATCAAGATTTATTTTTCAAAACAAAAATAGAAACAAGAAATTAAGAGTAAAATCGTTTTTTGAAAAGGATTATTTTTGATTTGAAAGGTTTTTCAGCCGTTTCTTAAAAGAAGGTTACCGACTATGAAGTTTTTATGTACAAAATTAAACTTTTGTCTAGACCTTTTTGTTTCAAAAATATATCTTGTGAACTTAAAAAGTTATTGCAATTTTAAAAGTGTTGTACTTATATTTGCAGGCCAGTGTAGCAGATCACTCTTCATTTTTCAAATCTTTTTTTCGAATTTTTCAGCCCTTTGTTTTTTTTTGTTTTCCCCATGTTGAGTTTTCTACGTAAGAGAAAAATTAACGAATAAAATTTTTTGATTATCTTGAAATATAGTAATGTCCTTAAATATATTAGTTGAATGTTGTGAAACACGTTAAATCTGTCTTTCTGAAAATATTCAAAGAAATATATAAATTTAATATAATTTATTAATGTAAAACTTTAAAAAAAAGAGATTAAATCTGGTATAAATATAATTCTCTTCACCATTGGTAAGACAATAAAATAAAGCGTAATTTTTATAATTTCCTTGGTAAACCATAATTTCCATGTCAAATCATGAGCCAAGGAAAACATGGAAATTAGACCCAAGGAAATTAGATTTAAGTCATTAAAAAATCGTAGACCTAAAACCATTAACTTATAATATTCATGTGTCAAATTGAGACTACCTGTGCCACAAACATTACCGTTAATTGAAACTATTAGTTAGAAGTCCATCAAACTGTTGACAAATAACGACCATGGAAATTGAAAAATCAATAAACTAAAAGCCAAGGAGGGGTGTAGTTATGTGAATGGTGCGAAACTAAACAACGGTGTGCACATCTTTCTCCGATGGGTTTCTCGCGGCAAAATGATCGAGAAAAACGGTGTAACTCAATTTGTTTCAAACGTTTGTGTTTCGATATTACAACTGTTGAAATAACTAACCAAGGAAATTATATTTTACTCGCGGACACGGATGAAACTGAATGTAACTTTAAAACCATATCTTTTTTAATACACTAAACACATTTTTTTGGTGGAGTGGGGCTTATTATACATTATGACAAAATTTATATAATGTTACGAATACAACTTTATGCAATATGGGTGATAATATAAAATAAAATACAAAACGGACATGACAAGGAAATTAGGATTTTAACATTTCGTTATTTTTTTTTTATATATTTCATATAGATATTAATGTTTGATTAGCAAAAACAGGTGTATATAAGGATACATTATTTGAATAAAAATAAATATTAACTATAAACATTAATAATATAATTTTCGTCCATTCGGACATCAAAAAGTCATGATTTTGGCGAATCACCCAAAATATAAAAAATACGCCCATGTATCTGTAAAAATTGGGGTTTTGAACGTTTGTGCACAGTGCACACGCTGCTCTAGGTACCTGTTTTCTATTATATGTAGATGGAAGTGAAGTCATAGATGACAACGTATTGTGCTATCATGGTGTAATTTTAGCAGTTTGGCACCAAACATTTGCGTGCAAACAATGAATTAGCGCATACTTGCGTGATTTGAATGGTAGTTTGGTGAAGTGCGTGCTGGGTGTAGATCTCGTTGAATAAAACACATGTACGTTGTTGGCACCATGAAATTTATGCACTTCACACACAATAATTGCTATATGCAGAACTTCAACTAAACTCTAGTATAATATAAATTATTTACAATTTTAGGCGCGTGCGCTACGACAAGTTATCGAGCAGAGAGTAGTAACTTTCTCGGCAGTGTTGCCAGACTGAAACTAATATAATGGCGTGCACAGACGCCATATCACCCCCCTACGGAGAAAAATACGGTGTGATACAATTAGAAAGAAATTTCAACTTGATATTACAAATCTAAAATATTTCTAAATCTTACTTTACGTCCAGACCGGGTAGTTGAAGATGTGGCAGTGGGTGGATGAGTGGATGTGGATGATGGTAATTGAGTGGATGTTGATGATGGTGGATCAGGTGGATGACCAGCAGTGTGAGGAGATGCAGTAGTAGGTATAGGACTAGAGTTTGCAAGTGTGGAAGCGGTGTCATCAAGATCTTGTGGATGACTCTCAGCTTCCTGGTGGGCAGGTTTGATCCGGTCTATGCTCACCTCATGCTCCTTTCCTCCAACATCCAAAGTTATAGTTTTGGCACTCCTTGCCAAAATTTTATAAGGGCCAGTATATGGTGGTTGCAGTGGCCGTCTTACTGTGTCATCCCTGAGAAAAGCATGTGTTGCTATTGGCAAGTCTTTGAACACAAATGTCGAAGGCTGAGAATGCCGTGATGCTGGAATGGGACGAAGATTGGCCATTTTGGTCCGTAGGTGTACCAAAAAATCTGGTGCATTATTTGTGCAGTTCTGTGATGGCGGAACAATAAGTTCTCCAGGAAGCCGTAGTGGTTCGCCATACAGGATCTCAGCAGATGAGCATTGCAGGTCTTCTTTCAGTGCTGTGCGGATACCAAGCAAAACTAATGGTAGGGCCTTACTCCATGTGTCGGCGTGGCACATGAGCGCCGCCTTGAGCTGTCGATGGAGGCGCTCCACCATACCATTTGCTTGTGGGTGGTAGCTGGTTGTTCGTATCCTCTTAATAGCACATACCTGCAACAACTGAGCGAAGAGATTGGACTCGAATTGGCGTCCTTGGTCGGTAGTAATGACGAGTGGGACTCCAAAACGTGAAATCCAGCCATTTACAAAGGTATCCGATACTTCTTCAGCTGTAATACCAGACATAGGCCACACTTCCGCCCAACGAGAGAACCTGTCAACGGCTGTTAGACAGTAAGTATAGTCTCTGGATGATGGCAGGGGACCAATAATATCAAGGTGCACATGTTGAAAACGTGCAGAAGAACTGGAGAAGTTACCTAATGGTGAGGATATATGTCGAGACACCTTACTGCGCTGACATGAGATGCAGGATCGTGCCCAGGAGCTGCAGTCCTTACGCAGAAGAGGCCAGATGTAACGATCAGCTACCAGGCGTGCACTTGCGCGCGCGCTCGGGTGGCTGAGGTTGTGCAGTCGCTGGAACGCAGGACGGCGGAAAGACGCAGGTAAGTACGGTCTCGGCTTCCCCGTAGAAGTATCACATGTGATGGTGATATCTGTTCCTGGAACGAGAATTTGTTCAAATGTGAGTGAGGAGCCAGTGCGGAGTTTCTCAAGCTCATCATCAACTGCTTGAGCCTTAGAGAGTGCAGCGTAATCGTCTGTAAGAGTTATTGCCTCTATGCGAGACATCGCATCTGCTACTACATTGTCCTCACCCTTGATGTGTACTATATCAGTAGTAAATTGGCTGATGAAGCTTAGTTGGTTTAGTTGAGCTGGTGGAAGTTTTTCTCGCCGTTGCTGAAAGGCATATATGAGAGGTTTGTGGTCAGTGTAGATGGTTGTATGCTGGACCTCCAATATGTGTCTAAAATGCTGGACACTCTCATATACAGCAAGAAGCTCTCTATAGTATGTTGGCCACTCTGTCTGTTTAGCAGACAATTTTCTACTAAAATAAGCCAGAGGGCGCCAGGCTTCATTTTTATTGCATCTTTGCTGAAGACATGAACCAATATGGGTACCTGATGCATCGGTGAAGAGGCCAAGCTCAGCACTACTATCAGGATGGGACAACATAGTAGCCGAAGATAGGCTCTTCTTACAGGCGTCGAAGCGCTCTAGCAGCTCTGCTGTCCACGGGAAAGGTTTTGCACCTTTGCAGTGTGTGGCAGCTACGGCGTCAATAAGCGGTGCCTGGTATTGTGCGGCATCGGGAAGGTACCTGCGATAAAAATTTATCATACCCAAAAATCTGCGCATACCCTGCACAGTTTTAGGTGGGGGGAAATCACAGAGTGCCTGAATACGATCTATGGGTGGCTGTGAACCTTCTGCACTTATTTTGTAACCCAAGAAGGTCACCTCTGTCATTCCAAAGACACATTTGGCTGGGTTGACAATTACCCCATACTGGTGTAAGCGCTCAAACAGTATTCTAAGGTGTTTAGCGTGCAGAGTGACATTCTTTGAGAAAATGAGTATATCATCGATGTACGAGAAGCAAAAGTCAAGGCCACGCACCACCTCATCTATAAATCTTTGAAAGGTTTGAGCAGCATTACGGAGCCCGAATGACATAAATGGAAAATCATATAGGCCGAACGGTGTTACGATTGCAGTTTTACAGATGTCACCCCTGTGGATTGGGATCTGGTGGTACGCTTTCACCAGGTCTATGGTCGAGAACACAGTGGCTCCAGCCAAGTTATGTGAAAAATCACCTATGTGACGCACTGGGTATCTATCTGGGATGGTGCGAGCATTAAGTGCTCTATAGTCACCGCAAGGTCGCCATGTTGCATCCTTCTTGGGTGCGAGATGCAGGGGCGATGACCAAGAACTGCTGGATGGCCTTGCAGTACCAGAGCGGACCATTGCATCAAACTCCTTTTGTGCAATGCGGAGCTTGTCAGGTGCAAGGCGGCGTGGTTTGCACGATACTGGAGGACCATCAGTGGTATTGATGTAGTGAACGGTTGAATGTTTAATAAATCTATTTATACCAGGAGGCCTTGTGATGTCAGGAAACTCAGCAAGCAGTTGCGCGAAAGGTGAGCTGGAGTCGCTGCAAGTCACCGCTTTGATGCTGTCTTGGGATGTGCGAGCAGCAGAAGCAGACACTGACATCTTTGTAGTTCCATCGATGACACGTTCATGCCTGCAATCCGGTAAAAGATTATAAAAACTCAGAAAGTCGGATCCAATGATCGGAGTACTGACATCTGCGATGATGAAGTTCCATTCAAAATTGCGACGTAGCCCTAAGTTTAACTGTAGAGATATACTGCCATAAGTTTTGATAGCTGTGCCATTAGCAGCGCACAGATCATATCCACTACTGGATACATGCCCTTTTGTAAGTAGCCGAGGAAAGCAGCAGATGTCCGAGCCAGTGTCAACTAAAAATTTTCGGTTGGTATACTGGTCCACGACGAACAAACGGCGACTTGTGGCTGGGCGGTCGGTATTCGCCATTACTGACCGCTGTTCGGGTTTTCCGAACAATGTGTGCTTGACCAGTTGCATGGCGTCACGCATTTCCTGGCCTTTTGAGCAAAACGGTCATGATACCAGCACAAGTCTGCATTGCGGGGGCGTGAGCGTGAACGACTACGGTTGCGACTTGAGTCACGGCTAATACTACGGTTTTGAGACCGGCCACCAGTAGTAGTAAGAGAAGCTACCATTTGTGTAAGTTCAGCAACTTGCCTCTGCAGAGTAGCAATGCTGCTGTGCTCCGCAGGTGGTGGTGGGGCTAGTGGACTGAGTGCACATACCTCTGATGGCTGTGACTGGATGTCCATCAGTCTATCAGCCAGTTCGGCAAGCTCACCGATATCCTGTACCCTTTGCGCTGCCAACACTATCTGTAGTTGCCGGGGCAGACGGCTGGACCAAATGGACTTCAGCAAGTCATCTGGAAATGAGAGGCCAGCAAGAGACTTAAGGTGGCGCAGGAACGATGATGGTTTCCTGTCACCCATGAGCTCCCTTTCCAACAGTCTTCGAATTTTTTCTTCGTATGAATCTGAGAACCTGGAAATAATTGCATTTTTTAAAGTGCTGTAAGGCATGCTTTTAGGTGGCTTAGTGATTATGTCTTCCACCTCCCTCGTGCAGTTAGTGTCAAGGTGTGCGACTGCAAAGTTAAATTTAGTAGCCTCTTGTGTTATTTTATTAATATAAAATTGTGCCTCTAAGCTGGCAAACCAGAGGGCCGGCCTGTCTTTACAAAAGGGAGGTGTGCGTATTGACACCCTGTTAACAAACACCTCAGAAGCTGCATCCGTAAATCCATCATCATCAACGGGAGGCAAAAGCTGCGCAGAGGATGCAGGCGGTTGCTCATTGTCGGAATTTTGAGCCATTTTATAAAATAACAGAAACCTAATACCTTGTTATTAGTATCACACACGTATTAATATCCGTAAGGGAATGATAACATACACAGAACATAAAATAAATAGCAATATGCCTTATAATGTAAACACAACAACGTGCAATCACACAAAATGCAGTTAGTTAATGCTGCCTAGCAAGTTAGTGAAGTGTCCAAAACCAGTTAGAATGTTACTAAATCACAAATATACAGTTAGAATGTTCCGAAACACTTTTTAAGTCGTATCAAATTACGATGAACCGTAAGCTAACAGATGATAACACTGACAGTTTGACGTAAGCACACTTTGACATAGATCATTTGCGGCGGGAGATTCGGTAAGTTCCCAATTAGTCCGTTGTAATGGCGGTGGCGCTAGCGTCAATGCGATAACACAAGGGAACTGAGTTAGTAGCGTGCAATGCAAAATGGCGTTACGAAACACAAAGTTTATGAATGAAAGTAACAATATCACCAGATTGATGCGCAGTATAGGCGTATGCGGGAAGTATGCCTCCGCACACGTATTGTTGTTGCTCTCGTCTCGATGATCGACCCGGCAACAAGGTCTCGACTGGTTGCGATGTCGGCGCCGGCGCGGCGTCGCGATGTTTTTCGTCGAATTATTTCGAACTGGGTGCGTCGTGGGCTCGTGGCGTGCGGTAAAATGCCTCCGCACGCTTGTTGGGCCGGTGTTATCGTATTCACCGGCGTTCAAACCTCGTTGTTGAAGTTCACGTCGTATGGTCACCAATTTGGTGAAGTGCGTGCTGGGTGTAGATCTCGTTGAATAAAACACATGTACGTTGTTGGCACCATGAAATTTATGCACTTCACACACAATAATTGCTATATGCAGAACTTCAACTAAACTCTAGTATAATATAAATTATTTACAATTTTAGGCGCGTGCGCTACGACAAGTTATCGAGCAGAGAGTAGTAACTTTCTCGGCAGTGTTGCCAGACTGAAACTAATATAATGGCGTGCACAGACGCCATAGTAGGATCACTGAGCAAGTAATATCGTAGGATTAGCCTCAACAAATCTATTTCATTTTTAAACACTACAGCTATTTCAATAAAAGCATTTAGATACCCATAAGTCATTGCAGACTCACAGGCAATCCAAATGCTCCAGCCCACTACCAGTTGGCAGCATGCCCAGCATTCAGGCAGCATTGCCACGTTGAATTGCAATGCTTATTCTTTGAACCAAATTGGTGCCAGCATTTTGATCACGCGTCGCATCCACGGCATCCACCACACGCTATGACAAGTTTTTTTTTTAATTCGTCAGTGACAAGTGACCTCATGTCAGCTGACAACTCTGTCAGGCTGGTCCTCATGTCAGCTGTTTGTTATGTAGCTGTAACCAAAGAGAAGAGAATCGTTTTCTTTCAATGTTTTTCTTCGCCGATTTACAGATTTCGCGTGTATATGTTCTTAGAAATTCGATCAATACTCAGTTAGTGTTATTGTAAATGTTATGATATTGTGAGTGAATGCACATAGCTACTTGACTATTTATTTGTTACTGTGCTATTCTTATGACCTGCGAACACTAAAGCTTTGTAATCATGGCTCACAAAGAGGATGACGACTCATTTCAAGACGAAGACGTTTACATAAACGCTGAGGATGGAATGCCTAATATGCACCCTAATATCGCTAATTTAGAACATGAAAGCGACACCCAAGATGAAGTGGATGACTTCGATGACTTACCCAAATCTGTTATAGTTACAAATATTCATAGCAGTATATTCGCCGATGAAAATTTAAAAAAAGAAATGGAGAATTTGTTCCGTACATTTTCGGAAAACTTAACATTTCAATGGCTTCGCAGCTTTAAGCGTTTGCGTGTTAATTATGACAGCCCGTTGGCGGCTGCCAATGCTCGTATCCAACTACATCAGTACCAGTTTTATGATTCGTGTATCAATTGTTACTTCGCACAGCCGGTTACTCCCGTATCCTTGAAAAATTTGAGACCACCAGCTCCAGTGAAACAATTTCTGATTTCACCACCATCCAGCCCTCCTGTTGGTTGGGAGCCGCGAGAAGAAGGTGAACCATTAGTGAATCATGACCTGCTAGCTGCACTGGCTAATCTTTCTCCGGGAGAGAGCCATGAACTGCATGCACCTACACCAACACAGCCAGCAATTATAGTCCATACTGCTATACCTACAGATCCCAAAGCATCTTGTGTGGGTCCAATGCCACATACTCAATGTCCAAAATATTGATAAAAAAGCCTTTATTAACTAGTTATTAGAATAGTGAGATGCTTTTACTTAATCACACATATTTTGTGATAATGTTATATGCCAAAGACAATGCAGCTGATTTTGGCTGGTGTTTTGGAGTCCAAGGGCAAAATGGCTTAACTAGATTTTCAAAAGAGTGATTTGTTGTCTATGATGGCTTGTATAACTATTAGTAGTTTATTTTAATTTAATATATTTATTTATATATTTGTCATTGGTGCTAATATATCAAAATAGAATGAAGCACTATTTTTTTTTTGTTTTTATAAGATACTATGTCTGGTTTAATAGTGAAATTAGTATAACCGAAAAAATAGTAACAAACATTGTTTACACGGGAAACATTGTTTACTAAACATAATTATATATATATATACACAGTTTTGAAGTCTGTCAGAGGATTGCTGAAGTAATACTTGGTAATTTAACATAGTTTCTGTCTATTCCTGATAGTTTTTGCAAATGTATATTACTTTATGGAAGGTATTAATGTATATTGTATGAAAACAACATCAGCCATTAAATCCTTTCCACAATGTTATTTATCACTACAATAATTATCTTATTTATTCTTTGAATTCATTAATCACAGATATTTATTTTTATGGTAAAAATGAATAGACAGTGACTGAAGACAAAATGTGATTATTAGAAAGTATTTAAAGTGTTGAACAAAAATTTAAACATATTTGCTTCAAGATATTATTTGAAACAAATATAAATAGTCAAGGATCATAATTTATTTAGTGTGTGCAATACAAAGGGTAAACAAGTATTTTTTTTACATTTTGATACCTTGTCATACATATTATCTTAAATAAATTGTTTGATTAAGGTTTAAAAAAAAAGCAATAAGATACTGCCCATCTTAGAATGCATAAAATAACAATGAAGTGACAAATTTTTTATTTTACATTTTATTGATATATTTTACACTGTAACGGGATGAATTTGTAAGAACTATTGTAATGGATCAAACTGAAAGATATCATTGGTCTGGCTGGTAGTAATTGTAACTACTCTTCCCTATAAAGAATGTATTTCTATTCTTGCATCAACTAATAAAACATATCATTGCGCCTGTAAGGTAAGGCTGGGCCGAGAAGTGTCTAAACATCTGCTTGAATTTTTAGATTTAGTAGAAAATTTCTGGTTGAAGAATAAAGTAATGTTAATAAAGTATGTTTCCATTTATATAATTTATTTTGAGTCATAGCTGTTGAAAATAATATAATAGTCAAACAATATTTTCATTTAAAAACTTTAATAAGTTAAAAGCCTAAAAGATGATGTTTCTAATAAGAACTTAAATAATGTGAGTCTCGTGATGTTGTTAGTCTACCCAGTGGACTTATGTTTCACCATTAAATTAAGTATATTGTGATTAATTTTAGTCACTATTTTGTTCAATGTCTGTAGGTAGGTTAAGTACATAGATATAAATCCATGCCATTTGATCACTCATCTTGTTGCGACTGTCTTAAATTGTCTAAGAGTCTTTGAAATGGTAAAGCAGGTACCACAACTTTTGAAATGTGGTTTATTTTTTAAAATTCCTACTATAATTTGTCTGAATGTGTGTAAGCATTAAGAGATCTGTTTTATGCTATTAATGTAATATTAATTTAAGTTTTTCTACATATGTGTTTGTTAATAGTTAGGTAAACAGGGCACTGCAGTTAAATTATCCCAGTTTATACTAAGTTTTTACCATAAAAACAGTTACCTACTTAGCTATATTAGTTCATTATAGTTAAATAGTTACTATTATTAATTTGAAATAAATTAATATTGCCTACTCTATTACATACTTACCAAGGACCATTGACAATAATTCCTTGAGCTTCATGAGGATTTTTTAAAAGAACTGCTAATTACATATAATCTCCTATAGTTATTATTACATATAAGTAACTTGCCAGAGTTTTTGTTTATTATGAAACTAATCGCAGTTTTTAAACAGTAGGTTACACAGTTTTTTGAAAATGAACCAATGATATGTTAGAATGACTAACTTAGATAATGTTGAAGCATAACATTAACTTTGCCTACAGTCAGTGAATGTCAGTTTAAGAATAAGCAGGTGTAGCTACTTAATTAATTATATTATACGTAAAACATGTCATTAGAAGTCACAATCGCTATTAAATTGTTCAAAAATGTAGTTTTATATCAGATTTACATGCGTTGTAGAATATTTCACAAAAACAATAGTGTATATTTTTTAGGTAATGCAAAAATTGCACGCATTCGGAATAATAGGCGTTTGTCACAAGCTGATATAGGATATCTTGATGGCGAAGCGCAATGTGAAGTGGATGAAATTATCATAATACGTAAAATACCTGCTTGGAGGTCTATATACTGGTTTATATACTTTCCTACCTAAATTTAAATAAAGCAACGTGTATATCGCATTATTATCATATAAAACAATTACTATTATTATATAATATTTTATGGTCTAGCTCTCTAGCAGAAAAGCAAAGCCTCAGGGTCATTTCCAAAGACTATCAAAAACTATTCTACCCTCAATTCTTTTATTTCGACCCCACTTTATTAATATAATAAGATTTACTAAGACATTATTACCAGCAAGAGGGTAAAGTCGCCATTTACAATGAAGGTCACATTTAGTCAGTTTTTTTAATAAAATGAACTGCCATCCTGGGGCACAAATTTCAACTAATTTTAAAGAAGATTCTCTATGTCGTTATTACTTCAGTCCTTCGTCTGTAATTTTACAAAGTATTTCAGAATTTCTCAGTGTGATGTATACCCTGATCCTTGTACAGTAACTTATGATTAATGATGTAATTATACTTATAAACGTTGCGTTATTCACTAATGTTATTTATCCTTTCGTAAAACATATTTTCTGACGTGCATAAGTATGTTGGTACAGTCCGCGAGGCATAAGCTGAGCTTTGCATTAGTGTGAGTGATCACCAATCTCACCAATCGGCAGGAGCGCGGCGAGACAGAATGGCGCCGCGCCTCAGGCCGGTTACCCAAAATCAGGTTTTTACCGGGCGAAAATGGCGCCGCGCCTAAGGCCGGTTGTCACACCTACACTATCCATGTACACTCACACTAATGCAAAGCTCACCTTATGCCTCGCGGACTGTAAGTAAGTAGTTACTAATTTAAGTCATTTTTAAGCAACGTTTATAAGTAAGACTAAGATTTTGATAATGACGACCATGCTTGTATAAATAGTATTGTACGTTCACATTAACATCGATGTCCTTCTATTGATGTTTTTATCTCACTGTGATTTAAAATTTATTGTTCATATAAATATTTATTGAGTTTTAAATCAATCTTTCATTGTTCAGAAACCATGACCCTTACTTATCACGCCGATATCGTCCATTTATGAATAAAATTGAATTGTTATCATTATCTATGATGCGCATATGCATATGAGCTAAAGACAGCTAAATACTGGCTTTAAAGAGGTCGTATTAATAATTGCATGTCATGTGTGAGATCGATCATAAGATGCTGATTTTGACAGATGTTCTATACATTTATGCATGGTGCAAGGGCATTTCACGAATGCCCGCGTGGCTAGCGACCACCCTCAAGTAGAAAATCTGTCGCCAAGCACCTAATGGTGTGTTCCGGCAGCAATCCTCGAGAGCCAGTGAAATTACAGGCAAATGTGACTTATGTCTCAAGTTGATGGGCGCAGTGCAGTTCGTCACTTGTGATGAAATGCATCTGTTATAGGCAGAGGATACCGCTTAACATGTGGTGTGCCTCGTGCATATTCCGTCACAATAACACTGTCAAAACTGCATCGATTTAATCGAATTCAACTTTGAGATGAATTCATTAACACGAGCCTAAGAGCTACTTACTAATCGGGGCACAAGACATCCTGACGTTATTGCTAAACTGTATCAACTTGAAATGATGCGGTCTAGCTCTCTCGACTTGGAGTATTTAGGTATGACTCGATAGAGTAAGTGTTAAGTAGTAGCTAACATTATCTGCCATCGAAAGATTTCCATTTACCATAGTACTCTTTCGATTCCTTTGTTGATTTTGCGTCCGATTTGTAACTTATCTAAATTTTTCAGTTGAAACGTGTACAAGCGTGCAGGTGGCTCACCTGATGGCAGGTGATCACCATTGCCCACGGACATCCGCAACACCAGAAGTATCAAGGATACGTTACCGGCGTTGGAGGAGGAACAGTCATGCTCTTTTTTAAAAGGTCCTATGTTGTTTCCGTTCGTTAATACTTCAAACGGCTGGTTCCACATCTTCCTTCCAGGCGTCAACATAAAATTGATGAAATATCTGGCTCTGTCGGGACGTCCGATGGCTTAATTCAGCAGTAGGTATTCTATTTTATAACGGTTCCGAGAAACCGTATGGTACACCCCGTAGATATACTATACGGTAGATGTGGTAAAAGATGCAGAGTGATTCAACATCTCTACGTAGTGCCAAAGAGTCGAGCCGATCTAAGAGAGCTTGAAACGGAAGAACTGGGGATGCCCCGCCCACAAATGAAAGCAGTACTTAATGTGAGGACTAACGTTTACAGTTTAGTTGTAGGCAATTAACAAAACGTATAAAGTTGTAGGCAATAGGTTGATGTAGGCATAATATAATGTCTGAGCTTTCCGAGCATTTCAAGCTTCTTAAAGACTAATTAAGCCTTCCCTTTCAAGTGATAGCAAAACTGAACGATGCTCGAAATGTCAAAGACAAGTATTCCGATACTGGTTGAGGCATCCCACCAAAGGGAAATAATTAGGCACTAAACATGCAAACTTTTAGCAAAAATTTAAAAATATAATGGGATTAAAACGAGATGATTATGATAGTATATATAGTTCACTGTCTCCGCTAGACTACACTGCAACTGCTCGTCTTTAAAATGATTTTGGGAGGGAAGCACCGGCACCGTAAGGCTTTACCAACGCCTTACGGCGCGTAGAACGCAGAGTTAGATCGCAGCCGTGTTTCTCTCTATGATGATATACGGTAATTCAATCCTTAACTGTGATCACTGAGGGAAATGTGGCTACTGTCAGGCACCTTATTGAAGGAGAGCGGCTTGTCACCTATGAAGAGATTCTCGGTTATTTGGGCCTTGTTAAATCAAATCCAAAAAATCTTACATACACATTGAAAACTTAACTATGATTAACACCAAATTTTAAAAGCCCACATTCATTTTGTCACAAGTGACGTACTGCATTGCGCCAGTTACCCTCTACGTATAATTTAATTTTCTTTTTTTGATTTTGCTGTCAAGGACTGCTGCCGGAACACATTATTAGGTGCTTGGTGACAGATTTTCTACTTGATTTGGTAGCCAGCCAGGCGAGCATTTGCAAAATGTTTTTTCACCATGCGGTGAAGCTCAAGCATAGGTATGCGATGGTGGGAATCGAACCATGGACCTGCGGCACGGCAGTCATAGCTATTACCACTCGGCTATCAGTGCTTCAAAATTCTAGCAATTTTGAAGCACTCAAATAAGAAAATGTACCGTCTGGGGCTGGGTAAAATGGGAGTGGTTTAATAAACTTTTCTCATTTACTCACTGTAAAAATATTTATTTTATTTACATTTGTACTAAATATTAGGTCCTTACATATGAAATTGGCGTTTTTCGTACTGGCCACTTTAATCACGAATTTCTCCTCTTTGGTAAGGAATTCCAAATTCAAATTTGTACAGCTATAGACTCATGTATTTGTGCTTCGATGATCGTCATTCATTTGTTTTTTTTCTTCTGTTTTTTTCTGTTTGCGTCACTCATTTTACAAAATGGAAAACCTTAAATATCGCATTATTTACGAGTACGAGTTCCGCCGTGGCACTAGTGCTGCGGAAACAACTCGAAGGGTGAATGATGTGTATGGCGGTCGTGTTGCAAAAGAAAACACAGTTCGTTTTTGGTTCCAACGTTTTCGTTCTGGAAATTTCGACCTGCAGAACAAGCCCCGTGGACGGCCTGAGACTCAAGTTGATAATGAAGAGTTGAAGGCTATTGTGGAAGCGGATCCATCGCAAACCACGTCCGAGTTAGCTGCAGGCTGCGATGTTAGTGATAAAACTGTTTTAATTCACTTGAAGCAAATTGGGAAGATTAAAAAGCTTGAAAGGTGGGTACCTCACGAATTGACTGAAACAAACCGGCAAACGCGCGTCGACTGCTGCGTTACATTACTAAACCGGCACAATAATGAAGGTATTTTAAACCGAATCATTACCTGTGATGAAAAATGGGTTCTTTACGATAATCGGAAGCGCTCAGCGCAATGGTTAGATCCTGGCCAGCCAGCCAAATCCTGCCCCAAGCGAAAATTAACCCCAAAAAAGTTACTTGTAAGCGTTTGGTGGACTAGTGCCGGTATTGTTCATTACAGTTTTTTCAAATCTGGCCAGACTATTACGGCTGATGTCTATTGTCAGGAATTGCAAACCATGATGGAAAAGCTAGCGGCTAAACAACCTAGGCTGGTCAATCGCTCCACGCCACTGCTGCTTCACGACAACGCTAGACCACACACTGCGCTACAGACGGCTACTAAATTAGAAGAGCTTCAATTGGAAAGTCTAAGACATCCTCCGTACTCCCCGGACCTTGCTCCAACAGATTACCATTTTTTTCGAAATTTGGATAACTTCTTGCAAGGGAAAAAATTCAACTCCGATGGGGCAGTCCAAATCGCCTTCAAAGATTTTATTGATTCCCGTCCGACTGGTTTTTTTAGTAAAGGGATCAATGAACTACCTATGAGATGGCAAAAGTGCATAGAAAATAATGGTTCATACATTGATTAATTAAATATATTATATTAAAAAATATTCGACTTTTTGTTCCTCCCATACAAAACGCCAATTTCATATGTAAGGACCTAATATATTTTTCCGAGATAATTATTATAGTTGTAATTATTTTTATACTAATTATAATTAAATTAGGAATTACAACAATTTACGTACGTACCTTCCTTATCTAATTGTAGGTAACTAATAACAATATAATATATAATAGAAAACTAGGTGTATCGAGCCCATTTTACAAAACACCAATGTCAGTAGACAAAATTTACCTATCTGTTGTAAATATGTACCTATTATAGTTACATAACAATACTGCTTTTACTTAGGCCACAACGTCGTAAATTTCGTTAAATATTATTTATTTCTATGAGACTGTTTTTTTATGAGACTCATCAAGTTCACAATTAATAATACTCACAATCTTCCAAATTTAATTCGATTGAGTAATTGATATGGTGCTTAGAAATTATCGCATCCCATTGGTCGCTTCAAGGTACCTAATCTTGTTGCGCCGCACGGTACACTTGTAAACCAAGCCGGCCGCGGTAAGGTTTGCGTTCTCAGCTTGACTTATACATTTCAATACATATATATTCGTATTCGTAACACTAAATAACATTATTAAACTATTAAGGCATGTATGGTCCAAGAATTCATCATAGGTAAGTACCTACTTACCACACTATTACTTACGATTTATTACAATAATCATGAAATCTAAAATACGGTAGATTGTTGAACTCAGCGGTGATTTCTTATTGCACCTAGTTTGATATAAAAATTCAGTGTCAGATAGAATTTCGATGGCTACTGCGTCGACAGATGGAACTTCGCCAAACCTTTAGATCGACTGGATGGTTCCTACATCGAAAAGAACATCGTAAAATCAATCTGATTTTCTACAGAACTGCACTTTAACAAGATACTGCGTCTACAGATGGAAATTCCTTTTAAGATTTGTGTTTGTTATGATTAATAGAATGGAGTCATTGATCTTAGGCTCAAGGGCATGCTTGCAGATTTTGACCGAGTTTGAACAATTGTTATTTAAAATATGATGAATCTACGTTTGTATGGAAAGCGCTAAGTGCACCTAACCTTAACACGTCCCGGAAAGCTAGGTATAATAAGGTATAAGAAGGTGTTTTCAGGATTCGCAAATCATAACTGGTGTTTTTAGGGTTCCGTACCCAAAGGGTAAAAACGGGACCCTATTACTGAGACTTCGCTGTCCTTCCGTCTGTCACCAGGCTGTATCTCAAGAACGGTGATAGCGAGACAGTTGAAATTTTCACAGATGATGTATTTCTATTGCCGCTATAACTACAAATACTAAAATAAAATAAATATTTAAGGGGCTGCCATACAAAAAACTTGATTTTTTACCGTTTCTTGCTCGATACTAATAACGGTGACAGGTATAGACGCTTTAACTATTTACAGAATATTTAGTTTTATGTTTTCTTTATATATAATTAATAAAAATAAAATAAATAATTAAGGGGGCTCCCATACAATAAAAGAGATTTTCGCCGTACCTACCCAGCTCAAGCGAAAAGTGTCTGTAACTTTCAAGATTAGGTTACAGATACGGAACCCTTCGTGCGCGAGTCCCACTCGCACTTGGCCGGTTTTTTAAGAGTACCTAACTCTCCATATAATCCTGAATTGCACTAGACATGTCTAAACTTGATATCAATAACATTAAATACTACATTGTTCTATAGAGTAAATTAATGGTTAAATCACTACAATATGCTCTTATTAGCATGTACGTCAAAGTCAAATCGTAAAAGTAAATGTCGGTTTACTCAGCCAACTGATACTTATCTATCTAACTCATTGCATGCAATGGACGTCTCTTAATTTACTGTGATCAAATCGTAGGATCAAATGCAATATGTATTGTGGTTGGAGTTGTGCGTTGAATGAACATTTTTTTTAGGTGTTTGTATTTGAAATAATAACAAATATTTTAAAAGTATTTTAAGAAAACATTTAATTAATTATTTAATAAAACACTTAAAAAATCTTTATAAAAATGATATATATCTAGTGACAATTCCGCCTAATTTCCTATTAAGCCGACGTGACGTCACAAACGCCACGCAGCCAAACCGAAAGAGTATTCGACGCGTTTCGCTTCTAAACGAAGCATCCTCAGGAGGTCTTGACTCTACGAGCGCACGATCGAGACTGTCTCGATAATTGTCACTAGATATATATCATTTTTATAAAGATTTTTTAAGTGTTTTATTAAATAATTAATTAAATGTTTTCTTAAAATACTTTTAAAATATTTGTTATTATTAAAAATGGATTTCCGCAAAGTAACGCCTGAATCTATTCATTATGTTTGTATTTGATTTTAGCTTATAAACCATCTGTTTGCTTTCGTTTGATAACCTCTGAAAATAACGTAGATTTATAAAATTAAAAACTAAGCGCACATTACGATTCACTTCATGGTCCACACTCAAACTTTTTTCGACATATCTTCTAAAGGCACCATAGCCTCGGGAGTCTTATCATCCTCAGTATACCCTCTACCTCGTTTTTTACCCCAACAACTTCGAAAACAAGTGTCGCCTTGCCCAAATTTCTCTCCATCAGCCAGTGTCTGTGGCATGGGTTGATTCATCGTCTCCGGCAAGAAAAAGCATAGAAACCCTGAGATAAGAGCAACCAAACCAAAAGTAATAGCCGGAATTTTGGGATCGAATGAATCTAGCAAAGTTATCATAGGAGTCAGAGCACCAGATAGTCTGGCACACATGGAACCTAGACCTAAAGCGGAATTACGAACAACTGTTGGAAACAGCTCGGCAGAGTAATTATAAATAATAGCAAATGAGCCGGCTATAAACAGCTTGCCAACAATAACAATGCCCGTAGAGATTATACTACCGGCTGGAATAAAGGTCGCGATAATGCTAGCTGAACCGCCCACCAACATCATCGAGCTTATCAGAGGTCTACGACCCCAAATATCAAGGAAATATACCACAGCACCATAACTTGGTAATTCAACGAAACCTAATATAGCAATGATCAAGTAAGGATTGCCTTCAAGTTTGCCCGTACTCAATGTGAGTCCATAATACGCTATAGAATTAGCGAACCAGCAGAAGCAAGCGTTCAATGTTTTGTTTCGCAAGTTCGGAGTTTTAAATAGATCTATCGTGGTAGCGGACGGAACATTTATAGCTTTAGAAGCTTCAGCCTTTCCTTTCGACACTAGGTCAGCCTTATCCAATCTGTGTTCAGATCGATTACATTTTAAAGCTTTTTCTACTATTTCTACAGATTCCTTAGAACGTCCTTGAGCCCACAGCCAGCGAGGAGATTCGTCCATCATCCAAATGTGTGGAATAAGAAGTAGACCATGAAGTCCATATACAACTTGTAATATTTGCCTGTTATCAATGAGAGCACCCCACGCTGCTACTAACATAATCCCACCAGCAAATGCTGCTTGAAAGGCCACACCACAAATGGTCCGTTTACTAGCACCCACAAGTTCCATTGACAAAACAAAACCGGTAATATAAGAACCAGCAGACCCATATATACCATACAAAAATCTTAAAGCTATGAAGGACCAGAATTCTGGCATAAAAGCGACTAAAACACCGAATATTAATTGCAATACTCCTGACCAACAAAATATTGTTTTTCTGCCATATTTATCAGCCATTCCTCCTAACACTACGGCACCGGTAAATACTCCAAGCATGTAAATTGACTGGGCTAATGCGCCCATCCATCTTTTGTCGCAAACGAGATCCCATTCTATAGCACGTGAAGAAGACCTATACGTAGTATCGTACACCCATTTGGAACATGCGATTGTCTCGTTATCCTGGTACATTAAACAGCTGTGCAGTCCGCCATTGGGTGTCTTTGGAATTGCCGCTAGTATTTTTGAGGAGTTCCACGCAGCTGCTGACACATTGGTGTCCGCGCCTTCAATCCAGCATCTAGAAAGTAAAAAACTCAAGTTAAAGTTGGATGCTCATGTATTACACAATATAATATAATGTTATTTAAGAACACAATACATACCAATTAAAATCGTCTCTTAAAATATACCCTATATTAGGATACGGGCATGAGGTCAGAAAACTAGCTTACTTTATTCTACTACTGATAGGTATTTAATAGTTTATTATTTAAAAATATTGAATGGGAGTAAATCCCTTATTTATGTTTTTATATCCTGGACTTTATGGTAATAAAGGTAAATTGGGTTAAAAACAGCACCTTCTCGAGCGTGATTCGTTGGCGAAAGTTATTGAAATAATTTAATATGTTTATTTTTGCAGTTAACGCGTGCTCTGCGGTTTACATTACAAAATTACGAGTGGAAAAATTATAGTCATGTGCGGGATTCGAACCCGCGCCCTTCACCCCTATAGCCGGGGCATGCTCTGACCGTTTAAGCTAACATGACATATAATTTTATAACTATAATTTTTCTCTCGTTCTTATACATCGTATGGGGATGGAGCGAAACCTATGCCTAGTTCAACTTACGTTGTAAACTAAAAATTATAGTCATGTGCGGGATTCGAACCTGCGCCATCCACCCCTATAGCCGGGCCATGCTATGTCTCTTTAAGCTAACACGCCATATGAATCATAACTCTAATCGTCGTCTCGTCGATGGAGCGACACCTATTATTCAACTTATATACGTTGTACTAAAAACTAATAATTTTTGTAATTATCTTTTAACTTGTAAACGATGACGCAACCGTATAATTTTAATATATTTATTTTTGCAAATACGCATGCTAAGCGATTTACATTACAAAATGTCGAGACGAAAAATTATAGTTATGTGCGGGATTCGTACCCGCGCCATCCACACCTATAGTCGGGGCATGCTCGACCGTTTCAACTAATATGAAATATGACGTAAGAGAAATACATTCTTCAACCACAAGGTTACCTAATTGCAAAAATGAGTCTTGTTTGTAGTACAGCATAAGTTGAACTATAGGTTCATCCATCATTCTCCATCCCCAGACGATGGTTAAAGAAAGAGTGAACAAATTAATAACAATAACAGAGAATGTATACATGCGTTCTTGCAAAAATAAAAATATTAAAATTATAGGGTTGCGTCAATGTTTACCAAGTTTAAAGCCAATTGCAAAAGTTGAACTACAGGTGTCGCTCCATCCTCATATCATAGAACATATAATAATATGCTCATACGATGGTTAAACAACGAGATGACAAATTAGAGTTATGATACATATGCATAGCTTAAACAGACATATCATGGCTATAGGGGTGGATGGCGCGGGTTCGAATCCCGCACATGACTATTATTTTTCCTCTCGTAATTTTGTTATGATTGAAAAGTTGTTTTAAAAACGAATATAAGTACTAAAGTTACTTAACTTAATATTAAACGGTTTTATTAAGCTTATATAATTTGTTATATTTTCTATAAAGCGTATTTTACATACCTACTAGAATATTCCACTATTCGGGTCAGAGTTGAAGGCCTTTCTGACCGAACGAGAATGAAGTTCGAGCGAAGCGTCTCTGCTTTAGCTTACACAAAAATGCTTACGTATGTCTGGTTGTACTCCTCTACAAGACGCATTTCGCATACTTGCATGCGGACTGGATCCGCTCGCGGGCGAAAATAGGTACCTACGCATGAAAGAAAAAGAGCCCTAAGCAATCGTAACCGCGCGTGTGGGTGTGCGCGTTTTTATAAAACAGCTGAACGTTGTACTATAAGACATCACCAGTTTTTTGTTATTGTTTTGTAAGTGATTCTATGGACCGTACAGTATTCTGTATACCCATCACTCCTATCATAGGTAATGGAGACTTCGGATTCCGTTTACTATTAATAATTATTTCAAATAAATTTTCAAAAAAATATTTAAAGCTACATAGCCATCGCAGTAAAAACGCATTAAAACTAATATATCATAAAAGTATCAATGTTATGCGTACTTATATTTCAAACCCTGATATTTTAAATGTTTATGTGTACGTATCTAGTAGCTCATTCATACCCTGTCTCCGTAAAAGTCTACTAGAGACTAGTAAAATTTGTTATTATACATGTAATGTAATTTGGTAAAAATAAAATATTGTCTAATAAACAGACATTTTTCGTCTTACCAAATTACCATGAACTTACTAATTACATATACTTACGTATAATTACATAATACTATACTTAAAAAAGCAAGTACGTAAACATTAAATGCGATATACCAAATATAAAATACCTATTTTTAAGATAATATATAATACTTAGAAGATTTAGCGGATTAGCTTCCAGCTCTGTTTGTGTGGATAGATAAAAAAAAATGTGGAAAGATAAGCAATCTAAAATGTAATAAAGCATTTTTATTATATAAAAAACATATTAATCACAATTAAAAACAATTAATTTTTGAAGCGCTTGTAGCGAAGTTTGCTTAGCCGTTCTTAATGCAACGTCCGCCGCGTGCAGGAGTTGGATGGGTGATCGCTAGTGACATAACTACTGAGCGCTTCCGTGCTTCGGAGGGCACGTTAAGCCGTCGGTCCCGGTTGTTTTCTTACGATGGCAGTCGTTACAGCATGGTGGTAGGGCATTTTGCGAATGCCCGCCTGGCTAGCTACCACCCTCAAGTGGAAAATCTGTCGCCAAGCACCTACCGGTGTGTTCTGGCAGCTGTCCTTGAGAGCCAGTAATTCTAGTCTAGCCTGAACAACTTCTTCGACCACATCATCACCTACCATCAGGGAGATAGTGGTCATAGGCTATAAGCTATAAAAAAATATGTAATATATACCTGTGTACTATAATAGCGAATATTGTGTAGAGCTTCAGGACGGACGCTGAATGACAAGTGAAACGTAAATAAGTAGAGTAAATATGTATGTACAGGTATGATAGAATACAAATATGAAACATGTATTGAATTCAGTATATTCTACTTACATAAGTGTTTATAATAATTATATACAATGGTTTTAGTCACGACTGGAGCCTACGCATATTAACGTAGTCTATGCCAATAATATGTATTACAATCGCAAACACAATTTCGTGAATAGGGTAGCTGATGTGTGACTTTTAGTGTAATACATATTCTCAGCCATGACAAATGAAGCGTAAAATATCAACCGAAACAAATTAAAATGAGAATGTTCCTATCTACTTATTAGTACGTATTGTTATGTAAAAAAATGAGCTATTTGAAGGACATCCAATCTTATTTTAAAGTATACCTTATTATATCTTCTTAATATAATGTATTCATTTATTTCAAGTGTATCTTTACCGACTTGACATTAAGAAATCTCAGATTTACCAACGAATATATAACTATGTACTACTATATACTACTCTGTGTAAAAAGTATCGGGAATATGTCAATAAAAAGACCCGTGTAAAAGAGGTCGTACTAATTTTTTTACTGCATGTTGGTAGCACTGTACTGATTTAGCGCGCAAAGTTTTAGCGGGATCTGTCATTTAATTTATTTTAAACTACACTTTTTGTTGGTCATAGTTTTGAGTTCTCGGCGATTTTTACAATGGAAAATATTGCTGAACAAAGAGTGTGCCTTAAATTTTGTGTTTCGAATGATATTTCATGTGGTGAATCACTAAAAATGTTGCGAAATACCTACGGCGAATCGTGTATATCGAAAACAAGGGCTTATGAATGGTATAAGGCTTTTAAAGAAGGCCGAGAAGTAGTTGTAGACTTGCCTCGTTCTGGTAGACCTTCAACCGCTACGACGAATCAAGAAGCTAGTGCTCGAAAATCGACGTATGAGTCTGAGAGAGTTGGCTAGTGAGGTGAACATATCTTTTAAGTCCATCCACAACATTCTCATTGACATTTTAGGCATGAAACGCGTCCCCGCTCGACTAGTTCCAAAAGAGCTCAATTTTGTTCAATAAGCGCAGCGAAAGCATGTCGCTGAAGACATGGTTTCCCGAGCTTCTACGGATCCGACCTTTATGAAACGTATAATAACTGGCGACGAGACATGGGTTTATGAGTACGACATGCAAACAAGCCAACAGTCTTCAGAATGGCGTCTCGAACACGAGCCGAAACCCAAAAAACCGCGGCAAAGTCGCTCCAAAATCAAGGTGATGCTGACAGTTTTTTTTGACTACCGTGGTGTGGTTCACTCCGAATTCCTTCCAGAGGGAGAAACAGTGAATAAAGAATATTATTTAGGCGTCATGAAGCGTTTGCGTGAGAGTATCCGCCGAAAACGTCCAGATTTGTGGCAACACAACTCATGGATGCTGCACCATGATAATGCACCATCACACACAGCCATTATAGTGAAAGAGTTTTTAGCGAAAAATTCAACAAAAGTTCTCGACCAAGCACCGTATTCACCTGATATGGTTCCGTCTGACTTTTTTTTATTTCCCAAGTTAAAATTACCACTTCGAGGAAAACGTTTTGAGTCGATAGAAGCCATAAAAGAAAATTCACTGAATGAGCTAAAGGCCATACCGCAAATATCCTATGAAAAATGTATGGAAAACTGGGTGAAGCGTTGGAGATGTTGTATTGCAAGCGATGGGGCCTACTTTGAAGGCGATAAAATAAATTTAGATGAATAATTTGTATTTTTTGTTTTATTGACAAATTCCCGATATTTAGTACACAGAATGTATATATGCGACTGAAAAGATGTCACATGAAAAATATTATAGTACTTATATGATGCATAGGTCGTAGGATAATAATATATACATAGTTATTATTTATTCTTATGGTACATATTATAAAAGTATACTACTATTTTATAATATGTATCTCAAATCAGTATATAAAACCACAAATAGACTAGATATTGCGACTTCAGGTTTTTTTCTTTGGATTGTTAATCTAAATTTTATTGGTGACTTAAGTTTAAAAAGCCTCTGATATGACTGGTTCGTATGACAGCATTTAAAAGCATCTTGAAAAAAATATGTACCTAGTACTTATTTATACTATGCATATTTTGCACGAATTATTTATTCAACAATTATATTTATTGTTACTACTATCAATATATTAGGTAGGTACTCATTAGCATTTTGAATGAGCAGGTATAATATCCATTAAAATAAAATCTTCATAACATATGATTAAACATGATGTACAGTACAACCAAAAGTAGTTATCGATGTACAATTTAACAATAGGGGAGAGCGGGGTATTTTGGACTCACGGTAATGGGAGTGACTACAAATTTTGCCGAAACAACCCGCTTAGCTTCAGAAACTTTCCGTCAATGTCACACACGATTGCCGCTGGCTACCTCAGTGAGATGCGTTCAGTAGCGTGGCTGCGACGAGCTTACCTAGAATTTCATGAAGGGAAATAACATAAATTCTCACGTTCAAAATAAATCTTTTACTAGTATACCTATTTTGTATTTATGATATGTACTTATATGTTGACACATTTTTCAAATAAAAGATATATTAAAACATTTTTGTGTTTTGATTTTCATAATCCAAGACTATCCCGACAATGGGAGCCAGAAATTACAAATTATGAAATAGCAATATTGGAATGTTATGATTATGTATTTTTGATGATCATAATTTAAATATTTCAAATTTTTGTACCATAGTTTTGTATAACATGTCGAATTTTGATTGAGATTGTCATTACCCCTTTACACATTCTTTGGCGCGCATGTTATGAGAGCGGTGACTAATTTTCATAAACTTTGAGTTAATTATTTAAGTTTTCGACTATAATATAAGCACGCAAGCAATACAAGACATAACATAAAAGACTGAATAACGTTTAAATAATAACTGATAATTAAAGCTGTGTTTATTTTAACACCTGCTTTCAGCAAAATTATATAAAACATATTTGAATAAAGAATGGAACCAACTTCTGATACTCCAAAGTATGATACAACTTATTGAAGTCGGTACTATGCTGGTAGAAAACGCTGACCTGGGTCCGATTTCCACATGTTATTTCATTCATTTCAGTGTTGAAAGTCGGTTCCGTTAAATTTATCATATCTTTTTCACTCTTTGTGATGCATACTGCTTACCAGATTGTTAACTCGCCTAAAATACTGTTCACCATCGAAAAGAGTTACTGAAATTATTCAGGTATACAAATACATTTTCAGTTAATTAACTATAACTTAAAAACTACTCAACCGATTTGGTGACATTTGAATGGGACTATATTGGAGGTATGTACTACTAACCAACAAAAAAATTATTTCATCATAATTTTCAGAACCCTCGCGTAACAAAGAAACAACAACGAATTAGGAACCTCACTTTTTTGGTAGTCGATTAAAAAATACTCCAATTCTCCCACTCTCCTCTATGTAGTTAAATATCGAACATCGAGTGTCCTCAACTTTGACTAGTAAATAAATTTAAGTTAATCTTATAACTAATAACTAACATACAAAGGGATGTTTACACGTAAAATATGTAAACAATTGTTTCCAAATAAAATATAGAAAAAAACTGTATAATAACCCTATTAAAAGCATATACAAACCATCAGGGTAAAGCTCCAGAATTTGCATATTATTTTCGCTATCCCTTTCATGGAAGACTATCATAAGTAGGAATATTGTAGGAAAGCTTAAATTTGCACGGTGTGCCGCGGATTAATTACGGTTTTTTTTATATTCATAGGTATTTTGTTATTTGCCTTATCTTAATTTTTTATTCAATCTATGAAAAAATAAATACAACTACTTCTCGTTCCGTTAGGTTGTTTAAAAAATTTCTTATGGGCTGAATACGTAGCACTCATTATTCCAAATTATTGATTAGGCACCTAGTTTACTTATTAATCTTTAATTTCATTCTGGCTACTTGGCTAATCAACCAAGTATCTCCTAACTCACAGGGTTAAAGTAATCACTACTTATTGCACTAGATACTACGGTTTCAACCCTCGCCCGGTTACTTTCAATGTTCTTCTTTATTGAGAGTCTTGATAGGCTTACTTTATAATTATGAATGTTATGTCTCATGCGCCTTCTTTTCTGAAGCATCTAACGGAACCATTGTTTCTGGAAGGTCTGCAGATGTATCACTCATACGTCGACCGCTGCAGTTTGTAAAACAAGTATCACCTACTCCAAATTTCTCTCCATCTTCAAGAGATTGCGGTAAGTTGCGACCGAGAGTTTCAGGTAAAAAGAACGCGGAGAATCCAGACAATAAAGCCAAGAAACCAAATGTCAAAGTAGGAATCTTTGGGTTGAGAGTATCGAGCAAATGGACTAATGGTGTCAGAGCACCAGAGATGCTTGCACACATGCTTCCAAGCCCTACTCCGGAACTACGAACAACTGTCGGAAACAGTTCTGCAGAATATTTGTAAATTATAGAATAAGATCCAGATATGAATAACTTTCCAACCATCACAGTACCAGTGACAAACGAAGAGCCATGAGGCAGAGCTACTATTATTAAGCACGAAATACCGCCTAACAGCATCATCGCGCTCATAAGAGCTCTATGTCCAATTTTATCAAGGAAAAACATAATTATTACGTAGCTCGGAAGTTCTACAACGCCCATTAGAAACATGATAAAGTAAGGATTACCATTAAGTTTCCCTGTATTAAGGGAGAGCCCATAGTAAACTACCGAATTAGTAAACCAGCACCCACAAATTATCAATGTCTTCTGAAGCATCCTTGGAGTTTTGAAAAGGTCAGACGTGGCAGCAGCATGCTCATCTGCATATTTTGCACAAGTCGCTTTGCAGTTCGATACTAGAACAGATGTATCTACTGTCTCAGTAGAATTATTCATTTTTAATGCTTTCTCAATAATAGCTACTGACTCTCGAGCTCGCCCTTGAGCCCAGAGCCATCTTGGGGATTCATCCATCAGTATACAATGAGGAAGTAAAATAGCAGCGTGCAAGCCATACACAATTTGTAACAAGAATCTGTTGTCGTTTATCAGATATCCCCAAGCGGCGAGTAGCATTAATCCAACAGCAAACATGATTTGAAACGTGACGCCGCATATTGTGCGTTTGCTGGACCCTACTATTTCCATAGTGAGCACGAAGCCTGCTATGTATGAACCGGACCCAAATATTCCATATAAAAATCTAATGGCCATGAATGTGTAGTAGTCAGACGCAAAAGCCACAGAAGTTCCAAGAATCAATTGGAGAACGCCTGACAACACGAAAGCCTTTTTTCTACCGAACCTGTCGGAGAGCCTTCCGAATATAAGAGAGCCAGCTACTACGCCGAACATATATGCTGTTTGTGCAGCAGCCCCCATCCATCTTTGGCCACACACAAAATTCCATTCAATTCCCCGCGATGATGTGTAGAACTGAGTATCGTACACCCAGGACGTGCATTCTTCCAATGTCTTATTAGGCCCATACATAATGCATGATTCCAATTTCCCATGAGCATTCAATGGTATAGATTGAAGAACTAGCGTCGAATTCCACGGCTCGGTATGGTTCAGACCATCTATTCCTGGCAGGTAGCATCTGAAATAAAAAGTACTCATTATCACCAAGTCGCAAATTGTGAAAAAAAAACGTTATATTATGTGCGGTGCGGTATTGCATTGCGGGTGCATTATCATATCACTATAAGCATGAATAATAATATATATCATATACCTGAATAAGTTACCCTGAATCGTAAAAAGTCAAATTAATGGGACTTTCTCCATGCAGTTATTATAATCATATGCTTAATGAATTGAATAATGACATAATTGATAATTAAATTTTATTTTTATATTGACATGATTAATAAAAAATATTTCCACGTATCCTTAGTGGTTCTTAAGGCTAGAGTGCTCGTGGCGCTTTCCATACACAGGTATATAGGTTCGTCATATTTTAAATACTGTGTTCAAACTCGGTGAAACTTTGCATGTATTGAGCCTAATGTCTATGCTTCTGGTTTGCCAGATTACCGTAAAATTCAGTATTTTCAAAGAAACGAGATATCGTTTTGTATGGGAACTGTTGTTTTGACATTCAGTAATAAAATAAATAAAAAATCGAAAAATTGACAAACCAGAAGCATATATATTAAGCTGAGCAATATGCACACAAAACTTTTACAGAGTTTGAATTCTTGGTATTTAAAATATCACGAAACTACGTTGGTATGCAAAACGCTCCGTCGACTCTACTCTAAATGCCATCATCAATTGGAAAAATTGAAAATATTTAGTACCTAAGTATACATACTCAAATAAAATATATAAATATGTGTAAATGTATTTACATAAATATTAATATATTATGCAACTTTGTAAGTATCTCAAAGTCAGTTGGTTATTTTTTTAAGCAATAAAATAAGTTACGAAGTATTTTTGTTCATGTGGAAATATTATGTCTACTCTCATAACAAATTTTGCAGATATGTTCTCTCTGTCCTCGTTATGCCATTACGTCACAAAACGCTGATAAATCACAGTACCAGTAGATGATAAATAATACACAACACATACAGCATATAAGCTCAAAAATACTTCAGCACAGTGCATAGTAAATACACAAAAATGTTACAGATTGTACTCACTTTTAAGATCGTAATATAATGGCCACTATCACTTGTTTCTTGCGGGATAGGTGTATTTTGGAAACCAAAGCTGTCTTGCAATACCTCGTACCCGAATCAAGCAAACCTGTACACTCTCTATAACCGAAAGCATAATGTGTTAAATGCTGACCCAGCCCTTCATTTAACAAAACATACAAACAGAAGACTGTAACTTTGTAGCAAGCTAACAAAAACATATAACGTTTCTTAAAAAATAATTTAACATTAAGGAATTTTTAGTCAAAAGGCATAGATAACATTTAATTATGTTTGAAAAACATATTTAGAATTTCTTTTTACAGAAAATAATTTGACAATTAAAGGATAACTGACTTTGAACCCAGATAATAATTCATCTTGTCATGCACATGCAATGTTACCATAACAGTATATGTTAAGGATTTTCTTTATAACAATATATCAATATAAATGATAATTGCGATGTCGATGAAATCACTAATTCCATCAGTTTATACCCCGTGAATATATAACGTCCCTACAACTAGGACCAAAAAATATAAAAAATAAGCTTCCAAACGTGGAGATAGATGATACAATCAACCAACGAAGTTATGTATTGTGATAAGTAGACATCGCATAATATGTATTTGCAAAGACAAACGCCACAGGTTTGCTTAATAAAATCTAGAAAAATACCGGATATGTGAAAGTAAACGAAGATTAAATAGAAATTAATATTGTGATTGTGCACATTTGGCCCCTTTTAGTGCATTTTTTCATTCTGTTTGAGTACCTACTCAGAATAGAGCACAAACAGTAAATATTATCCGATGTCTAGTAAAAGCTCAACAAGAACAATCACTTTTAACAGAAAATGGTGTGATAGACAAATTTTATGGGATATAATAGGTATTTTGAATAATTTTGTGAAGTAATGATAATGTAACCTATTGTTTTTTAATTTTATAGTTTCAGAACGCTATAGAGTTATTAATGAAAGTAATAAGGTACTATTTTATTTACCTATGTTCAGGTACCGCTGCAACAGTAACCAAAGACAGCATATGCATACCAGCCGTCATTGCAGCCAAGATGTGGAGGAAGAACTGGAAACCTTGGTACCGCCCAAAGTCCCCTGAAATCAGTACGAAGTAAGCGGTGAGCTATGATAATCAAAATAAAAAAAGCACAGGATGAAATTTCCTCAGAATTGAATTGCTCAAAACTACTAAGAGAAAATTTGGATACGGGATTATGTAGATGATATTCTTAGTACCTGACGTAGTACTGTCGTACTTAAATAGAAAGAATGCATTAAGTCGTGATAATACATCAAGAAAAATATACTAAGTACTTGCTACTAACTAGGTACCTATGTTTCGGACACAATAAACGCAAATAGCTTGTAATGTTTTTCCATAGAATGCGTTAACTCAATGGCTTTTTCGTGGTAAAACAAAATCTTCCTAGAACATTAATAGAATTTGCAGTTTGAAAAAGTGAAATTAATGTAACTCAAAGATACTGATCACACTCTCGAATGGATAACATTCCAGTATGTATGTACTTATTTAATTTGATCATCGCGCTTTATATCCCAAGTTGTCTGGTTTTTAACCAATTTCATTTAATTTGCGGTACAAGTTGCGCTGGTTTTTATTTACAAAGTTATATATTTATTACGTAGCATTATGATAATGTTGCGGTCATCGTATACAATAGACGGGTGGGGCGTGTTGCTATCGGTTGCCCTGCGATGACCTACGACATTAGACACATTAGTATGGTACTGAATTAGCTTGGCGTGTACTCATTTATTCGCGTGATAATGCGAATAATGCTACATTATTATAACTGAACGTGAAAATACGCCGTCAGCACGTTGCATAATAATTTGGCACATGTATTCGCGAAATTGTCAAAAATAATATTTAATGTAGAGCATGGTCAGCTCTATCAGGTTTTATTATTGGCCCGTACCTATATGTCATTTTATATGCCTGTAGTACTGTTCTCCTTTAGGTACAAGGTAAACTTAACAGTTAACAACTGAATAATGTAGAACTACACTGGTCTGTAAAATAAGTTCCTACCGCGATAAATAAAACGACGCGTATATGTTTTATTTGAGGGGAAAGCGTTTGTAATAGTTTAAAAAGATAGTAGGCATTTGCTTCAAAACGTACGAACACGAACTATGCTATATATACGTAGGTATGTGGTATATATAGAGTATACTACAGCTTACTAATGATTTGCTCCAAATCGAAAGACAGATAATAACTATCATTCTCAAACGACACGCGGATGTTGATTTGATGTATAAAAATATTATACTAAAGTCTTCAAACAAAGCGAATTTAAATTCTGTATGACATACAACATTAGGTTTTCAATAATTTTAACCATGTTAAACATAATAATGAAAATAGAAAATCCCTGTAATTTTAATATCTGTAATTTTGTAATAGCAAATCCCCTTAGGGAGAGACCTTGTTCAACAGTGGACGTTCCGGTTGAAATGATAACGATGAAACATACTTATGTTATGTGAAATTCTTCCAATACTACCAAGTTCAACTCAACTCGCAGTTGTCAAAAAATACCCCAAAAGACCTCATGGTCATGGGTCAAAAATAGCATTTCAATATGTTATTTGTAGTTGTTTTAAAAGCTATCCAAATGATGTACAAGAAAGTTTAAAACTCTATTTAAAAAAAACGCTATGGGTTGTGGTAAAAAAATAGCACGTTCCAACATCCCAAAACGAAAGCTACCTATATGTCATCAATTTATTATTTTTGCTAACAGTAGGCTATCCGAAGGCCCTACTATTTGACGCAACATACGCCAATGTTTCGCCGTCAGCCCCTATAACATAATATATATGTTTTCGCAACGTGCGAACACTGGTTTTCGGTTCGAAGGGCACTGTAGCAAGTGAAATTACCGTCCAATCGAGACTTAAAAACGATTGTTCTCGATATGTCTCGGATTGTCGAGCGCAGTCCATTATCACATTTATCACATACAATGATGACACTGTAATTGTCATGAACTGATGATTACCATCAGGTACTGGCTTGTCCTTCTTGGCACTTATTAACATAAAAAAAAAAAACGAAAAATAAAATATAATAAGAATTACAAAATTACAAATATACGAGAGGAAAAATTTAAGCCTCTCGTAAATTTGTAATTTTGTAATGTAATCCGCATAGCAGGCGTTATTGCAAACATAACAATATTAAAAAATTATAAGAAGTTTTGGTTTCGGGAAAATAAAAGGTCACTAGTGGTCAAATATGGTAAATAGTTGAATACTTCAGTTCATCAAAGGTATCTGCAGTATTTTTGTTGTGAACTAAATTATTTCTGTTCTATGAGATAGTGTTAGGTAACGATGTGCCAAATCACAAAATTATGTTTGCAATTCTGACCGCAGCTTTTGACTGGTTTTCTAACGCACATGGTTTGATACAACCTACTCCTTATTGACCTATGTTCATCCGATACGAATATAAATTCGATGAACCAAATCACAGTTTAAAGAAAACTATGTCTTCGTAAATTAAAGCGGTTGAAGGGAAGGATTTTCGTCGAAGACTCCTCGGCCACCTTAAACGCTTCGCATCACTCTTAAACCTGTATTTTCCAATGTTTTTTTAAGGGATAAGAGGGCAAATGTGCAAGTATCTCACCTGCTGGTAAGAGATCACGGACATTCACAATGTCGTTCAGAGGTAAGAGTATCAAGTATGTGTTGCCGGCCTTTGAGGAAGGAATATTTTCGTTATAAAAATTTGAAAACGCTACCAAGGTGTGCTCATTTAGTTAGCTATTGCAAATAATTGGCAGATCTCGCTCATTATGCATAGTAATTAGAGATAGAGCTGCCAACCTATGTAAATAAAAATATATTTGTTTTTATGTCTACGGACTTGACATATTACAAATTACTATAGAATACTGGGACGATTCCTGACAAAACTAAGAACAAAACGATTATAATTTCAGACAACGCAATAATGGTCATTAAGAATTATAAATAAGTGTTGTAAGGAGCTGAAGTATGTATTACTGCTTGCTCTTATAATACGCACCATTACGTAATTATTGACACAGCTGTTGTCAATAATAGAGCATAGCTACATCAGTGGGCGATAACAAAACGCGATGATAACTATTTACATAATCATCATAAACTGATGTTACCAAATGTTATTGTATTGATTCGTGGTTAAGATCACACTTAATGCATAACTAGAAGTTGCACGTATTGTTTTGGATTTCAATGATGTAACACACTTTATAATGGTATCTATACCTAATATAATAATATTAATTAGCTAGGTACGTTTCAGACGTAGTCACAGAATTAAACGAATGTGATTGATTATACAAACATTATGTCAACGATTACGATGTGACTACTTAATTGTAACGCGGTGCCTTGTAATAATAACTTTATACTATTTTTTTAATGAACGTTTCCTTTTAAGGCAATTGTTTTAATACCGCTTTCCATACGCTTCCCTTAAATTACATTTTATAAACTGGTCATATCATTTGAATAACCTGTACACTGTGACCAATTACTACAGCTGTAAGGAGTGTTGAAGTCTAGAGTGAATAGGTATCTTCTAGGCAAGCATGCTACATCTTCAGCCGCATCATCACTTACCATCAGGTGAGATAGCGGCCAAATGTTTGCCTATTAAGCACAGTAAAAAAGTCTGTCTTTACACGGGTTATATGATATATAATATAACCCGTGTATTGGTCAATATAAGTTAACAATATGACTGAATGGTCAGACGCAGATCAATTCATGGTAATAACTTTAGTTTACCTTTTCAATTACTAGCAAATATTCCATGCAATGCGAGGCTATATTACTTCTTAGCCTCTTTATTCTGTGGTCAGACATTAAAATTAAAATATTTTCGAGATTTGACCACAAAGTGAAACTTATTATTTAATTTACCTTAAGATACCATAGATCTTATCCGTTTACCCCCTACGCCTATAGGGATATCCCTATAGGCGTAGGGGGTAAACGGATAAGATCTATGGTATCTTGTACAATTAATTCGGGACCTTACTTAATTAAGAAAATAAGTTATAAATAAAAGTATCAAGATTGTAGCAAGTCGAAATCCATGGTCTGAAACTCTATTAGTGCCTAGGTACGCTTCCAAAGCAAAATAGGTTTGACCAGTAATATAAAATAATACCATGTCCATATCGATAGACCTTAGTTTTTTTTTATTTTTTTTATTTCTGATATGTTTGCGTTTGATCACTATCTTACCTGATGGTAAGTGATGATGTGGTCGAAGATGTTGTTCAGGGTAACCTAGAAGTATTGGCTCTCAAAGACAGCTGCCGGAACACACCGTTAGGTGCTTGGCGATAGATTTTTCTACTTGAATAGGGTGGTAGGGTGGTAGCTAGCCAGGCGGGCATTTGCAAAATGCCCTACCACCATGCTATAACGACTGCCATCATAAGACAACAACCGAAACCGACGGCTTAACGTGTCCTCCAAAGCACGGAAGCGCTCAGTAGTAATGTCACTAGCGGTCACCCATCCAACTCATGACCGCGGGCGACGTTGCTTAACTTTCCTGATCGGTTAAGAACAGCTAAGTAAACTTCGCTTCAAGCGCTTCAAAAGTTCAGTTATTAGTAACCTTACAGTATGCATAGAATAGACAGTTAACTGTGCCATAGAAATATAGACATAGTGCAGAAACAGTCAACTACATTACGGACAGTAAATTGCAAATGAGAGGTCACCGGTAGAAGCATTTACGCCAATCAGCTAGAGCTACTATCTGTTTCTACTTACGAGTACATGCATGATTATGTCCGAGTATTATATAGATACCAACTTCATTTTGCGGTTTTATCCATGTAAGTGATGTTAAAATATTTTAATCACACATGATGAATTGTTTTATTATATAACCAATGTTATCCACATAAAATACTGTATCAGTAAGATTGTACCCTCATTGTCCAAACAGCTTCCCCATTTTGGTTATGGTTTGCCATAATCCCCACGCAACGACAACAACTGACAAAAAATAAATGAGATAATTGAATTGTATCTTTTTTGATACATGGGAAATATTTTTTGTTGATTATACATTCCGAAGCCAGTGTATCAAAACTTGGAAACGATATACGAACGAGCCGTAGAACTTACACGTTATATATATATATATATATATATATTGTTGTATACTTACACAGTAAGTTCATGCAGAATTGGTAGTAGGTAGGTACTACATTATATTCAAATGATCTTCTATAAATCGACATGCTTATGATTTATAAAGTATTTTTTAAAGACGAACCCCTTTAAAGCTTCTAATGAAGAAATATTTTCGCAGAACGACACTCGAAATGTGTTGTGTCCGCAAGACTATTCTGTAGCTGATTGGTTGAAGGGATATTATACGGTAGGCTTGCTACTTCATAACCGGAAGCACAGCGAAAATCGCCTTCGCCAAAATGTATGAGTATAATATAAAAGGCAAAATAAATAGTGAGGAATGATGAATAAAACTATTTTTGGTAATTGAACCCCTAAGTTTGTAAAAGGAGTTCAAAGTTTGCGTATAAAATATTATTGAATTGGCACATTAGACTGAATACTAGAAGCTTTTTGAAAATTAGAGCCCTTAAAAGGGTGAAATGGGCTATCAAAATTTGTATGAAAAATCATACTGGTTTGGCGTATTGTATCGCGAATATAAGGGGATAAAATAAAAATAAATACATGAATAAAAATAAATACATGAATAAAAATAAATACATTAATAAAAATAAATACATGAATTATCCATAGATTTTATTTTACTGGTCCACGCGGGAGTAGCTCTATGTATATTCATTATTTCAAATACTTTTGGTACTTTTCCTTTATTTGATAATTAGGTATACATAATACAATAAACATACGTAATAAAATATTTTAGAATTCATTTCTAAAATGATAAGGTGTTTTTTGTTATTTTATAAGAACCCAACCTACAATGGCGTGATAGGCCTTGCATTAAAGAATATTTGAAAAACAACGATACCATAGTTGACAATGTTTATTCTGAAATCATATTTTCACTAAAATACCAAATATAGCCTTTGAAACAATGAATGACAACATTCTTAAGGACTAATTCGGGTTC
This sequence comes from Plagodis pulveraria, assembly GCA_963890685.1. Taxonomy (NCBI): domain Eukaryota; kingdom Metazoa; phylum Arthropoda; class Insecta; order Lepidoptera; family Geometridae; genus Plagodis; species Plagodis pulveraria. The sequence continues at coordinate 14,360,968 of OY982962.1, forward strand.
CTTACTTACCTTTGCTGTTGGGTAGGTACTTTGCAACCTTTGACTCACGCAAGTAACATTTAGATTCCTGTTTTATACATGTCAAAATATATATTTGTCTTCTTACGTTGCCGCGTTGCTATAAGCCAAAGCTCATTTCATATGTTATCCCTTATTTTGTTTCAGAGAGATATAAATAAGTTTTCATGAATTCTAATAATAAAGTTGTTTCATTATTCACTGTTCAATGACCTGCATTTATTATGAAATTTAAACTGCGTCGAATGGAAACGAACGTTGCACGCGTTTCGTTTTTATTAAAATGCGGGCAATTTGTTGAAATACACTGGCCTTCAAAACTTATTATGTGTGGTGTGGACTTCTAAATTTGCTGTTTTACCTAAATTATAAAACTTAGGTAGACTTTGGAAACTGAAAAGTTTTATAACAAATTTTATTAACTGTTTTTGAAGATATACCTAGTTAATAATGTGAAATAACACATTCTTCATAATGGAAACCATAAATAATCATATTAAACCTACCTGGCATAATACTCAAACGACATGTTATAAGTAACTATGCTTTACGCCTCATTTAAATTTTAATATCTGATATTGCCTCCTCGGTATCTGATACAGTTTCGAGCCCAAAAACAAAGAAAATCTTTCTACCCTCCTACATATTGTGGAATCGGCACAATTTGATTTCGCTCACATCCCAAAGAGCAAGACTGACACAATTTTGTAAAAAGTTTTGGCTTTGATTTGGCGGCCTTCCTGACAATTTTCAGTGAGAATGCTTTCATTAATGGGGGTACGCCATTCAATTTCATTCCTATTATATATCCTATTATCACTACCATTCAAATCAGTTAAGATTTTAAAACTCGTTGAGATTATTGAAGTACTGCGCCTAATGAGCCGCAACACTCCACTCACATCGACGTAGGTAGCATGCTGGTATCCATTAGGCGCATTTACGACACCTAACAGGAGGATGTGGAACATTCCTTGCGTTCTCGGTAACTGTACGGTATAAAACAACATAAACAAATGGATCAGATACTGCTCAATACTCTAGTAGTAGTATGTATAGTTTTGAGTTTTAATATACGTAACATATTTTGGGCTGCCATGTGTAATATAAAAAAGTTATTGTAACAGAACATACGTTTGAAAAAATATATACTTAATATACATTTAGAATGAATAAGTTCGAAACTGGTCGGAGCACTATCCGGTAAATATTACGCGAGTCCTAGCCGGTTATTAAATAATAATTATAGAATAAATAAGTTCGAAGTGAACTTCTTTTTGAAATCCTTTCAAAATCCTTCCTTTGTCTTACTAGCATTAAATACCGAAACTGAAATACATAATGTCCACGACACCTATTAGAATGAATCTACTAAAGCACCTATTACGAGAGATTTTTCTATGGTATAGTAGTTAGAAATCAATACCTATAATTAGAATTAATAAATTTGCAGAACTACCATTTATTATAATTACCTAGGCGGCCATGTAGGGTTTTGTAATAAACAAAACCCTGTATCAAAAATATCATATCCTCAGAAATATCGATGAAAAAACCATTACCTACTGATATCATCAATAATCAAAAACAAAAGTACCACCAAACTAACATAAGAACAAAATTTTCGAATATATGTAATTGTCTAGTAAAATACTTAGGTTAATTCATATATTTTCAAGGTGCTCAAACATTCCTTGCACAAAAAGGGGGAAAAGTTACTACTTAACAACCATCGACATTGATAACAATTTAATCAACTTTTTCTTTAAGTTGACGCACGCTAGAATCTAGTATTTCTTTATAAACTCAGATACAGAACAGGTTTCCGAAAATAAATTCTTCGTTAGCTGCATATTAATTAGCCCAAAAGTTATAGCCGATATGGATGTAAACCGGTTAGTACCAGTCGATTTATCGATCTAGGACCTAAAATAGCTTAGCATTTGATATCGACAGACATTCAATTATATTGCGATATCTGCACCATTAGAAAATTCATGGTCAAAGATATAATTGGGTGGTACCCATTGGGATTAGGTTCCTAAGTAAACAAAGAACACGTTGTATGAACAATAGCAGTTACGAAGTTTGGATCACGTTCAAGATGGAAGTGTCGATTATCGCAAGGTAGCGTTTTGGGGCCTCCATAATTTTCAATAAACATAAACAATCTGCCAACAAAGCATACGCGTTAATGTGTGTAATTTTAAAATAAAGCAGATAAGAGATTATTCTTCAGATATTATTTTAATAATAGTAAAAAATGTTTAGAAGCTAAATGTAATCAGTGGTTATGGGACGGATTTGTAGTTTACACGCAAAGTAAAAACAAATATAGTAGGTAGTCATCAAGAATTGTAGGTAGGTAAGTAATGCAATGATTTATATTCAATGCATTTATTTCCCAAAATAAGGTATGGATAACGTACAATAAAAACCACCTAACTAGGTATTTTTATCAGATTAACGATGTGTAAATCTCAATTAAACTTATACCTACCTAGATTCAATTATCAACTGATTGAAGTTTTGTGCAAGTGTTTGTTCAAATTCCTTACTTTATACATTGCTATATATACTTAAGTATATATACATACCTACATACTCCATTCTTAATGCCTACGACAGATCCTTTCTAGATACAGTTATTACAGTTATTATACAAAAAAAAAACATTAACGGACCGTTTTCATAGTCTAGATTTGAATATTCGTGAAGACGAATCGTCAATTTTGAAGCATATTTCGTCTTAACCACAATTTGACTGAATTATAGATTATGATATATTAGGTATTTAAATTACCTACGTAATAAATCGGGACTTTATTGTACTTAGGTACCTTTAATTATATCTTACAGTCTATAATACCGACTGTTATCTATAAATGCACGATCATATATTTTGATAAAAATTTATCTTCACATATCTATAAAGAAAAATACCTAATAATTGGGTGAAACCCATATTTAACAATATGATTTAATTACCTACGAATATGAAGCTCATCTTTCAAAAAACTCAAAAACACTATCCAAGAAGGCATTCTTCAATAGGTATTTAGCCAACACACAAGAAGTCTACGAAGCCATAGGTACCTATGAAGATCGATATCATTTGGCTTAATAATAGACTCTGAGTATTTTTTCTATAAGGACCTACAACAGTTTTCTAAAGCATTAATTTATCGTAACTTTAATTAACTATAAAGTATGTATAGTGTATAGAAATCCGTCGGGACATGAATTATATCGGTGGAGTGGGGAAAACGTCGCTGGGGAATCTGGGTTCAATCCTTGGGACGGATACTTACCTCAGTTTTTTCCTTATGAATTTATTAATCATATTATAATTATCTCGGGAGCCATAATATGTATAAATAAGTATAAGTACTTATGCAACGATTATACCTACAGAAAAATGGTTTAAAAGTTTTCTGACTACACATATTATCGTTATCGTTGCCCATCTCTCTAAATATTTGAATAAATAACCTGGCTTTAACTAGATGATCTACACTATCTTAGTTTCTGTTTATTTAGCTTACAAAGTACCTAGGTACTAAACGCTGCGACGTGACACACCTCCAAACGTTCACGGATGTTGACGTTTGACGTACACGCTATTATCTTTCTTTACTTTACCAACTTTACATGTAAATAACAATACAAAAATCAGTCACGTTTCTTGTCGAACAATCTCTGCTCAGACGTAAAATTTTCAGATAATATTTTTGTAAAATATGCGAACCAATTTGTGTAGCAAATTACTGAAGACATTTCAAGATAATATAGGTAGTAAATTCTTCTCAAACAAAAGACCCATTTTCATGACTTAAAAAGCTCATACTCCATGGGGTGCCGGGTTAGAATGTTACCACGCCATTTGGGAAGAAATCCAAACAAGAACACCAAAGTGGGTGTGTTAAGAGGCGACTAAGGGAATACATTTAAATACTAGAAGGTGGGAAGTAGCGCCTTCAAGTGACAAGTTTTACTGTAATCCGCAAGACCTTAAGCCTGCCAAGCGTGAGGATTATGACAATTCATCCGAATGGAGGAAACCACGTTCAACTGTGGACGTTCAGGGCGGTGAATGTGATGATGATGATGATGAGAGAGCCCATGATCAATAAGTAAAGTTTATACCATTCATTAAATCTCTTGAAAAGTACGTATGTAAGTGTGAGAAGATGTGTTGGTAGTTGATATTAGAAAGCAATCGTTAATTTTGTAGGCTTAGTCATATTTGTCATAATTATTCTAAACCATTAAAATTGCAGTTGATTAGTTAAATGTGATAAAAGATAAATCTTTAATTAGCTTACACAATAATTTCCCACCCTACCGATTCAAAGTACACGTGTAGGTAGGTAATTACCCTTTTTGTAAATTTTTGATCAAATCTGCAAAGATTATCTACAGTAGACTGATAGGTACGATAAGATTCTTATTAATTCACGCATGTAATGTAATGACTATAGGTAAGTATATTGCATATGTCATTACCTACGATAAGATATTAAGAACTCGTAGGTATATTTAATTATAATCAACTGTTATTAATTTCATTATACCCAACCGACATCTTTTATTTAGTTTTAGCGTCAATGAAGGTCGTTATAAAATATTTTTTTAAAGATCTTACTTTCACGTTTATCTAATAAGGTACAAGGATCCACTGCAAGAAGAACGACATGACATTACTCTTATGAATGTAATGTAGAAAAACGGAATATAACACACCTATATTTGTTTCTACATATTATGATTTTAAGCATTGTTGCATGCTAAGCGATAATGCTTGAAATCTAATAAATAAATCGTATAGTTACTAATTGTTGCATTAATATGGATATCGGCAAAACTGTGTGATGATAACTGAGGACAATACAATAGTATGGTAGCATCGGTTTGATCAGGTGACGGAAGACTGCCAATGGAACTAAATAACGGAACAACGTATCCCACTGTGTCTACTAACCGTTTATAGGCTTATTGAAATGGTCTTTCAATGCACTATATGTGGACTTAAAGCGCACTATTTTAATCTATATATTTTCCTAAACTCAAAAAATTAAAAATAAAATAAATAAATAAGCTCACGCGACTGTTGCATATAATTCTTGTTCAGTGCACCATTATTATTGTTTTCCAAAATAATTATTTATGAATTATTACATATCTGTCTTTTGGCCAAAAAAAATTCGTTTCTCATGGAATATGAGAAATGTCCCTTATGCCCTACCATATTTTTTAGTATGTTCTTCCTTTTTTCTACCCCTATAATATAAAGTAAGGTCGCAACAGCATGTTTTCTTCTTCCACTCTGTTATTTACTGGTCATCTCAGTACTAACATCTTTCTTACACACAATTCTTCACGCAGGCCACAAAAATTACTTCAATAGTCTTGCTCTGACGTAATTTATTATGTACGGCTGCACTCTACAATCATATTTTATCTCGTCATTATTTTAGTCATAATTTTTATTGTCATTCCGCATGACATACTACGCCAATCTACTCGTAAAACTCTTCAACTTTTCTGTTCTGGTGCTACTTTCTACCTTCTTCTGATGTGCTTATTCCTAATCTTCTCAATTCTAGTTATCATAGACATCCTTCCTAACATTCGTATCTTGGCCACATGTTTTATTATATTCGTCTTTGGTATATACAGGGTGGGTCATGGGAATAGGGCCAAAAACAAAACTGCATAAATTTGGATATTTTAGGGGTACAATAATTTTATTTACATTTTCTGGTAGAGAATGTCTGCAATTTCAAGTTTTAAAAATTAAATCGCGCTAATTGTGTCCATCTTGTTCATAGTACGAAGCAAGCCGATCCATGAAGTTATCGTGAACTTGCTGCAACAATGATTCATCAATTGATGCGATGTTCTCTCTTGTTGCATTCTTAGGTTCATACAACGTGGTTTTGACTCATAAACACGTGACTTTAGGTACCCCCAAAGGGAAAAGTCACACACCGTCAAGTCAGGTGACCTAGGAGGCCATAGCACATCCCCAAAACGTGATATGAGGCGGCCGAGCTCTCCCCGACCTCCCTACCCCCTTCCTGTGCGAAGAAAGGCCCGTCTACTTTTAGCCCTATTTTCGTGACCCGTAGTTGTTATTCGGCCCAACATCAAGATCCAATTACAACAGGTTATAAGATGATCTATAAATAGTAACCGTTAAGAAAGGTATCAACCGTATTGATGTGCTTATACATTATACTAGTAATGCCACTACATCAGAATCCTTTTTAGAGGTTGTCAGGTATACAGAAGAAAAACAACCGCTTTTAATTAAGTTACCTTGCAAATATGTAGATTTATGTTTATATTATAATAATGACTGAGCTAGGTTAAGACTTGAGAACTATCTCATCTAATGGTAAGAGATGAAGCGCTCGAAGATGTTGTTAATTTTTTCCAGGCTAACCTAGAATTTATAAATTATTAAAGAGACTCTCAAGGACCGATGTCTGAACACACCGTTGGGTGCTCAGTAGCAGATTTTCTACTTGAGGGTGGTAGGTAACCAGGCGGGAATTCGCAAAATTCTTAGACAACAAGAGATTTTTTTTTGCAGTAACGAGCAATTCGTCTCAACTAGATATTGTTTTAGTTAAACGGTTATTTTAACAGTTACATAATTAACGGGGTCAAGTCCTGCTGAAAGTTATCTTTTCCATCCCAATATGTTCTGTTTATAAGCATGTTTCATCTTAGCGACAGATTTTCTACTTGAGGGTGTTCGCTAGCCAGGCGGGCATTCGCAAAATGCCCTTCCACCATGCGGTGAAGCTCACGCCAGCAGCGGGATTCGAACCATGGACCTGCTGCGCGGCAGTCCATAGCCAATGCCACTGAGCCATCACTGCTCCAGCAGATTACTCCACTTTACAAAATTACAAGAACAAGTGCTAAGGACAAATTTTCAAATGTCGACCTATAAATTAGTCAGTTTAAATAAACGATTGATTATTACCAATCGTTTATTATCATACATTATATATCTATTACTACTTACTTAGTTCCCAATATCGAAATCGTGTCTTCGTATCGTAAACGAGTAGCATAGTCATCCAATGTAGCGTTAACTTAAGACAAGGTTATCGGCCCTTCATTTTAGAAAACTTTCCAATAGCTTGCTGTGTATCGAAAGGCAGTACGTGTAGGGCAGATTGTACTGTATTCAGTTAATTTGTTATACATGGTTTTGAAGTGTCAAGATTCTTCATTGCAAAATGTCTAATAACATGACAACACAATGTGGGTTCGCCATGTGTGTTTTGATAAAGTACCTACTTAACCTACAAGAAAAGTGCATTTGTTCCTGTGCCGTGTTATTTAAAGAGTGTTTCATTATGATTATTCAATTTAAAAACAATCGCAAGCCATTCTCCAACTATTCTTGTAAAGTTTAAGGTATAATTCTAACCAACATCAAAAAAGAAATGGATAATAATCCATCCGGCTGTTTGGAAGATACGAGGTAATAAAGAAATTTACAACACAAACATACACAAAAGATACGCGCGGAAAACACAATCCTTCCTTGGCAGTCAGGTATATCTAATATTAGCCTTCAAATGTTTGAGGTAATAATTCAACACAATGGTTGATTTAATGTTTGTATTACGTAACAAAAATTAAGTTTAGCTGATTTCATGCGGACTATGTTTTAGAATTGAATTGTTTTAAAATTTTATTTTTTATAGCTAACGTCGATTATCTTTTCATTTCTAAATACGATTCCAAGCACTATAGCGTGTTAAGCGAAAACTATATTTAAAAATTTATAGAATAAAAAACTTTCTCATCCTGAGTGGCAATCGAACCCACATCCTAAGGCATATGAGGACCTCATTATAAATTTGAATACATATTAACTCCCAAGAAGAGTTACTTTATGTATTGAAAGTTTAACTTGATCAATATTTGGTTTTACATCACTAATATTAGGCAAATACGTTTTTCTTTTCATTATTAGCAGTGCATTTTTTAGAGATAAAAGCTAACACGTTATTCACTTCTACTAGTTTGCTATCTTCTCTATCTATTTCAAAAATAAAAGTTGTATTATCTTTCAATTAAACAATATCACAAATATCCTGGACCATATAAGGCCAGTCGTTATTATATGTTAGAAACAGAAAAAGCCCTAATATTGCAGAATTCTTTGTTAACTTACTTACAACAACCAGAGGATGTAATGCCGACTATTGACAAAATTGACAATATTGGATGAAATGCTATTTATCCCAACCTTCTGAAACTAGTCTGGCAAATATGATTCTATAAGATTCAGAGCAGTTCCACGAATTCCATAGATATTGTGAAAGTTTAGGAATTAGCGTGCGGTGCTCTACATAGTCAAATGCATTGGAAAGTTCACAAAAACGCCGATGCCTCATGTGGACTCTCCCAGGCGTCGAGTGTGACAGAAATTTTATACCTGCACCGGTTACGTCGATCTGCTTTTCGTGAAACGGAATTGATTTTTCATTAAAACCTATTATGTTCATCAAAGTGGAATAGCAGTTGTTTCTTTCAAACATTTTACTCAACGTAGGAAAGATGGATACCGGTCTATTATTTAAATGATCAGATTTAGACCCTGCTTTAATAAAAATTGGAGGTATTTTACTATATTTCATTAGATTGTGGGTTCCTTACTTACCAACTTGCTAAACTTGCAGATGACTGTGATAGATGATAATTGACATGATTTCTACTTGATAGGGATATGGTTGTGACTACTTTTATGTCAATGTAACTTGTGTATACATCTACTACAACCGTACTAGCTTAATTTATATAGTAAAATTAATCTTATTTCAGTTGTTCGCTTCGTTTTCGTACTCGCTGGCTCGCGAGCTTCTAATTTGCCTGTGTTTCATTAAAATAAAAACAACAATAATTGCATCGCAGCATGCAAGCTCGTGACTTGTAAAATTACTTTCATGGGACAGTAATTAAAAACAATAATTCAAAGAGTTTTCAAGGAAGCCTTCCAGCTGTGCTTCTAGAAACAGTGACCGATGATTTATGGGACATCATTGAGTGTAGATATCTTTTATTCAAAATATATTGTCATAAGTTCTCGTAGCCTATTCTAAACACATTGGTGGAACCGAAAGACTACAAAATTAAGTGTTTTAATAGATGTAGTAAACAAGAAAAACAAGATATTATACTTATTCAAACATTAGGTACCTACTCTTTTGAATTATAACAGTGGAGTTGATTATCGCATATTTAATTTGGTAAGAATAGGTTTATCTAAATGTCGTTACGTTATATTTGCATTTGGATTGACCTTAGCTTACTGACAGCACACTCTTCCGCCAAACCGGTTTAAGTATAATTGATTATGAGAGGATCAGGACGGTATGCTATAACCTAAGAGTAGGGCTGCCATCTTACTCAGCTTACGTCTTGATAAACGACTATTATTGAAGCGCTCGTAGCGAAGTTTGCTTAGCTGTTCATAACCGATCAGCAAAGTTAAGCAACGTCCGCCGCGGTCATGAGTTGGATGAGTGACCGCTAGTGACTTTAATACTGCTTCGGAGGGCACGTTAAGCCGTTGGTCCCGGTTGTCGTCTTAGGATTGCAGTCGTAACAGCATTCTGGTAGGGCATTTTGCCACCCTCAAGTAGAAAATCTGTCGCAAAGCACGCAACATGTTCCGGCAGCTGTCCTTGAGAGCCAGTAATTCTAGGTTAGCCTGAACAGCATCTTCGACCACATCATCACTTACCATCAGGTGAGATAGTGGTCAAAGGATAACCTATCAAGCATAAAAAATATATATATTATACGTAATTTTTTTTTAATCTAAGTTTCAAAATATAAATTTAAAATATCTTTAGTCTATCTTAGTCTCAGTCAATTTAAGTATTGATTTAAGTAGCAGTAGTGTAGTCTTTGTGCGAATCTGTCCGGTGAAGTAACGCTACCATACCTATTTCAACCGCCAAGCAGTGATGTCCACACTACTATGTTCCGGTTTGAAGGGTATGGGTGCTGGTGAAATTACATTTTATGTCTCTAGAGTAAAGGGAGTAGTGCAGTTCGCCACTTATGACGAACAACATCTGTTATAAGAGGTTACCAGGTGTAGCTCGTGCTTGTTCAGCTTAATTATTTTTGTTGCCAGATTATTTCACAAAGAGAATCAAATGGTGTCTAATCAAATCATATTTATTTAAGTATTCAATTTGTATTGCTTTAGTTTATCTCGATTTTGTCAAATATTGCTAAATAAAGCACAACCAAACTGCTTATATGAAAAAAGACATGAAAATAGTCTAAGCGACAATAAAGATGAATGCAAACCTATATTATAAGGGAATTATAGAATTGCGAGAGTAGAAGTTTTTAGACTATCCTATTTTGTTTAATGGGTATCACAGAAATGCACTTGCACTGTTTTCTGAGTATAAAACGTGGACATTAAGAAAAAAAAACTATATCTATACTAATATTATAAAGGGGAAAGATTTGTATTTTTGTACTTTAGTATGTATATAACGAATAAGCATAAAAACTACTGGACCGCTTTAAAAAAATCTTTCACCTTTAGAATCTTACATTATCCCGATGAACATAGGCTATAGAATATAATTTTTTTTTTATTCCTGGTAGGTTAGCCTTTGACCACCAAATTATCATTATCAAAACATATGTTTATTTTTTTATATTTTTGTATTTCGGGTTTTAGGTACCCCATGCGAAGCCGGTGCGGATCGCTAGTAATATAAAAAATCTTACGCAGCCAATTATTAATTTTTATGTAGCCCTACCAAGATAAACATTCAACTTGACAAATCAACAGTCTTCCTGAAATTTCAAATGTAATGAAAATTTTTGTCCTCATTAACATGATCTTTTCCGAGGCCGCGAAAGCCATTGTTAAGGTAACTTGAAAAGAATATAAATATAAGATTCACAGTATAAGATTTTAAATATACAAATACTTCTAAAGCATAATTTTGTATGGTGTATTATCGTGAGAAGCATAGCAGATCTTTATCTTACACGAGTAAAATTAAAAAAAAACCCGTCTTCAATCAGTAAGTACGCATTATTAGTCGCAATATATCGCCTGTTGAGAAATATATCAAATATTTCTCAACAGTCGATATATTTCACTATCATAAATTAATTATCAAGAAACAATTTACTCTAATAATAAACAACATAGCTTGTTGTTAATTCCTTAATCTCTGAGGATACATACACATTACACACTGTGTCTTCTGGTATCCTGACTCTTGGAGCCTTGTTATTCCAGAAGAACGGTCACATTCACCTTGCACACCATTCAACCTTGTACACCACTTACCTTACACACCTTTCATACACTTAACTAACTGATACGTGTAAATATAATAACTCTTTAAAATAATTTAGATTAACCTTTCTATATGTCCTTCCTGGGTGCGTGCCAAATAATAGTAGCTAGTTTGTTTCTTTTAGTAGTAGATAAATTTAAGCTATATATATTATTAATATTTTTGTATAAAAAGTAAGAACCTGTCATTGGCAGCCAGCATTAATATATAATTGTGTAATAAATGTAATTTTCTTAAGTGTTGTTGGTTCTATGGCAATAAAAGAAAAAAAAATAGGGATAACTCAAATACTAATCGTCAGATTTCACTCAAATTTAAATGGGACCACATGACAAGCACCAGCTTTTGAATATAAAAAAAAACATCATAATCGTTACACCGTGTTATATGTAATAATGAGTAATGTGGTACCACACAAAAAAAATCGTATGAATTCACAACCTCCTCTTTATTTTTGAAGTCGATTAAAAATGGTAATTAATTCCATAAATGTGCCAAAATTATGTTTTTAAAAATTTTGAGAGATTTCTTTATGATATGTAACAAAATACACCGAGTCATTATAATCTTGGTGACAGCCACGATTACAATGTTAGAATAAAGATGAAATAGAATGTGCCAGGTTTTCAAAGCAAAGACAAATATTATGACTATTTTATATTAACATTCCTAAAAATATTACAGGAAATAATAAAATATTTTAACTTGTAAAAAAAGTTTATTTAAATAATATTATTACAGTTTATAATTATTTTAAACGATAAACGTTAATATTTTATTGAATCCCTTGAACTATCACGATCGGTATGACAGGCTTATGTCAGAAAAAAAACATGACATTTAGAAATAATGGCCCCTAGATTCTTGCCCACAATGTCCTTCTTTGATAAGCGCGGCAAACGGAATCTTTTGGTTGAATTTGTAAAAACAGTAGTAAAATTTTGTGCCTAACTATATTCTTATAAAAGACGTGTAGATGCTAAAATTAAATTAACGGTTTTTAGTTTGACTTTGAGTTAGGTATTCCTGTTTTAGAAATTCGCAGAGATTCGGACCGAACTGGGAAATCAAAATATTATTTCTATTCCTAATCGTGGCACTATTTTAGGTTTTCTTGATTGGTACAACAGGATTAAATAATTTATTTGGTTCATTCACATTGCATGTTATAGTAATGCTAATGCTCATACGGTTCTCATTGATATAGGTAACTTAATTGTTCTACAATCCATTGTTTTCATAAAACCTATTCAGTGTTGTCCTACTATTCAATATGTATCTGGAACTATCCATAATTAATGATAGCAAACATACTAAGCACTAGCAGTATATAAGTTAGAAAATAGGTCACATACATGCTTGTCGATGAATAAAAAAAAAACAATTGCCTAAGTGTACATAATGTTTAACAGCAAGTAACTTAAATACAGTTTCAACTATGATAAAACCCTCTTAAATAAATAAAGATAAAAAAACCAGTTTAACAACTCAAAAAACCTAAGTTACTTATACACAGAAAACCACCTACCTACTTGAGGTTTTCGGTACTGGTAAAGATACGCATTCCGCAAGAATTTTCAACTTAATTTGCACTCTATGTTGCATTTCAATTTTTTTATGAGCAAAACCATGTTCTGTCTTCGCGTCGATGTGCCATAGATTTTGTATGTACTTATTTCAAGTAGGTACCAAAAGTACCTACGCGATAGCAATGCATAATTGAAAGTTGGTGAAAGGTTTTGAAGAGCTTGTTGTCAAGGACAGCAGTCGTTATAGCATGGTGGTAGGGCATTTTGCGAATGCCCGCCTGGCTAGCTACCACCCTCAAGTAGAAAATCTGTCGCCAAGCACCTAATGGTGTGTTCCGGCAGCTGTCCTTGAGAGCCAATACTTCTAGGTTAGCCTGAACAACATCTTCGTCCACATCATCACTTACCATTAGGTGAGATAGTGGTCAACCTATCAGGAATTAAAAAAAAACAGGTAATTTAACTTTTTTTATCTTATGTTGGGGACTTAATACACCAAAAAGACTTCAATGATATATAATAAAGAAATAAATTGTTACTACTGTTTATTCTGTGCTATTGACCATAAAACAAATCAATTGTACTTATAGCTGTTTTATTTGTGTCCAAAATTTCACGAATTTTAGTTGCCGCACATAAGCTATAAGAAACAGCCTCGCCACGAGGCCATTTCATAGGCTTCCTTGCCCTTCAAACCGAAACAGGTACTACTACCTATACTATGACGTATGCTCGTAATAAAAACATCCCGTATCGTGCTATGCGGCATGCCGCATGCGGCAGAATCTATAGCAGTTATTGTTTAGAATGGGAAAGCAAAAGTACAACTAGCTATCTTTTCCTTAGATCATTCAAGATTTCATTCACTTGTCTGTTGGTTGCTATTATACGTCTGGATTAATGTCTATAAATTCATTTGTAGGGCTATGCTTAGCAGACGTAACACAGTTAGTTACGACTGCCAAAAGAATGTAAAGATTGTCCACTCCAGTAGTTAAATGAGAACAAATTAGACTGAGATATGTATTTTCTTTGCCAAATGATGACGTCGACCTATTTCACGAGGAAACCTTTGTTCAGTTAACTTCTCAATTGTATTCATCTCTTTGATAGGTCTTATTAGTTATTCTTAGTTATAATGGTATAAATTTTATGCTGTTAAAATCTGATCAATTCATGCATATAAAGGTTATTATGGAGAACCTAGGTATTTAGTTGTCATATATTGCCCGTGGGGTGCTGGGCTAGAATGTCACCCCCCCCCCATCTCTACCCGTGGGTGTCGTAAGAGGTGACTAAGGGTAACACACCAGAAGGTGGTCAGCACCGCTTTCTGAGGAACTGATATCTGACACTACGATCCCCAAGACTCCTGCCAAGCGTGGGGATTATGACAAACCCCCCATAATGAAGGAGGCTGTGTTCAGCAGTGGACAATCCGGATGATACAGTATATGTAGTAGAAATATGAATAAGTATCTACTTAAAGGCAATAAGTTTTTATAAGCTAAAATGATTTGATTCTGTTTGAAATAAAAAAAAAAAACTAATGATGTGATAAAATAATCTTTTTTTATATGTTTGGGTGCTAAATAATTAGAAGAATAAAGGCTGAAAAAGTACCTACTAATATATTTAAAAATAATCCCCATCATACATACCTATATATAGTAGGTAGGTACATATTCACATAGATAAATGTTCGGTATAAACATTTTGTACAGTTTCACAACAAAAAAGCCTGAGATCAATATAAAAAAAAACGGAATAACGTTCGAGTATAATTGAAAGTAAAATTAAGTAGTTAGGTACCTACCTGTTGGTAGGTCTGACTTTTAAGAACCATTCGATCGAAGGCTTACGACTGATCACAATGCGTGGACATGCCAGACCGGTCGTAGCCAAAGCAGGTCATGAGCGATACTTGCACTTATGTTACCAGAACCAAGAGAACACGTGGAATGTAAAAGTATACTTGAAGTTATCGAGCGGCGATTTAAACCGAACCATATGTTTTGAATTTGAAACTTTTCACTCACCTAGCTTCCCCATCATCTCTTCCAGGGCGTGATCCTTATCCATGATGCTTACGGTGTCTGTGTTGCGGGTCTTTCTGTTGCCAAAGCTCTGCAAGTATCACAAACACCATTGAGGTTAGTAATGTTATGTTACACGCGCGACGCGGTGGCGGCGACGGGGTGTGTAGCAGGCGCCAGGCGTGCGTGCCGGCGGACGAGCGAATGGATGGATGGCGATTGCTCGTCGTGTCGTGCGTGGCTCCGCCAACACTAGCCGGTTACCGCAATCGCGCGTAAAAAACCTAACCTCTTATCTGATCTCCGGTGCCCATACTTGCCGAATAGACGATCGCCCGCCGTTGCTGCCGCGTGGGCTTTGCGACTGCACAACCGACGATACTCAGCTAATACCTCTGTGATATGATAAGATAGCTGTGGCAAAGCTCGAAAAAAAATGTATAGCTATAATTTTCCCACCCATATCTATTGTGTGGAGTCGGTAGAATATGTTTTCTCTAACAACAAAATGGACTGCTCGAGAACATTACTGCAGAAAGTTTGTGTTAGGTTTTATGGACGGCTGCATGCCTAATGAGTCTAATGTCAACTCTCCGTGGGAATAATCTTATTCATAGTAACTTGCTATGATAGGTTAATGAAGGTGATAATTAAGATGCTTATGATCACTTATGTGCACCTAATATGCAGCAACACCTTATTCGAATCGACGACGTTAGTGGTGGTAAGTACCTATGCTGTTCATTCGGCGCATTCTTTCCGTTAGTCGTCTTTTGCGAGATCAAACAGAAGGAACAACGGAGCACCTTTCATATATCACCTAATAAATGCTGTACCAGCTTGCAACATAGGTAGCTTGTAACAAAGTGCATGTTATCGAAGCTCAGATCGTCCTAAGCAATAACTATTTGGGTTACAAATGTTTCAAATTCAAGAAATAAAATGCTGGAAGTAAAATTACAACTAACTTGTGGTTGTCAACCTTGACAAGTTCATTCATGAATAGAGAGATATAGTGGGCTGACATAGCGCAATTAAGCTAAGTGAATGGTCTCGCGATTGCAGGTGACTAAGTATAAAATATAAACTTGTTACGTTTTTATTTGATTTCGCAAATGGTGCTCCGGTACGGGTGCCTAACGTTTTAATTACAATCGGTGTTTAACTATACTTACATACAACTATTAGATACAACACCGTTCCTGCTGTTCTGTGAACCTATTTCCTAATTTCAAACTGAATGAATAAGAAAGTGAAATCAGTGGATTATCTTTTTATGACACTAATGTAGTATTCAACCAAAATCTCAACAGGTAGAATTGGAGGACGACGCAAGGCCTTCAGCATGCCTGCCTAGAAGGTACATTATCAGTCATAACTTTCAGACTCCCAGAATTTGGCTATCGGCCCCCAAACTGAGACCTCAGATGCATCTATGTGGTTCACACACCTTGCAGCTCAGGCGGAAGGCCAGTGCCATATGCAGTTATCATCCAGCAAAATGCCCAGTTGAGGTTACGGGAAGAGCCGGCAAGCATGCACCGGATTATTACTGCGACACAGCTCTAATCTCGCCAAATCCCCCTTTGAGCTTTTTAATTGAGTTTGCCGGATCCCCCACGTACGCAGTTACGTGGATTGAGCCACCTCACACACTAGGCGCAGGCCAAAACATAGCCAACCGGCTACAGATACTGCGATGGCCCAGCAGTCAACCTTCGGAAAACACTGTAGTTAGCTATGGGCCGCACCCTGCATCCTCTTGAGCCACTGCAGATCTGCTATGAATATATGCAACTAACTGCGCCACCTCCTCTAGAGTAATGAATAACGCAGTCTGAGAAGTACATGGCCCTGACGAAAGGGTAAGCGGGCCTGATGGACTCGGGTGCTTTTACTGCAGGGTCGTTAACGTGTCAGGGCCTTGTTGTAGGAAATAATCTTCAGAAATTAACAAGCGGACAGGTAGACTTGGTCGTTTTAAATTTGAAATACATATCCTTAGTAAAAAGTATTTTGGTTACGAGTTAAAAAGTATCATATTTAAATCATATTCAAGAAGTGAACAATCATATAGTACCTAATTAAAATCATGATGATTATAAATAAGAGTTCCTTCTAAAGACTTAAGCTGTTATTACTTGACCTGATATGTTTTTACATTTTTTTTTATATTATTTTCATTATTAGGTCACTCGCTTTTGATTTAACGGCACGGTACCAGTTTAACGACACAATCGCTTCTGCGATTTCATAACCCAGATTCATTATCAAAATAAACTAAAACAGTCAGTAGTTACGAACTAGAAAGTTATTTGTACCGTTCCAGTGAAAAGCGAATCATGATAATGTAAAAAATTTTTAGTTGTTCAGTTTTTGTGGATATTCTATAAACATGTAAATAAATAGGTGTAGCATTATCAGCATTGTCATATATATCCCTGAAAATTTATATAGGTAGACTAGAGTCTAAACATGAAGATTCACGAGTTATGTTTTAAGTTTTCTTTTTATTTTATTGTGACGGAATAAGCCCGGGGCCCACCTGATGTTAAGTGGACTAACCTCTTCCTATAACAGACGCATTTCGTCAACGACTTATTGCACTATGTCCGTCACACTGAGACGTACAGTTGTTAGGTCTCATGTGCCTGTAATTTTTCTGGCTCTAAAGGTCTGCTGCCGGAACACACTGTTAGGTGCTTGGCGACAGATTTTTCACTTGAGGGTGGTCGCTAGCCAGGCGGGCATTCGCAAAATGCCCTTTCACCATGCAAAAGTCCCGTTCATATAGGTAATAGACGGTAAGCCAATTGCTGTCCACCGGAGTACCTATGGCACCATAGGTACTTTTTTTTTCTCCAATGGACCAATCAGTTGTGTAGTTGTAGGGAAACAAAAGTACCCATGGCACAACCAGTTGAGGATTGTAGTTGTGTCATGGGTCCGGAAGGATAGGATTGCTGCATAAGACTACTGCGATTTTTTTGACAGAAATACCAGATTTTTCGCCCTGGAACTCAAACCCAGGATTGCACCTTACCTACAGGCTTGACGTTTTTACGAGAATGCTCAGATCGAATTCATGCTAAGTAAATACGATGTAGCTTGGAACAATTTTGACTGTATTTGTTACGCGATTACTCAGCCAATTATGCATTGATTTAGAAGATTATTTTTTTGGGTAGCGTATACATCCAAATTAGTCCTATTAAAATTTCACACCATCGCTCAAGTAGATTTTAAGTTGAAGTCAATTAACTGAATATTTTTTTGCGTACATGGATGATTGCGAAGTTAACAGTATTTTAGGCCAGTAACAATGTTCTTGTAAGCAGAGACGAATTTCTTAGCATTCCATGGATTCACCGTACGGGTGCCGGGTCCATAGCGTTGCAGAGGAAGAGGCCAGAGGAGCCTGGGACTTGCAACCCAGGAGTAGGGTTAAGGGGCCCCTTTATGATGCATCAATGCTCCCCTTCACCGCTCGAGCCTGCCCTGCCTAACCAAATTTTGCAGGATCCTACTAATGCTGCCTTAGATATACACGTTCTAGGGTGGAAGTTACGGTTGTTCTTGACAGGCCAAGGTCTTTAAGTAGGTTATACAGGAATTTCGCTGGTATACTCGTACCCCTTGCTTCAACTTCTACAGCATATAGATTAACCACATAACCGTTTTTTGTTAATTCAATTGTTAGATCATAATATTTGTTTGTTTTTACTAAATAGAGTAAAAAAACGTAACAGACTTCCAACAGTGAATGAAATAACCTGTGGTAGTTGGACAATGATAATGTGAGTTCAGTGTTTTGTATCGGCACGAGACTTTAGCAACTTATTTCATAATTTTTAGAGTTGTGAGTCGATTCTTTTTGTTTAATTTATAATCTCGTTACGTTAGGTTTGGGCATGTTTATACACTTTGTGTATTTCTGTCACGAGTAATCGATATTAAAACCGCACATAAGATCTTATGACGGCTTTGATCAGCTCAGCGAACTGATAGTACATAACCTACATTTACATACACATAATGTAGTTATACAAGTTGATTAAGTGTATCTGCTTCACTTACGATTTTTTTACTCATTATATCTAATACATTATTTGTATTAGATACATTATACATTTCTGATAAATAAGACTTGTGATATCTTTATTGTTTGTCGTTATACTCTCAATTTATATATTTTTGAATTCGCTGGAACCATTGTAGAAAGCAGTTGGACGAGTCTTCCTTAGGGACCTTATCAATGACTTCGTGGAAGGCACCCACCGCCGATTCAGGGCTCGTAAAATGTATGCGTCTAAGTTTGATTTTTATTTAGGTAACAAAAAAGTAGCAAGGTTCTACTTTTTTGTTACTGTATGACGGATGCATCATCAGTTTTACATTTTAAGCCTTCAATAACCTTCCGTCCGGAATGTGAGGACGCGTTATCGTAGTGAAGGACAACATTGCTTGAGGACGCTTTTCACGATTTTTTTCTTAGTCTAGTTAACGAAAGCGAGAGAAGTTAAAGTGTTCAAGCGATACTGTTTTGTAATGTTATGAGTTTCCGAAAAAAGACGCAACTATTTTCTTACCAAAGCTTTGATTTATTGTAACTTTCTCGCTAAATCTTCAAAATGAGAGACTCTTGTGGTGACTGGCTTTTCCTTACCGGTTCAAAGCATCACCCAGGTTTCGTCACCAGTCACGATATTATTGACTATATATATTGATTAAGCTTTTTTATCATGTTACTGCGCCACTCGTCTAGCAGTCGTTTCTGGTTTTCCGTTAAATCATGCGGTATCCATCGAGTACAAAGTTTCCCAACCTTCAGAGGTAGATGCAAAATGTTTAACACTTGGCTCATTCCAATACTAAATACTGTACCAATTTGCTGACATGTAATTTTTCGTCAGTTTCAATCCGTTCGAAGAATCCAATATTGTTACCGTACTAGAACTGGTCACTGCCGCGCAATGCTCTCTTCGCTCGCTCGGCTCGCGCCTTTTGGTAACCTATCACTACTCTTGCCTTCGCTTGTCATTGCACCAATTAATTGTGAATAGTCATCCAACATGAATGTCGGTTTACATTTTGACAGATGTAAAAAAACTGTATTAGAGGCGTAAAGAACGTTATCTTAATTACGTCCCATTTCAATTCACGAATTCTCAAGTGATTTTATGAGATGAAAAACAAGTTTCAATTATATTTACATTATTGCGCCACATCTCCGGCATCAAAAATTACTTTGCACCACTTAAGACTGACCCCCTTGATAACACTCCACTATTCACAGACGCAAAGATAAAGAGCATAATCTTAATTACGTTTCATATTACGATAAAATTAAGTTAAAAAAGAACCATATACATTTCATGACAGATAGGAGGGAGTGTGAAAATTAAGGAAACTATAAGCAATAAATTTCTTGCTTCAGCAGTGAGTGATATGAAGATGTAATGAGGCGAAGTGGGTGTCATCTTTTTCAGGTATTTTACGAATGGCTTTCCGTATATTCCTAGCTACCTCCATTTAACTCTAGCAAAGCACTTCTGTAAAGTGTGTTTCGGCAGCTGTCTTGAGAGTCAAATATGTTCAAGGTTTTACCATCCTCGACCACATTATCATTTACCAATAGGTAGCGCCAACCATTGGCTGCAACCAATTTGACAGGGGGTTTCTTCCTTACCTGTGCCATTACTCTACCTCGTAGTAGTATAGCTATGAATGTTTGGGCCTTAACGAGTTATGGAGTAGTCTTTGGCACTAAAAATAATAATAACACGCCCATTTGTCATGCCTGACAGAATTAGTAAAAATAAACGCTTTACAAAACGTCTACCGTTTCTAAGATAGCAATTTGAGTCACAAGAAGACACAAAATATTAAAAAGTGTAACTAAATTTATTTACTTATAAAACTGGTAATGAACAGGAACAGATAAGATAAATTAAATAATAAACATTATATAACTGTGGCACCCAATGAAATGAGGTTCCAAGAACGACCAACGACATGTCAAAAGATTAGCTGGTCAAGAATGGATGACAAGAAATAGAACGATTAAGAAATCTTTAGAGGACTACAAAGGCCTTTGTCGAAAAAGTGTTTCTAAAATGAGTGTAAAAATACATTAGCCTGTGTAATGTACGTCTTTCTTTATATAGAACAAACGATAAAACTATCTACCTACCGAAGAGTTGGAGACAATAGCGCTCATAATCATTCCGATATTGTCATCATTGTTTATTTATTATACTTCACAACGAGTTCGATCTACTCGCATGTTATTGTGGAAAAAACAAGCTCATTATTTTATTTTTATACCGAGATGCTATGAGTCTATCACACATAACTTGTCGATCAAATTAAACTATACTTGGCTGCAAATTGAATCCTCGCGGTCTTCAGAATTTAATACATTTTGGTTTAATAAAATCTATGAGTTAGTAAGTTGTATTGAACAATAGGCTTCATTATATCTTCAGCTGCAGACAGTAGGTACTGGATTCGCTGAAGCTTGTCGGAATCTTTTTGCGTATGCCACTAAGAAGCGCCGCTATAGACATTGCCTTCTCTCTCTCTCTAAATATTTCAAAGTCATAATTTTGACAGATTCTGCGTAAGCTTCGCGTTCTTGATTCTTCGAATTCTCGAGGAAAAATTTGATAATCATTGTCCTTCATGGGCGGTCTCTCAATCTCAAATATGCTATCAATGCCGCGGTATCTAAAGGGACACTTCTCTGTGCTAATCTGTTCTTACTGCAGACGATGGAAAAAGTATAGGTTCATAAATGCCTATCTGATGCACGTGCTGTTCAAATCCATTCTTACAGATGTTAGTTGAAGCAAAACATCCAATGTCACTCGAGTAGCTGGCAATAACACTTGGGTGTAGGTGTTGTATGCTTATTTTTTAAGTGAAGAAGTGACCTATTCTATCTGATCAGACCTATCCCTCCTGTATTCGCACGTGACCAAATAAATAAGTATTGGTAAAGGCCGTGAAATAGGCAATTGCAGGTCGAGTACGAGCAGGGAAATAAAAAAAAACATTAAAAAAAGGTAAATGATTTCCATAATTGTTCAAATTAATGCCGTGTTTGACATGAACTGGACATTTAAGCATGGAATAAATTACCCATAACGTAGATGACTTTTTAGTTTTAGCAATCTCATTAAAATCATTGACCTATACATACAGTATATAAAGGTCAATGATTAAAATACGCTAAAAATACTGTTTCTGAGAAAATGTTTACATTTATCTCGTTTTTCAAAATCATAAAATTGTCTTAGTAGGTAAATTTTCATGTATTTTTCTTTTAACTTCACTGAAAGCAGGTTTTTCATTGCCAGTTTGGCTTCTGGTCTTAAATCTAGTGGATA
Source organism: Plagodis pulveraria (assembly GCA_963890685.1). Classification (NCBI taxonomy): domain Eukaryota; kingdom Metazoa; phylum Arthropoda; class Insecta; order Lepidoptera; family Geometridae; genus Plagodis; species Plagodis pulveraria. The sequence goes on from OY982962.1 coordinate 14,383,314, forward strand.
ACAATCAATCTCCATTTCACTGAATCGTTGGAACTCATTTTAATTAGGTATTCAAGACGAATTTTCAGCTTTGCCGCCAATTTTCTATTTATCCTATGTGCCGAAAGACAAAAGCATTTAGGGCTATACAGCCACGTGAACGGAATTCGTATTAGGGGTTAAAGTATGAAATTGCCGATTTGTACTAAAACAATTATTTCACGTATTTATTTAGTTAAAATAATTAACATGAGAATATAATAGAATAACTTATTAACCATGTAACTTTGAATGTTATACACGGCAAGTCGAATACATTTAGTTTATTATTAAGTATTTAAGTTTAAATTATGATATTCATTATATAAATATTCGATACAATACAGTCTGTTTTGTAAAATGAAGTCTAATGGTGTGAATGTCTCCAGCTTACTCAATCGAAATTTCTTAATTCTGAATATGCCAATATTTAGAGCATATTTTGTGCAATTATGAATACCAACTCAAAATTTAGGTGCCAAATAAACTTCGACGCTACGTGTGATTATTAGTGTGTTAGCTGACGTTATGGTCTCCAGCTGACACATGCTGTATACAGCGTATACAGCATGTGTCAGCTAGAGTTTCACACAAAAACTATGGGGTCTATTGTATTGAAAATTTTGGTGCCGATGGCACAAATTCTACCCTACATTTTAAGCCATTAAACAGTAATCTAGGCTTTCCCGTTTGAGCTGTCCAGCATGTGCTAGCTGGGGACATGTGTCCCCAGCTTACGCGTTGATTTCAGCTTGTATCTCCAAAACCTTAATAGCCAGAGACTTGAAAATTTTAGTGCCTTTGGCACAAATTTGGCTTTAAATTTTGACATATTAAACAAAGTCGTAGGTCCATTCGTTCAGAAGATACAGATGAGTAGCTGAAGACACGTGGTCTCCAGCGTACACGTTAAAATCGAGTCATAACTACTACAGCTTTCAAGTATGACGTTCAAATTTTTTTGTGCCATTGGCACAAATTATGCTCTAAATCCTATATATATAACCATAGCTATAGTATATAACCACATCTTCAGCCGTTTCGTATATACAGCATGTGTCAGCTGGAGACCATAACGTCAGCTAACACACTAATAATCACACGTAGCGTCGAAGTTTATTTGGCACCTAAATTTTGAGTTAGTATTCATAATTGCACAAAATATGCTCTAAATATTGGCATATTCAGAATTAAGAAATTTCGATTGAGTAAGCTGGAGACATTCACACGTCTAATGTGGTCTACTGGATTATAGTTTTTATCTATACATTGCTGCCATTGAATAGGAAGATCATTTATGATAGAACTCTGGTGATCTAGATTCGACAAACTATGTGAAAGCATATTGTACTGCCTCCTGGGAAGAAAACTTTTTACCACGTAGAAAATTATAAAAAAATGGTAGACCGTTGGAGCATGGTCTGGCGAATACGGAGGGTGACGAATGGTTTCTAATTTCAGTTCCTGTAGAGTTTTTTTCCTTTTTTTGTTATTGTGATGTAACAAGCCTGAGGCCCACCTGATGTTAAGTAGACTAACCTCTACCGTTAACAGATGCATTTCGTCAACGACGAATTGCACTGTGTCCGTCACACTGAAACATAGGTACAGTTGTTAGGTCTCATATTGCTATAATTTATTAAAATGTATACTTTTTTCTTCGCGGTTTGCAATTTTATAATTGGTTAACTATTAAAACATTGGTATACCTGTAGGAAATGTTAAATAATGCTAACTTACATACATTACTTAAGGAAGTCACGTCATACTGTATTCCTTTATAAAAAACAACAGTAGGTACACTAAATACCAACTGTAAGTATGTTTTTAGAATAATCACTTATCTATTGATCACAAATTTATAAAAATAATGTACATTGGAAGAGAACTAGACCACCCACAACACAGGGTATCCTAGTGTGGGGGCTAGTGTGAATTAGTCAATAACTGAGTGCAATGTTATAAAATATAAAATAATTTAGATTATAAGTTTTTGGTAAAAAAATATATTAACTGCTTCTGCTATAATAACTTATAACTAACATTTATAGTGATATACCATACTATTTTTTATTTTATTTTTTTCTGACTAATATGTAAGAAACTGTTTTTGGCACAATAAAGTATATATTATTATTATTATTATTATTATATGCCTGTAATTTTACTGGCTCTCAAGGACAGCTGCCGGAACACACCGTTAGGTGCTTGGCGACAGATTTTCTACTTCAGGGTGGTAGCTAGCCAGGCAGGCATTCGCAAAATGGCCTTCCACCATGTGGTGAAGCTCTAGCCAGCGGCGGGATTCGAACCATTTATATGCTGCTCGGCAGTCCATAGCCAATGCCACTGAGCCATCACTGCTTCAAAGTTAAAACGGTTTCTCGTGCTGTATGAGGTCTCGCGTTATCATGCGCGTTATTACCTTTTTATTGATAAGCTTTGCTTTAAGACACTGTTGCGGCGTTTGACCTGGGGTCAGCCATTGCATTTTTCGCTACGATTATCGTAAAGAAACCTTTTTTCATCACGTGTCAGAATTCGATCAAATATTCCTTCATTTCTGTATCGATTAAACAAGGCAACACAAGTTTCAACACGCGTTTCTTTCTGCAGATCAGTCAATTCATGAGGCACCCAATTTTCATATTATTTTATTTTATTGATTTGATGCAAATTAGTCAATATTGTTGGTAAGGTAACGTTAAACCATGCCGCTTATTCCTGGGTAGTTTGGCTCGGATCGGCTTCCACCATCTCTTTCAATTCATTGTTATTCACCGTGGGCGGACTACGACGTGGTTTGTTGTTCAAATCAAATTTTCCATCACGTAAGCGTCTAAGCCAAAATCGCACGGTGCGTTCATTAGCAATTCCCTCTCCAAACGCAACATTGATATTGCGGGCTGTTTCTGCCGCGTTAGTCCAGCGTCGGACCTCACATTAAAAAATCACTCGAATTTTTGGAGTATCCATCTTTCTTGTCTAAGTGCTTATTGCGCCAACGTTAATTCTAGAGTTAATGTCGAGTTAAGTCAGTTTTTGTTTGACAGTTTACACTTAATTCGAGTTTAACTCGAATTTCTTCGTTGGCGCAAGTGGGCCTAAGCTGCATAAAAAAATCAACTGAAAAGCGATAATCGAAGGTTGCACATTTTTTAAAAGAAGAACCTCATAAGCACCATCTGAAAAAGTTTCACTCAAAAATCTCAAACCATGAAGACTCTATGTCAATTCGAAGTACCTATTAAAATAAAACGGCAATTTCATACCATAATCTCTATTACTAAGCAAAGAGACTTTTTGGTATGCAAAGAATGATAAAAGAGATCCAATCAAAGAATACCTACATATACAACATTGCTGGAGCGTTGTAATGTTCCAAATTAAAAAACGCTCCTGCAATGGATTTGATTTTCTTTGTCTGTAAATTCGATATTTCGCGTGTTCTTTATTCGAAAATAATGACAATATTTCCATGCATGTTTGAGAAAATTAAATTTATATATTTAGGTACGTATCTCACGAACTAAACACACCAGTGCTAATGTGGAAGCGCGGTAGACGAATTGAATTAGGATTCCTAGGTTTCTCTTGCCGTCGCAATCGTAGGTAGGTATTGCACGCCATGCTGCAAGACACCGACCGACACCGACAGATCAACAGTGACTCTTGCTACTGTTGACGTGTCAGCTGTTTTAGAGCCAACCGGTTTCATGTGACGACGGCAAGAGACCTGAAGGGACGACGTTGATCCAGTGGAGTCGTGGAAGGGCTCTGGTCATGACACAATGCAACATGTGTTGACATAACTCACTTCAGAGGCGGCTTCTATGACTGCAAACGCAACTGAAAATCTCAAACGGAGGAAATATGCATCGCTCGATCAGAAATACTCGTCTCCTCCATTTGGGGTTGAGACCACGCTTCGTCGCCAGCTTTTTGGGCAGTTTATCTGCAGACGGCGCGGCGGCGGCGGTTTCTTAATTATAGTTCGCAATTTGGTACGTAGGTAATTTATTTATTTATTACATAACAACGGCAATGCCAGTTATACTTAGTACATAGAGTGAAACACTAATAAAATTATACATTGATTGACATAATTTTCATTCCAAAATCACAAAGTTATACAGAAACTACAAAATAGTTAATTAATGTCCTACAAATTAAAATAATAGTAAAAAATTGGTAAAACAAAAGTAAGTTGTATTTTAATGAGATTTCAAAATATGTTGTAATTATATGAGTAACTAATAAATTATCTTTTGATTAATTTGATGGGCCATTAGATATTTATAGTGAACTATCTGATATCTGATAATAAATGACTTTGAATTTAATCTTGATAAGAAATACATTAAAATATTATCTATGTCTGCCTTCATACTAACGTCCTTGTAAAAAGAGATGTAGGTTAAAACAATATAAGAATAATAATAATAATTTAAATATAATAATATTTTTTGGTTCGCAGGGTGGTTGGCATTTTGTAGGGAGATGAGATGAGTAAGGCTGCAATACATTCACTTAGCACATTTATTGATCAAAATTGTGGAGATGTGCTTTTAAAGGTGGATGTTAAAAATGCATTTAACTCATTAGATAGAGGCACCCTTTTGACTGAAGTGAAAGATAAAATTCCGGAATTATATCCTTTTCTATGGCAATGTTACGGAACACCGTCAAAATTAACACAATTACGTTATGTTATCTTCCGTGGGATGTGAACAGGGTGATCCTCTGGGACCAGCCATCTTTAGCCATGCTATCCACTCAATAATTCAACGTCTCCAATCAAAACTTAACGTTTGGTATTTGGATGACGGAGCGTTAGGAGGCGATGCGAACACAGTATTGAACGACTTGCAAGTACTTATAGACGATTTTCGTCTTATTGGTCTTGAAGTATTTTTTTTCAAATGTGAACTTTTTGTCTGTGATACTTGTCCGGATAAAGTTTCGATTATTGAAAAATTCTACTTACTTGCGCCTAGTATACCTAAAATTAGTAGAAAAAAGTTCGCTCCGTCTTTTGGGTGCACCGATTTTTGACGAGTCATTATCACCATTTGTCGAAGAACAAATTCAAAAGTTTAGAAATGCTTCTAGTAGATTATTCAAAATTAACGCCCATATTTTTACAATAGGCTTTTACAATTATTAGGTTTTGTCTTTTCGTTCCTAAATTCACATAGGTACTTAGTATTTGAGATGTCGTCAGATATGGAAACACAGTGAGCTTCTTTTAAGCTTAGACAATTTATTAAAAGATACGGTAGTTTGATGGATGATAGGGCTTGGGTGCAAGCTTATCTGCTACCCTGTTAGGTTGGGAGGCATACGCAGAATTTCTAGTGTGGCATTACCAGCTTTTTTGTCTTCTGTACACAGTACACACAAATTAGGAGAAAATAATCTTGCACCATCTTTAGGCTCTTTTGATGTAGTATACCTATCTGGCCGAAGCCAAAACCACTAGAAGACTGGCTTCTCCAAATACTGAATTCTCAAAAATGTTGTAATCTCAGAAACGGTGGGATCGGCCCCTATACAAGCTAGCTCGGAAATATATTTTAAATACGTGTACTAGTATCGCAGATCGTGCTCGTATTCTCACTGTTTCTGTGTAGGAATCTGGTATTTTGTTACAGGCCATGACTTCTTACAAAACCGGTAGCCTTATAGATCCTTCCGCTCTTTGTCTCGCTATTTGCTTACGCTTGGGTGCAAGGTGTTGTGTTTCACATCACTGCCAGTTTGGTACTACAAGTTGATCAACTCGGTCACCATGGCCTCTCCTGCTCTCGAAGTGCTGGTCGAATTTCTCGCCCCGGCAGCCTTAATGATATCATTAGCCGGGCTTTTACCAGCGCCAATGTTGCAGCTGTTCTCGAACCGAATTGCCTGATGCATGACGATGGTAACAGACCTGACGGTCCTGACTCTGGTTCCGTGGAAGTTAGGGCAGCCCTTAGTGTGGGACGCTACATGCGTAGACACTTTCTGAAACCAAAGTGAAGGCTGGCGCCGCGGCTACTTCGGCGGAACAATTCAAGCGGCGCGGCACAAATATGCTAACCTCGGTATGGGTTACATATTGGTCTTGCTTGGTCGATACGACGCGTGATGAAAATGCTGGCACTTATTTGGCTCAACGAATAAGCATTTCAATTCAACGGGCCAATGCATTTCCACAACTTTTTAACATTTGTCCTACTATTTCTATGATTGGATACTCAAAGAGATTATTTTGTCGTAGGTATAATGTTGGCACAAAATAACTAAAGCGGGCCAAACAGTTGATAAGCCAAAAATGTTTTTGTATTTCCCACAAAAATACAACATTAGGCCCATTACTTTACGGTTGGGTATCTAACGATGAATTGGTTATGTGGTTACAACGTGGGCCTTACCGGTATAACAGAAACGTAATATTTTCCACAAACTAATAACAACGGGCCAACCACTTCAACGTTTGACCAGCCAAAGGCATCTTTTTTATATTTTTCTCTAAATTATTACGTTTGGCCTACTAACTGTCAGGTTGGTTATCCAACGAGAGTTTTGCGTCGCAGATATAACTTTGGCCCAACCGATGGAAAAACAATGTTTTATTTTCCATAAAATAACAAAAGCGGCCCAAAGACCTCAACCGTTATCAGATAACAATGTTTTTGTTGAGCTGCCCACAAAAATTAAAACATTGCTTCTGTAGGTATAATATTTTGGCCAAACTAATTCAATAGTTTTTTAACTATTGTTAAAAAAACGAATGTAACAACAACGTAATATTTCCAAAAAAACAAGCAATAACGGTTGATCAGTCAACAATACATTTGTTGTATTATACACAAAAACATAACATTGGCTCTACTTACATTATTTATTCGTAGGCTCTTCTAAATCTACGGTTGGTTATACAACGAGGTATATCGGTTCTGTATGTATAGATAACGTTGGCTTAACTAAATGATGAAAAACGTACTATTATCTAAAAACTAATAACAGTGGCCCTAAAACCTCAAAGGTCGTTCACGTTCAGGTATAAAAAAGTTGTTGTTTTTCTCTCCGAAATTATAACGATAGGCCAGTGACTGTTAGGTTGTAAAATATATGCCGTATAGGTATAATTTTGCCCGATGTATAAACAACGTTATATTTTTCACAAAAAGCAGTCAAATATTTCAACGGTTGATCAGCCAGCAACATTTCTGTGTAATCCCTCCACTTGACAGACATCTTGGGGATAGCATGGCAGTTTTTCAGAAAGTGCTGCTCCCGACCTTCTTACATTTTTCCCTTTGTCGCCTCTTACAACTCCCACAAGAGAGTTATGCCAAGATAGCAACTGGAAATCCATACGGTCTCTGCGTAGCTCTTCGAGAAGCAAGTGATGTTAAGTAAGTCCTAATAGAATTAAAGGTAACGCACTCAAAAGTGAATCAAAAATATTGGAAATGTGAAAATCTTTCTTTCTTAGCTGCTGTATATACCTAACTAGTTGTTAGATTTGTGACACACAAACTGTATAATATATTCCAATTATAAATTATATCAAATGAGCGTAACTTAATAAGCCACAAATAAGGAAATAGGTCTACTAATGCTTGGAGTTTATACTTTATTATGTTTGATTGTCACTTTGAAGGAGATGGTTATTTACTCGCATTGACTATGCTTACATTACTACGTATGATATCACTGATTATGATTACTCACTTGAGTATTACATTATCCAAAGCTGAACTCAATAAAACATAATTTTTAATAAAACACTTAAATGTAACATCATACAAATATTGTTATAAGAAGGTATGCATAACATTAAACTTGATCAGGTGATGCCACTTGAGCTTCTCAACAGTGGTCCTCTTGGTTATGGCAATGATTGCCTTAATATTTCAGATTGCCTAGCTCATATACTACTAGCATATTTTTTGTCCAGGGACACACAATGATCATTCTGCATGTATAACATCACGGTTTCTTAAGATTTATAGTAGATTATGATACAAGTGAGCTAAGTTGCTCATTATACACGAGGCTGTGTGTTGCAGCCCGAGCCGTAGGCGAGGGCGTAAATCAGCCGAGTGTATAATGCATCCATCCATAACATCCTTGCGAGGAAAAAATATATATATTGCACAAATGCGATACAAACAACATACGAAGATTATGGCATGCACTAGTGTATAATATTATTATGCACGAGGGTGTTATAGTTTGGTTTATGGCCCTACGAACGATATAATAAAGCTCACTTTACGATTAAGGGTGTTGAAAAAACATTTATTTTAAAAATAACTAGGTAGGTATTGAATGGTAATCAAAGTTGTCGTAACATTAACTACTTACAATATCTTCATAATGCTTGTAGAGTTTAAGGAGATTGATGCTAAAACATTTAACTTGATTTTTACGGACTAATTTTTGTAATTTTGTTTTGGGATTTGATGTTTTTACTGAACACTTTTGAAGCAGTGTTGGCTCAGTGGCCTGCCGCGCAGCAGGTCCATGGTTCGAATTACGCCGCGGGCTTGAGCTTCACCGTATGGTATAAAAGGCATTTTGCGAATGCCCGTTTAGCTAGCTACCATCCTCAAGTAGAAAATCTATCGCCAACCACATAACGGTGTGTTCCGGCAGTTGTCCTTGAGAGCCAGTAATTCTAGGTTAAGCCTGTTAACACCATCGACCACATCATCACTTACCATCAGGTGAGATTGTGGTCAAAGGCTAACCTATTAGCAATAAAAATGTATCTATGTAACAAAATGCTATAGTCCAAATGAAAGCATAAACAATGTATAATAGATGTAGAATTGATTTACCTTCATGTTTCAAGCAAAACTGTTTTAACGAACATAGTTATTTCTGGAAACGATGGTGGATTATACTTCAATGGGTAATAGAGAAGTTCATAATTGCATACTACAATTCTTGTCTATCGACACTATGCTTAACTTTAAAAAGAACAAGAGCAACATGTAAATCACCGTTTATGTCAGATCAGCCTAGGTAGGTACTCACTATTCATGTATTTTAAATTTTAACGACAACTTTAGTAGTTAAGTGTTCTAATAACCACAATAATTACATTATTCTTCGCAAACTCCTGTCTATAAAAAATATCTTATTCATATATAATATTTTTGTATCAACAACGGTCGGCTTATTTACTTAGTCACGTTTTCCGAGGACTTCATTATCAAACTTCAAAGTTAATGACATAATAGAGAAATCCAGAGGTTCAACAATCCATGTAGCTAAGATCAATTTGAATGTCAACAAATGTAAATAATATTGTCGTTGCTATGTCCATGTAAGTTTCTCTTATTTTGATTACAATTATATGAGATATACTTACTTATGTACTTAATCAATTAAATATCAGTAAGCACACTTGCGTATGTTTACAAACATATGACAACCCTGGTGACTCTTATGATATGTGCCACTATCTAACTGGTAATAAGCCTATCAAGCAATTGTCATTATTGATGGTGTTTATAGAACGTATAGCTACGACCCTCGGTACCACCCGCGTCGACAATGATGAAAAGTGATGATGGTGACAATGAAAAGTTGATGATATCGTAAGTGTTCATTTAAGACCTAAACTACCTATATTAAAAGTTTCATCCAAATCGGTTCAGCCGTTTAGCATACAAGAACAACAAACATTTACATTCTCAAGTCAGTGGCAGGTCCGGTACAAAATGAAAATGACAAATAATAAATAAAATTTCTTTTGTGTTAATTTAAGAATCAATTAGGATTAAGCCTGTTATGAACTAAGCAACTAATCTAATAATATAAGAATAAGAGATAAAAACAGTTTTGTTTACAAAAACATACATAATATTTAAAAAAACTAAAAAAAAATTATATATATATATATGGACTCACTTAGTTTTTAAGACATAAGACCTTACACTAACCACCATCTAAGTGTAAATAGTAAATGATGATTGGAGAATGATATTGTAAAACTAGTTAATATAATAAAATAAAAATAAATCTAAAAAGAGTACGGACCACGAGTCTGTAGTGCGATATTTAATTAATAATAAATCCAAAAAAATAACATACACATTCACAAACAATAATAAACATAGATACACATTCACAACTAATAAAAATATTAGTGTGATACCACCACCACAGTAAAACTAGATTTTACTAGGTATATACCACCATGTCAGATGCTTTTGAAATTGTTATGGCTGCTCAAGAGGAGTGTAAAATTTTAGGATTCTTTGTAATTGTTATGGCTGCTCAAGAGGAGTGTAAAATTGTAGGATTCATGTGTTAGCTACAGTGAAAATTAGTTAATAACTATTTCATTCAATATTAATTTATAATGTATATCAATTTTGCACTTTGTTTGATGTAAATTATTAAGTATTTGTGAATATTTTCCCAGGTATATTTGGGTTAGCGATTTTTTATTACCGTAATTCATGTGACTTCCACAGCGCATTACTGATGTTTAAACTTTTTTGTTAGGGCCACCATTTTGACAGAAGTGAAAAATTCCTGAATTATGTATACTCCTTTCTTGGCAATGCTACGGCAAACCGTCAAAAATTAACATACCAAAATAACGTTATATTATCTTCCGGGGAAAGTCAACAGGGTGATCACCCTGTTGACTCTGGGACCAGCCATCTCAATTACAAATTTTAGTATTGAAATGTTCTACATTGTACTGCCACGTTCAGCAAATAAATTGTATAGAGCCACTGCGAGAAGAACGGGCAAGAAACTCGGGGCCATTCTTTTAAACATCTTTTAACAATGTGTCTACATAATTCAACGTCTCATCTCAATCAAAACTTAACGTTTAGTATTTGGATGACGGAACCTCAGTAGGTTATGCGAACACTGTAAGTAAGATAAGAAGTATATCTTACTTATAGACGATTTTCCTCTTATTGGCCTTAAATAAACTTTTTCCATATGTGAACTTTTTATTTTTGTTAGTTGTCCGGATAAAGTTTCGATTAATGAAAAAATCATTTTATATATAATTAGTAGAATGAAGTACAGCCGGTCTTTTGGGTTCATCGATTCTTGACCAATCTTTATCACCGTCGAAGAACAAATTCAAAAGTTTAGAAATGCCATCAAAAGTTAATTTAAGAATCAATTAGGATTAAGCCTGTTATGAACTAAGCAACTAATCTAATAATATAAGAATAAGAGATAAAAACAGTTTTGTTTACAAAAACATACATAATATTTAAAAAAACTAAAAAAAAATTATATATATATATATGGACTCACTTAGTTTTTAAGACATAAGACCTTACACTAACCACCATCTAAGTGTAAATAGTAAATGATGATTGGAGAATGATATTGTAAAACTAGTTAATATAATAAAATAAAAATAAATCTAAAAAGAGTACGGACCACGAGTCTGTAGTGCGATATTTAATTAATAATAAATCCAAAAAAATAACATACACATTCACAAACAATAATAAACATAGATACACATTCACAACTAATAAAAATATTAGTGTGATACCACCACCACAGTAAAACTAGATTTTACTAGGTATATACCACCATGTCAGATGCTTTTGAAATTGTTATGGCTGCTCAAGAGGAGTGTAAAATTTTAGGATTCTTTGTAATTGTTATGGCTGCTCAAGAGGAGTGTAAAATTGTAGGATTCATGTGTTAGCTACAGTGAAAATTAGTTAATAACTATTTCATTCAATATTAATTTATAATGTATATCAATTTTGCACTTTGTTTGATGTAAATTATTAAGTATTTGTGAATATTTTCCCAGGTATATTTGGGTTAGCGATTTTTTATTACCGTAATTCATGTGACTTCCACAGCGCATTACTGATGTTTACGAGTTTGAATAGCACGTAAACATCAGTATTGAATTGAGTCCACTTCCGATTTATTCCAGTAGCTAAATTGACTTCCACTTGTTGTGATGGTAGATTCTACTTGGGAACATAGCAGTCTAGACTAATCTCTCGGACAGTGCAGACGTATTGGTAGGTACTTAGAAATTGTGAGCTAAGTGGATATTGCTAGAGTTTTATTACCCGCATGAACTATCCCTCAGGCACCGTTACCGGATTTTGGGAGCCGTGTAAAACGTGTTATATAAATAGGGTACATTTTAATCCTTTTTAAACTTTTTTAAATTGGCCCTGAAAATTGTAATCGTTTAATAGGTCGATCTTCATACCAAATTTTCCATAAAGTTATGTGGCGTCGTTAGAATTATTACATCATCTTGAGTAACACTGGCTATAATTTTGTGGCAGGGCAGCCGTGCTTACAAAATTACAATAATTTTGCTTAGTTTTTATAAATGTATATGTATGTATACAACAATATATACTTACCTACTTATGTAAATAGTATTCTACTATGTACATATATTGATTTAAGGTAACTATTGGTTCACTTACAGAATTGGAACAGTATACGAAGACGTCACAACGGATGTCATAGGCAAAATTGGTTCTTGGCAATGGTTGGTGACAGTCATAGCTACGGTCCTTATGGTGCCTGCTTTGTTTAACCAATATGAGGATATATTCATGTTGCATCCAGAAAACGTCGTGTGCATACCGCCGCAAGGAGCTACTGTCCAGAACTCGAGTTTATGTTTCATTGTTATTGAAACTAATGGAACTGATGAAACAGTTAAGTGCAACAAATGGCACGTGAGACTTATGTGGATGATATGGATAAAAAAGTCGGTATGTGCTTATATTACTATGGCTTCGCGCGGGTATTTAACAAAAAATATAAATTGAAACACAAAAAGTAGTTATTGTGACATAACTGTAATAGTAAGACATATGGTATTGCTGACTTTTTTGTAGTTATTGATGTCCTCTATAAAATTGTGGTACATCACTTTGCTCTATTGTCAACAATTTCTGCAGCGTACGCGATATAACGATTTTTTGTTTTTGTTTTCACATGTTGGGTTACATTATCGTAGTTTTCAGACTGATCTCTAAGTCTTTAAAATATTCTATAGCCTTTGTTTATCAGGGATTATGTAGGATTTTGATGGTGAAAGATTTTTTCTAATTGGTACAGTAGTTTATTCGTCACATATAAAAATCCAATAATGCAAATATATCTCCTCTTTATCATATGAGTACATATAGATATAGATTGATGGGTTTTTCTAAGTAAAGAAAATTTTCCATAAAATAAAATTAAGTCCCATCGCGCGAGGTAAGGGCTGGTATAGATAATTGTTTATGTAGGTAATTGAAGCCATGAGTACTATACAAAAGAGTTTCCCAAACACAAAGGATATTCTTAATTTAGGCTACTAAAATGTACTTATGTGTACATACCATAGCTTTCTCCAACACCTCCCGTAGCTAGTGTCACCCATAAAATAACCGAAATTCTGTACGGTGCGAATGTTTGGATGGTGGTATTAAGCCTATAGCAATACTGTAAGCACCACCTATCGTCGCCTCACAGTCAAATGCGCCAGTAGGAAATAGGTTGCTTTTTTATGTGGGTAATGTTTTTCAACCACTACCACCCGGTTTTGCTGTACATTCACTTCACACATATCTAGATTTAAAAATAAATTCAACTTTTTTGTTAGGGCCACCATTTTGACAGAAGTGAAAAATTCCTGAATTATGTATACTCCTTTCTTGGCAATGCTACGGCAAACCGTCAAAAATTAACATACCAAAATAACGTTATATTATCTTCCGGGGAAAGTCAACAGGGTGATCACCCTGTTGACTCTGGGACCAGCCATCTCAATTACAAATTTTAGTATTGAAATGTTCTACATTGTACTGCCACGTTCAGCAAATAAATTGTATAGAGCCACTGCGAGAAGAACGGGCAAGAAACTCGGGGCCATTCTTTTAAACATCTTTTAACAATGTGTCTACATAATTCAACGTCTCATCTCAATCAAAACTTAACGTTTAGTATTTGGATGACGGAACCTCAGTAGGTTATGCGAACACTGTAAGTAAGATAAGAAGTATATCTTACTTATAGACGATTTTCCTCTTATTGGCCTTAAATAAACTTTTTCCATATGTGAACTTTTTATTTTTGTTAGTTGTCCGGATAAAGTTTCGATTAATGAAAAAATCATTTTATATATAATTAGTAGAATGAAGTACAGCCGGTCTTTTGGGTTCATCGATTCTTGACCAATCTTTATCACCGTCGAAGAACAAATTCAAAAGTTTAGAAATGCCTCTAGCAGATTATTCGAAATTAACGCCCATATACAATTATTATTAGATTTTGCCTTTTCGTTCCTTTTATATACTTAATATTTGACATGTTATCAGCTGTGGAAATATTCTGAGCTTTCTAAAAGATAAGTAAGGGTCGGTTTTGAATGTTGAGATGGATGATAGGGCGTGGGTGCATGATTTCTAGTGCAAAATGCAAAAAAACCTATGCAAAATTTCTAGTGTGGCACTACCAGCTTTAATGTATTCTGTACCGACACAGTACACACAAATTAGTCGAAAAAAATCTCGCACCATCTTTATTTTCATCTCTTTTTTCATATTTGCCTGAGGCCAAAAACACATGGAGGCGGTTGTCCAACTACTGAATCCCCAAATTTTTGTTATCACAGAAACAGTGGCATCGACCCCTATGGGAGCTAGCACGAAAAGATTTCTTAAATACTTGTCCTAGCATCATGCTCGTATTCTCGTTGTTTCTGTGTGGGAATCTGGTCTTTGGTTACACCCCACCCCTTCTTACAAAACTGGCCTTATATCCATCTGCTTTTAGTTCCACTATTACCTTACGCTTGGGTGCAAGGTGTAGTCTTGGACATACTGCCAGTGTGGTACTGTAGTTAATCGAATCAGTAACCATGACCTCTCCTGCTCTCGAAGTGCTGGTCGAATTACCCGCCACGCCAGCCTTATCGATATAATTCGCCGGGTTTTTACCACCGCCAATGTTGCAGCTATTCTCGAACCGAACAGTAGTCTAATGCGTGACGTTGCTAAAAAACCTGACGGCATGACTCTGTTTCCGAAGAAGTTAGGGCGGCCCTTAGCGTGGGACGCCACATGCGAGACACTTTAGCGCCGTCACATCTTTCTGAAACGAACGTGAGGGCTGGCGCCGCGGCTACTTCGGCGGAGCAACTCAAGCGGCGCAAGTATGCTAACCTCGGTATAGGTTACATATTTGAGCCGTTTGGTGTAGAGACGTTGGGTCCGTGGGGACCAGGATCTCAACGTATTTTCCAAAACATAACGTTGAATTGCAATACTTATTGTATTGCAATTCAACGGGGCAATGCTGCCAGATTGCTCTGCCAACTAGTAGTGGGATGGAGCTTTTGGACTGCCGGTGAGTCTGCAATGACTTGTAGGTTGTCTAAATGCTTTCATTGTAGTAGCTGTAGTATTGTATACTTATAGTTCGTAATATTTAGTTAATAAAGGCATACCGCTGGTTTAAAAAAGATATATATCAATAAATATAGATATTGTAGTTGTAGCATAGAATAGAAACCTTGTAAAAAGGCAGAAAGCAAACTTGCAAATGTTGTTTCTCATCAGGTACTTATAATCTACTATGTAGTGGAATTATTTCAACACAACACGGTAACAACAGAGATCTTTCCAATATAAAGACATAGAGATGGGTTTTGGCAGTCAAGGCAGCGATCATATTGTGACATTTCATATTTACCTGCCTATACATATTATTATTAAGACCTGCTCATAATAAATAGACAGGTTCTCATTGGAAATTGTGTATAGGTTGTTCTGAATTCATCTCGTCTTAGGAAACCGGTTCAACCGGTGGTATTTATTTCATAATCATTTGATCATGACAAAAAAATACGCTGTCTTTTTTTTATGTTATTGTGACGGAAGAAGCCCGAGGCCCACCTGATGTTAAGTGGACTAACCTCTGCCTATGACAGACGCATTTTGTCAACGACAAATTGCACTGTGCCCGTCACACTGAGACGTCCAGGTGTTAGGTCTCATTAGCCTGTAATTTTTCTGGCTCTCAAGGACTGCTGCCGGAACACACTGTTAGGTGCTTGGCGAAAGATTTTCTACTTGAGGGTGGTCGCTAGCCAGGCGGGCATTCACAAAATGCCCTTTCACCATGCGATGAAGCTCAAGCCCGCGGCGGGATTCGAACCATGGACCTGCTTGCACGGCAGTCCATAGCCAATGCCACTGAGCCCTCACTGCTTCAACAAAAGTCTGTAAAAAAGGCGGTACATTACAAAACCTGGAGCACAAATTTTTATTTTTTTTTTATGCCCCGGGCGGGAAACGAACCCTCGTCCTCCGATTTCGCGCCGGATGCCTAAACTGCTCGGCCACCTGGGCACGCTATTTCTGGCCGAAATTTCGTGGTCCAATTGTATTACTTTAACCGTCATAGGGGTCTTTAAAATAATTTCCATGTTTGTGATACAAAAATAAGAATTTTCATTTGCCATCTTGGTGAAGATAGAATGTAAGCAATTTATTTGCGATTTAATTACTATTTTACTAACACGGTCTATTATAGTACTTTACTATTTTGTTTAAAAAAAGTTTGATATATAATGTACCTACCTATCTAAGGAGCATGAACGCAAAGCGCTTTTCACACAAACGTAACCACTTCCTCAATCCACAACCCTGTGACCGAAAACAAATTGAGCTAATTATGGACATTTATCTATTCTTTCACAGTGGCTAGTGTTTTGTGACCATCAGCTAAAGTTGGTTTCGACCGCAATGATTTGCCGTTTTGGTATCGTTTTTGGCTGTGTAATATTTGGACTGGTTTCTGACAGGTAATTGTTTTTCATACTTTTGTACTTATTTAGTTTGCTTCCCATCTACTTTGACATCAAGGTGCGGTGAGGTGAAGATTACCTATTCTACCTATTCTCGTGAACATTTTGACGCGTTTTTCGCTGGTATAAAGTTTGTATCCGATCGTAGTACTATCCGTAGGTCCTTCATAATCCTTCCTACCAGTGGGAAGGGTTATAACCTTGATACAGGTCAAATATTATAATATATCAACATAATTATTCTCTACCCATATATCCTGACTCCCACTTTTCAGTTTATGTAAATACATTTTTATTTTCATTAAATTAAAGATATTATCGGACCTTGGTACGGGACAAAATCATAATAATTCCGTATACTCAATTACGCTTTTCTTACTCAAATTTTTCAGTGTATGCCACTACATATTATTTTGCATATCATTAAATATATTAAATATACCTTTCAATTACATTTATTATTAGGTTAGGCTTGAAGCTTCCCCGTGGGGTGCCGGGTTAGAGTTGCACCACCCTATCTCTTCCCGTGGGTTTCGTAAAAGGCGACTAAGGGAAAAATATGGGGGGAGGCCTTTGTTCAACAGTGCACGTCTTCCGGCTGTTGATGAAGGCTTGGGAACTTGGTCTTGGGAAGGGACAACATACGATATCATCATAATTCCTTATACTTATGCTTTGCTGACTCAGAATTTTCGGTTTAGGCTATTAATTTTTTTCTTAACGTAATAGCATAAACTGGAAAGTATAAGCCAGATAACATAAGGAAAATTATTTAATATTTTGTTTCATAACAAGCTCTCTAGCCTTCCTACTGGCAAGAAGAATGAGACAATAATGTTCCCTTGGAGAATGGTACGCAAAACATGCTGAACCAGGAAGGGGCCTGAAAGAGGCGCGCGCCTTTCGCCCTTGTTAACCCAGGTCAGAAATGTTTTGTATTGCTGCGTAGCCCCGCGGACCTACCTCAATCTCGACGGCAAAAGGGGCGAGGTCGTATGCCGATTCCAGGTCAGAGTACTTTATGTTTTTGCTCCTGATAACTACATCATCAGTTGACATGGTGCGAAAACATACTTATACACGGAAGGGACATTCTACACATAAAGGTCTCTAACATGGAATCAGCCTGATATGACTAGCCAAAAGAGGCTGTTGGGCCGTGGTATTTGCCTGTGAGAGTTTATATATGCAGAAGTACGTGTTATTCTAAGGTTATGAGTAAAAATATAAAAAAAGTAGCATTAGTAAAAAAAGTGTGAGTTAGCAAAGCAAAGTCAAGAAAATTACGATAGTATAATGTTTTGACCCGTACCAAGACTTAGTGATATGAATATCTTTAATAAGATAAAAACGGAATCTAACTGACATTAAATCTTGGAGTTTGAAGATTTACGAAGCGCTCGAAGTTGCGCTTGGCTAATCCTTCTTAACCACTATTTGGATCGAAGGCCGGTACAACAATTAAGTACAACTGAACGCTTCAGTGTTTTGTGGGCACGTTAAGCTGACGATCATGTTGTCTTAAGATGGCAGAAGTGAGTCTGTGTTGGAGGCCTTCGGCCAGAACCGGAGCCAGAAACCTCCAACGATTTGCATCGTGCTAAGGCATTTTGTGAATGCCCGCCTGGACAGCACCACCCTTAAATATATGTGTCTCTTAATATCTGTGGTCTGGCAGCTGTCTTTGAGATCCAGTCTTATTTTAGGTAGGTAAGTCTTGTTCACTATCTTCGACCACATCATCACATATAATCAGGGGTTCGATTCTCTAAGCTATTGAACGGCGTTAACGCAACTTAATTGCATGAAAATTTTAGTTTTTGACAGTATCCGCAATCTGCCCGCTATTTAGGTTCGATCGCAAGTCAGTGGCTTGCTGTCAATAGTTTTTGACATATTTGGTATGCTGTAAGCTATTTTGTTGCGATTGCGTTGCTACAGTGGCATAATATATTTTTAGGATTTTAGATAGAAAAATAGCTATATGATTTAAATATTTTTATTTAATGTATTGTTTGCTAGAATACCACTGTTTATCTGTATCGATGTTGTGAATGATGCTTGATTGATACAAGTTTTCATTATTATTACAGTCGCAAAATTTGTAAGCCATAGCACAGCTATACCTACGATAGCGACGCGATTACTATACAACTGCGATTAGGAGCTATAATTAGCAGACTACCGAATTTGACATTAACAGCAGTTCGATCGCAGAAGCATCGCAGTAGTGTGGCGTTTGGTCAATAGCTAAGAGAATTGGGGCCCAGGTGATATTGTAGTCAAAGGCCTATATTGGCGATCAGGAACGAAGAACATTATCTCATACCAATCAATATTGTAAAATGCTGTACGGATGTTCGAACAAGAACGCTATGAAAAATCTCACGTAGTTATTTTATGTTTGTAAGGTTTTCATCTAAAAAATTTATAAACATGTTCGTTCTCTTTTGTTCTAGTTTTGGAAGGAAAACTGCTGTAATTATTGGTATCTATACTACATTGGGCTCAGAGTTAACCTTAACTTTTTGCGATTCCGAAGGATGGTTTCGATTATTTGTCTTTTTGAAGTCTTTGTTTGGAACTGCTAATTTGTACATGGGATTATTACTAAGTTAGTACCTACCCACCATATTTAAGTTTAAACTAAGTAGGTACTTAATTTTTAGAGTACTTAATCAAATGTTTGTAGAATTTAATGAATAATGAATAGATTCAGGCGTTACTTTGCGGAAATCCATATTTAATAATAACAAATATTTTTAAAATATTTTACGAAAACATCATATTAGTATTTTAATAAAACAAAAATGCGTCGAAAATTCTTCCGGTTTGGCTGCGTGGCGTTTGTGACGTCACGTCGGCTTAGCAGGAAAATTAGGCGGAATTGTCACTAGATATATTTTTATATTTTTAAGTGTTTTATTAAAATATTAATTTGATGTTTTCGTAAAATATTTTTAAAGTATTTGTTATTATTTGTAGAATTATTTTTTTCTTTTGAAAATAAATAAAAAAAACTTACCTATATAACTGCTTAGGTACCAATGATTTCAATAATATTTAGGTTAAGTAACTCAATGCTGATGTTTATCGACCTATCTTGTTACTGCGCAACATATTATTACAGTATGCGCAATACCGCTTTTCAAACGTTTGACTAAAAAAGTGTTTGAGCAAGAGTTTCTTACGTACCAAATGCTCCTTCAACACTCAAGGTCTTGCCTGTATTACTTACCTACAGCTAATAGGTATCCAGTCGATGAGATGTGGCACTGTCTTTATTTCAACTCCTGCTCAAAACTATACTTAGGCTAATTAATATGTTAGGATTAGCTGTTGTTCGGGAGGTACATAGGTATGCTACTAATTAGTGACATGATTGTACTTTTATTTCCTTGACATCACAGTTTGCGAGATAGCGAGCAACAGATGGCGTTCTACGCTAAATACCATTGTGATGACTCCTCGTTTGCTCGCCACGGTTTGCACGGTGCCACTTGCGAATGCTGCACCAAACATTGAAACGAATGGCATAATAGCTTGTCTTCTAAGCGCTATTTCCATAGTCCTTTTAAGGTAAAGTGCCTCCATAAATTTTAATTGCGATTCTTGCAATATTTTTCACTTTCAGAAAGCTGTAGTCCAAGGGTGCGGCCTATTTGCGCAATTGGTACCAATAGGGCACTCACAGCTGGTCCGATTTGTACGAAGGGCACCAAATGTTTGCATGGCTGATAGGTGTGTTGTCATCGATGACATGACCAGTCAGCTACTGCAGCACTACGACCCCCTGGACAGGCACCGTGAGAACTCCGTGCCAATAGAGCTCTGAACGCATTTCGGACTAAGCATTGGCATGCTTACGAATCTGTAGCTCAACTGTCACAACAAATGAAAAGTATTATGTTCAAAAGCTGAGATCTTTCAAAGTTGTTTTACAGCTCGTAATTAGCTCTCTCAAGTACTCAATAACAGTTAAAAAAGAAGTTAAGGAGGTTATGTATTTGTGTAGATAGATGCATGACGTCATATGCATGCTGTTTTGGTCCAAATTATTAGTAATGCAAACGGCTGTGAGAGTACATAATTATGTAAATCGGTCCAATGGTTAGCAGTGTTAGCACCCATGGTAATACTCCCGCACTTCAAAATTGTTGTACCTTAGGTAAGATTTGAATACTGAAAACAGTTACAGACAGCTAGGTATATCTGCAACAACTGTAAAATGTCGTAAAACCGTTCCATTTATGAAATGATAACATCATAGTTCGAAACATTTCAAACGGGGTTACGCTATATAATACACCTTTTACCTGTTTCGAGGAGGTTTAATACCTGCAGCTGAATTTCACCATCGGAAGCCCTACAGACTATTGTGTCCACCATCACCACCATCCTCTGGTCTTGCGTCCGTGGGCGTCGATAATCACTTAACACCAGAAGAGTCGCCTTAATTAAGTACCGACCACTGGTTTTGTTTAAAAAACAAATATTCAAACAGAGTGACAACCGATTCTTTATCAAATAATAATTCATTCTAATTTACAATCTCTGAACCTAATACATATTACTAATTATTGTGTAACTCAGCATTTCCCCACCAGTTCCTTAATTCGTTATTTTTGACCTCATGGTTTACCATAAAAAAGGAAAGGTACATTTTTATCCTTCCCTGCTATAACTTGTTAATCTCTCGGTAGGGTCACCAAACCGTGGTCTTCTCGTTCGGAAGTTCCTTGTTTACAATTTTTTTTTTATATTATTGTGAAGGATCTTGCCCGAGGCCTACCTGATGTTAAGTGGACTAACCTCTGCCTATAACCACGCCTATGACAGACGCATTTCGTCAACGACGAATTGCACTGTGCCCGTCACACTGAGACATAAAGTTATTAGGTCATATGTGGCTGTCATTTTAATAGCTCTCAAGCACGGAAACGCTCAGTAGTAGGTAATGTCACTAGCGCATCGGTCACCCATACAACTCCTGACCGCGGCGGACGTTGTGGTCGGTTCAGAAAGTAACTATGCTAACTTCACTATACGAGCGCTTCTTCCCGGCTGTTGATGATACGGGACCATCCATGAATCTACCAGTTAATAAGCCATCAGAAATTGACAAGTTGCTTAATCACTCTCATCACTCATGAATCTTCAGGTGGTATCCGGAATCTCCTCAATGGTTACTATTCAACAGAAAGATTCATGTTGCTGAAATAACACTAAAGAAAGCCGCTAAGATGAACGGATTTCGGCTTTGCGGCGAGTTCAAAATAAGGCCCGTCAACCACAGTGTAGGTATGTCTACAAATCCATAAAATTAACAAGTTTAAAAGCGATTGACCTAAAGCATTAATTAATGAAATTCTGTTTCAGGCCTACAATTGTCTAGATGAAACAACGACATGTGTGGGAGTCATAACTACACATAATATCCGTACTTTGTTTCTAGTGACGTTGTTTTTTTGGATACTTTACTATTTTCTCTGGAGTTCTTTGTATGTGACAGTATACAGCGTAGAACAAAGTGGTAGTTTTCTCTTAAAAGTATTATGTTTCGTCAGTCTGTTTAGTTGCCTGACGATAATCGCATCCAAAAAGCTGACTTTGAGATATTTACTCATGACGCACGTTGTTTTGACAGGCGCTACTACTATTAGTGTTCCATACGTTCCACAAGTAAGTTAACTTGGTTACCTACTATTGCCTACCTTATCACCTTTCCTGGTGATGCAAATGTTAAGATGGATGTGTGGTGTAAGTAACTAGAATTGAAATATTTACGAATGATGAAAGAAAGTTTAAAAATAGCACCTGAGACGGAAAAGTAAAATAAAAGAGTTGGACTTGCACACCGAGGTTTTGTTCCAAGTGTTCCAACACAAAATAACCTAAAAATGTCAAGAATTATTTGTTTCATACTAAGTTAACATAAACAAAAGGACACTGAAAGTTTTAGGCTTCTGGCCGCGTCTGAGACTGAATGGAAATAAACTTCATTTTGATTTTTGACATATATTCATTGTAGATAGGACGACATCTGCAATGATTAAAATTCTAAGCATATGTGGAATACATCTTAAATATGCAGTAGGTTTAGTGCCGAGAAATGACAACAGCATTCCTTTTAGGTAATCAACATTGTAGCCAGCCAATGTATTCACGTTATAACTATGGACGACGGAAAAAGAGTACCCACCTATTGAAATTTGAACGGTTATAGGGGTAGGGGCCGAAAGAAGTAGGTACCTTACGTATGGACTGCTTCATGAATGATGATAAATATCAATATGAGCACTGAGATATCGATAGAACGAGGGTTTCACGAGGTTACTTGCTATTTATGGACTGGGGTTGCCATATAGCATGGTATAAGTGCAGCAAGAAGAAATCATTGAAAGCTTTGATTCTTTTCCATTCAATCATATTTCTTTTTCCAGGGTAATTCCCGCATCGTGGCGTGTTCTATTGCCATATCAGCTGGAATCATGGTCCACGCTATGTTATTGAATATAACACCTCGTCTTTTTTCAATCAACATACGAGCAAGTGCTTTCGGTTGCTGCCACGCCCTCGGCCACCTGGCCTCTACCATCAGCTATATTATGTTCGCATTCGAAGCGACGAGTCAAGTCACATACCTTGTCGTAGTAATGATGGCCACAATAATACTAGCTGGCCTGTGTTTATTACTGCCTAATGTGGATGGTAGGGAACTACCAGATGTAATGCAGGACATGGACTATTTTTCTGAGTAAGTGCTTGTCATAGAAATAGTTGGTTCGAAATTGACCATACGGTTCGAAAAAAATATTTTTGCTCGTCTGGTTAGCTACTGGCATATTAAAATCAGCTGCCTGCTTCCTTGACCTAATTAGATCAGTCTGCTATCATCTGTAACCACAATATTACCTATAATATAATTCTTCTTTATGTACCTCGTACGAACTAGTGTACCTACCTTCATAAAATTATCCTTGCTTCAATTAATTCATAATACCTAATTATTTGTTGTTAGAATCGTTCATGAAACTTTAATTAGTTTTTTTGTCTAGTACTCCATAGGTGTTACATGACGTTCAACATATTTATGAGACCTACCGGGTTCTGTGCTTCTAACTTAAAAAACATAGTAGGTACTTTCATACAAACTTTGAACCCCCTAATTCGGCCCGGTCGCAAAATCCGTTCTCAGCTGACGTTTCCTACGAATTAATTACCTATATGCCAAATTTCAGTCTTAGTTTATATTTAGTTTTAGAGAGATTAAGTATTACTTAGTTTTAGAGATTTCGTGTTTAGTCAGTGAGGGACCGATGAGGATAATACTTCCTTTTATTTATATTTAGTAACAGGAAAATTTTTTTTGGAGTATGTCCGGGGTTGTACTGCCACCATATACAGGAATTTTCATATTACTGTGTTCCGGATGTCCATATCACTGTCTCCGTCACAAGTCACGAATTGCACTGCGCCCGTCACTGAGATGTAAGTAGGTAGTTGTTAAGTCTCATGTGCCAGCAATTTCACTGGCTCTCAAGGACTATTGCCGGTGTGTTCCGGAGCCGTTAGGTGTTTGGCGACAGATTTTCTACTTGAAGGTGGTGGAGCTAGCCAGGCGGTCAATCGCAAAAAGCCCTTCCACCATGCAGAATGATTATTACTTATTACATCTAAATCGAGAAGCCGGAAACCACAAGCATTGATTATAGACTCAAGGGTACCTGTGCATAGAAAATTCAGACAGTTTGAAAAGTTGGTACCTATTTAAAATATGACGAAACTACTTTTGTATGGAAAGCACTATGAATTAGTATAAACATTTTTGTATCCACATCTAGGTTATCGAAGCCGCTTCGTTGGGCAACACAGAAAACTAATTCACCGTCTAATGAAGAGATCGAATTGCGAGTGTATTCATTTGGAAGCAGTCGAGCTACGGCCACTCATAGTCATTCCGAAACAAGGATACCAGCTCAGCGCATAGGCTTCGCAAGTTTAAGAAAAACAATCACACTGTATCTGCGGAGGAAGTTTGAAAGAAATAAGTGAATTCAAGTATAATAGAAAAATAATTAAAAAAAGGCTTTTCATTTATTTATCTGCAATTACCTACTAAGCAAGTAATGTTTTAGAATTACCTATACAAATCCATGCGTATCATATCATTCATCAATAGACGATATCGGCTCCGCGTGATACGTAGGTAAGGGTTAATAGTTGTTTCAACCCTATATGCTGAGCCCAAACCTACTTCCAGTTAGGCAGGCATATGGAGCGAAGTGTATTCGGAATTAATCCAGATGAGAAGCACCGAGTAGCTAGGACAGCATTGTCATAGTAGAAAGAGATTCTACTATGGCATTGTTTTATTTCGCAATTCATCCTAATTTTATATAGAATGCGCTACATGCAGTTCTTGTTTGTAAGCTACGAACTCTAACAAAATAGAAGAATTTCTCTGAGGCTACGAATAAATAAGTAAATAATAACCTTCATAAGTTTCGACTTAGTTTTTTACGTTTAGGTAATTACTAAATGGGTGTCTCAGTAAGAGTGAACTTTTAAATTTTTTGAGAGGGTTTAATTTTTTTATTGGATTGTGAAGATATGTTCCTTTTAAATATGGAATAAAAAAAAAATCCGTCAAATGGCCCCCACGGCTCTGATGACAGACCATTAATCATTTCATGAAATTTTCCATGACTTTCACAGAGGTGGCTGTATAGCGATGACGCGTTGTCACCTACCTACCTACTCAGGGTAGAAGGGAGCATAAAAGAAAGAAGAGAAGAGTACAGTATATAGTATAATGAGTAGAAAGGGTCGTGGATCTCAGACAGGTTTGGCAATTTGACAAGCTTCCTTGTTTAAGGATTTATCTCCGGTCCGCTAGTAATTGAGTCGATGCTCAGCAGCAGGTCTGCCGTGCAGGGCTCGGCTCCACACCGCCGCGCCGGTAGAAATTCCCAGCAATCGCTGTAGAGAAGATGGCCGCGGTCGGTGCTGGAGGTCAGAGGACGGCCGGAGTTCAGAGGTCGTGTTCTGGAGGTAGTATACGGCTAGTGTGTAGCTTCGTACTGGAAGTTCCCGCCTCGTACTGGAACCCTGGAAAGCACATGTGCTCCGGTCACAATGAGTCCAGTAAAGTGCTGAGCTGGTGGGTCCACTGTCCCTCTGCTACTGAGCATATAGGGACTCGCAGAGGGCCTTTAGGGATGTGGCCCGCCAGCAAACAAGAGATGCCATAAGGGCCAAAGAAGTAATGCTGCTGGTGAAGAATTCGCATCCGCTAAGGCTTCCGCTACCGAGCATAAAGGGACTAGCTAGGCCCTTCGCGGATGCGAACCACCAGCCGCTCAGAATGCCAGAAGGGCGTAAATAGGTGTGTTGCTGGTAAAAGTGCGCACAATCCACGAGGTCCGTTCACTACCGAGCAATAAGGGACTAGCCTAGGTACCTCGTGAATTGCGAGCTACCAGCAACACCCTTTAAAGTTTGCCAGAAGGGCGTAAAATAGAGAACACAGTAGAATGTTGAGAAGCAACAGAAAAACACATAAATTAAACAAGAGAGTTAGCATGTAAGACACATAATAAAATCTACAGAAAATAAGTTGAGAGTACATACCAAAGGTTACAAATTGTAGGTTAGATTTTATGGTGGTCAAGTACACTTTCACTTCAAAACTCAACTTACCCAGTGTCTGGGGATTCTGAAGATTGATGTTTTAATTTAATTAAGTCTTAGTAACAACTTTTAGACGTAGTGATTTTAATTCTAGTTGAACAGTCGGTGGCTGGTGTCAAAGTGATGATGATTCCTCTTCGAGGAAAGACATCAAGTTGGCCGGATGTCGGGGGCTAATTTCGCTACCATAAATGGTAATGAAAAAGGCCTCAAAACCGTTGGGGTCGTAAAACCAATCACTGCACTGGATTTTGAATACTTTCAAAATCCAAACGTTCCTCTATCGGAACTCACAACCATCTCGTGGTATTTTTTCTGACAGACTGGATTGACATTTGTTTTAACTGTCACGATATGAGTCGAATTGAATGGAGAAGAAGAAGAAGAAGACGAGTAATTACTATGAAAGACTTAACATTTTGATTGTTATATGCGACCTCTATTGGTGAATTGCTGAACTACAGCGCGCAGCAAAGGTAGTTAAGCTTATAGCTTTATAGGTGTTTTCTAAATTCAGATGGAATTTAGATAGTCGTTTGTGCGTTTGCCTACAGATGTCGCGCTGATTTAAATTAATTTAGTTAAATTTTAAGTTATTAAGATAACCGATATTTTTAGATCGGTTACAGCGTTTGATCTCGGATCTTTCAAGAAAAGAGTAATTTTATTTCAGGAATTCTTTCTGGTTTATTCGCATAAACCTGAGATTTCAGAAAATTCAAAAGAAAAACATCGCACGCCATTAAATTGCACGATCTTGGTAGCCAGTTGACATCAGAATATATTGAGATAATTTGTTGAGGGAATCCTTGCTGCAATAAATCGATTGTCTCATGCGCGGTGTGGCAGGTAGCGCCGCCTTCTTGCTAAAACCACATGTCTTCCAGTTGAGGCCACAAGAACTCCGGTATCATGTTCCTATAACTAAAAAATCCTATCCTATCGAAATAAAACAATGCTGCCCTAGCTACTCAGTGCTTGTCACCTGGAGTAATTCCTAAAGCACTTCGCTTCTTAGACTATTTTTCTTTATAAGTAAATTATTGATCACATAATTTACACCAACTCGGTAGTTACTGTTTTATTGCACAAACCTTTCTAATGTCTATTTTTCACCCTTAGGTTAGGTAAGGCGGATACAAAAGAATTATTTTACCGACTACAAAATAGGGAGGAGGTAATCAATTCGACTGTATTTTCTTTTATGTTTGTTACCTCAGAACTTTTGCCTGGGTGAAATTTTGATGATGTTTTTTTTTATTCGGAAGCTAATGCTTGCTAAATATCGGTCAAGCCGATTTAGAGTTGCACTCCAATAACTGGACAGTATTTACCTATCTTGATATGATATACCTAGTCATTGACAGTGAATGACAACCGATCCCAAAAGTACCAAGGGTCACTAAAAAGGGAGAAAAGCATTTTTTTAACCAAAAAATGGTACCGACCTCTACACTCAAATGTGTGAAATAACTTGTTAAAGTCAGTACCATGATAGTTCAAAAGTACCAATTATCACGAAATTGTGCGCATGGTATCGACTTCGGCAAGTTATTTCACACATTTGAGTATAGAAATCGGTTCCATATTTGGTAAAAAAAAAGTAGGTTAGGTAAGAGACATGCAACATTAAGAATTATTTGTGTTTTGTAACAGTTTATGGTATACATGTAGGTAATGAAAATCTTTTGTATTAGGTATACCTGTTGTGTTTTGCGAGCTTGATTTGATATATTTTATATAGGTATATATACCATTTAAACAATAGATATTCCTTCTGCTTTAAAGCAGTAGTGTGCAATATTTTTATCCAAAAATCAAACTCGTGCCTCGAGTGACGAGAGCAGTACCGTGACAAGCAGAACTAGAACGGGACCACTAACAGGCTTAATTATATTTAAAAAAAACCGTACACCATAAGTCATTCTTAGTTTTATCATATCATGAAGTAGCTACCAATAAACAATGCGCTGGATCACAGCGGTCGCAGCAAGAAGCAGGAATTTCTTGTAAAATATAGGATCACTAGACTACAGTAAATTTGTTTATACTTTCTTTTAAGAAACTTCGAAGACTAATGACGTTCTGAATTTTATTTAAGTTTCATTAGATAATCTACTATCTAAATAACATTAGTAGGTACAGGCCCTTCAACACACGAAGGCGCGCCGGCGCGAGCAGGTATCCATATTTTTAGCGTTCACATTTTACATTTTATTGTATATAGGTAGGATTAACATTTACACCCACACGTATGACGTTGAGTACAAGCCCTACCCGTAGAATAGTATACTATGAAAGGCCACGCCTTCGTGAGTGAATTTAGGTAAAGTTATGATAGGTACTCTTATCTAGGAAGTTTTGAGCAATAATGCCTGATCTTTCAGATCCTGTTGAATTAATTACACACTTATTAAATAATTTACTATAAAATTCTTGATCTACACCAAAGATAAATGTTATTATTTCTCTATGTCTACACAGACATTATAAAGTAAAAACTAGGTATAACTCATAAAAACTTGTCGAACCATAAGTAAACTTACTTCCACGAAAAATTATATGCATTATGTGTGCTCAACTCTCATTTTACTTTTATTTCATTTATTTTTTGCTTTAATTTTAAATGTATAATTAAAGCAAAAAAGAGAAATAGGATACGACAGATCATAGTCTACATATGGATAAAAAATCATACAGAACAATAAAAGTTAAACCTACCTAATAGTTAAGAGCGTCACAGACGACAAAGATACTAAAATCAGGATATGATAAAAAATAGCAAGATACACAATTTATATGTACAATCACAAACAGTGTAATGGACCCTATGATAAAAATTATATTTTCATCATGGAGATATTCTATGATATCGAGCGATATATACATTTTACGATATAGAGCTATGAAAACATTTTAGATATCATATGAGATACGAAATAACATACTATCAAAGTACATACTTACACAAGTATAAATAAAAATTATATTTGAATATGCTTTAATAGTGCAAAAAAGGGGTATAAATAAATTGTTTGACTTCTTATAAAAATACATTTAATTTTGTTACGTTGAGATCTTCGATAATTAAATTCACCAGCCTTTCCCGAATGTAATGTAATTTTCTATCCACATTGTTTAGCTTTTGGATGCGTTATAGTAATTTACAAACCAAAATCATTGTCTGATAAGCTTTCGAATAAATTTAATTGTAAAGCCTTAGTACGCATATTTCAACAGCCTGTATAAAGAATTCGCTCAAAATATGTTTAACATCTAGACCGGCTTCGGAGAGAATAAATAATTTCAAAATATTAATCTTAACCGTGTGTAATATAAAATAGCAAAATAATATTAATGCTTATCATGGGAATTATTCCTTTATATTAATTCAGTTATTCTTTGTAATATCGATGAAGCAAATGATTTTGTTCCCACTCTAGTGCAGTGAGTGGAGGGGGAATTCCCCGTCCACCCACCAGTGGAAAAGTCCAGTGGCTGAACAGGGCATCGCCCAATATAACCAGTAGAATTCTTAACATGAAGCTTTTTACTTAACATGAATAATTGCATCTTTGCCGTCTGTGACGCCCTAGATGTAGGGTGGAGATGCCTATTCCGAGATAGGCGCCAAATATGAGATAGCAAGCTTTTGCACAAAATTTTGGTGTCAGTGTCACCCGAAGCGTCATAGCAACAGATCCAAACGTGTGTCAGAGCGTGTCGGCTAGAGGCGCTGTGTGAACGTGGGAGTACGGATTTTTGCGGTTACCCAAAACTAAAATTTTGACATCAAATGTTCAAGAGGTATATAATAACTTTATTATGATGCTAAATTATTAAAATTAAGGTGCATTGTACCAGCTACATGGCCAATTTTAACAGTTACTATTGTGTTTTCTTTGCCCATAAAAAGTACGCTGTCATTTTGTAAAATTTGGATGTGCTCTCAATATGCGAAACTGTAATGTTCCTTAAATGAGATATCTCATATTAGGGCACACGTCTTAAATAGTGTCATGGTACGAGCCGTAAATGCAGTGCGAACCAAGTATATATGTTCTTTAAGGGCACCAACAATTCGGTATTCCTGAGGGCACTTTAGAGTGCTACGTCAAGGATGCTAATCCAAAAACACTTGTAATTAAAAAATAGTGATCTCCTATGTTTTGAAGCAGTGATAGCGGGTGAGAGTCTGCGGTACATACAGTACTGCGGTGCCGCACGTCCATGGTTTAATCCACACCGCCGGCTTGAACTTCACCGCAGGGTGGTAGGACATTATGCAAATGCTCAACTGGCTAGCTGCCACCCTCAAGTAAAATATCTGTCGCCAAGCACCTAACCGTGTGTTCTGGCAGCAGTACTTGAGAGCCAGTAAAATTACAGGCACATTAGACTCAACAATTATTATGTCTCAGGGTGATGGGCGCAATACAGATCGTCACTTGTGTCACTATTATAAGCAGAGGTTACCGATTAACATCAGGTAGGCCTCGTACTTGTTCCGTACCAATCACATTAAAAACAACTCCCTTGTTTTGAAGACTGATGTTACTTTAACATGTAATTAATAACAGGAAGTAAAAACTCTGCCTTTCACTGCATACGTTTTATTTCTCTTTTTTATCTAAATCTTAAAATTCAAGTAACCTAATATGAGATACTATCTCATATTAATTCCCTAGTATCTCATAACAGGAGTCCATTTTCTTCAGAGACAAATTCTGACATTTTCAATTATATCTATTATAACTATAAATTTAATATAGGTAGTTAGGATTAAAAAGTTATTATAATATATTAAATACCCTACTCAAATAACAAATTCTGAGTTTTTAAGTGAAGCAGTTATTTTATTATAGTGAAAAATAAAAACAGTATCTCATATTCGGCATCTCCACCCTAAGGTTACAAAATAGGCATCTTGATATTAATAACATAATAATAGTGTAAATTTAATTGACAATGGCCAGCCATGCAGTAAATATATATTGCACCTTCCAATATTAAAAATACAGGATAAGTCTATTCACATTGCGTATTTTAACAAATATCTTTCTTTTATTTCATATACAATTTAAATCATAAATATAAGGCATCTCAGGTATCAATCCGTGTCCATATTTTTAGGGACAGTATTCTTACAAAATATATCTCTAGATACTGTCTCCAATTATTTGGACGGATAACCGTAATAATGGAATTTCTAAATATTATCTCTTACATATCTGTCAATTCGAAGCAAGGTAATATTAGCAAACTAGGCTGTTTAATGAATTAGGATATTTTAAAGTTCCGTACAAAAGAGCAATACAAGTATATTTACTCAAAACTGAAGTATGAATGAGGTAAGTACAAATGTATTGTTGTAAAAGGGGATGCCATTAGAAAGTACCTAGGTTTTTTTTATCCAAGTTGTCCTCTTTTTTATCGGAGTCAGTACAAATTCAATACCTATTTGTTTTTGAAAATAACCTTATAACGTTCGTTTCAGGGTCTCAAAACAAAAATGGTACCTACGGAAGATGGTTTTAAGCATGATATAGTCAAACACGCGCTCACGATTCCAAGCTTAATTGATAATAAGAATGTTTATTAAAAATGTATATACACAATTACGCTGCAAAAAATATAGCCAGTGTCACTCAACATGATGTAAGGATTCTAACGATATCAGATAGGTACATCAAAATCTGTCGGCCATTTAAAAGTTATGGAGGAATAAAGAAACTCTCAATGCATACATAAACCCTAAAAATATTACACTACTTTTGTGCAGCCACAGTACACATTTTTTGATACATACATAAAATTATATTGTGCACGGAAGCGAATCCGAATCACACTTGGTGATTTTTTTTATATGTTCATTTATTTTATAGTTAATACCTTTATTTGCTGTCATGGTAAAGTCACACTGCTGTTAAAAAAAATTCAAAATATTATTGAACATTTGTGAATTTACATTTTGTCACTTTGGAGCTTATCTAGAACGAATGTATATAATAATAAATAATGATTAAAATATATAAACTCAAATATACTATTTATATAATTATTTACACTATATAGTACATTTTATAGTGTTATAATATTCAATAACATTTTTTAACAGCGTTAATAAAACTAAAAGCGTTTTACCTCACTCATACTTATACCATTTATGTACATAACTATATCTAAATATTTTATACTTACATAGGTAAATAAATAAAATATCTCATATATATATATATGCAACCACTTGTAACGTTTTTATACGACATCTGATATGTCAATTAATAGTTTAGGCCTAAAAACGTCAATAATGTATTTAATGCCCAGTGGACTCTGTTTCGAATTGCATGTATATAATATAGTATAAAATTTAATTTTATACTGTAAAAAGATCTCTCGATCGAGGACAGTCTCGATTCAAAATCGTTGAATGCAGTGCCATACATCTACACAACGATATTGAATCCGAAAATGTCTTACAAAATATTTTGATAAATTGTTCTGACAACACGAATAAACTGTGTAAATATATTTAACTACCAACTGATATTTAATTAATATTCTAACTAAATATATCTATTATATTAACGGATACGAATAACAAAATTTAATATATCTAACTATCGTACAGTGCTTAGCATTAAACTGCATAGCCGTATGCTAACGACATGGCAACTTCCGTTAATGGATGAATCCGTAGTATCCAGTTGCCAATAAATAAAAAAAAAAGATGAATCCGATATATCAAAATTTTGTGCTCGAATAATTTGTAAAATATATATTTTGATATTGTAATTAAACAACTTTTAACGGTATAAATCGCGTATACTTATTTTTATTTTTGTTCCGACGAGGTTTATCTTTAGGATCACTTTGCAGTGATCGTGGAGTCGTGAAGAGTCACCCCGTGACCACGACCACTGCAGTGTTTTATCAGACTCCAATAGATCAAACTTTGATATCTCTAAAATGTGATAGGTAGTTCGTGGTCGCACTACAGAATAAAGATTTTTACAGACCATTCCACACAAGAAAAGCACTTCCATAATATTTGAGGGTAGTTTCATCTAGTAGTGTCTAACGAAGCGATCTTATTTTACATTTTATTGTTTTACTGTATGTACCATCAGCCCGTACAAATACGCACCAATCATTGGCTGTGGAGGGGCGTGCCTTCGTGAATCAACAGTCATAGAAATATTATAACGAAAGTAGCTAGGTACACAAATTATAATATACTTGCGCCGGTTTCATAATCTTCTTTTCTAAGAGTTAGTTACAGTAAATATTCTATATTCATAAAAACGTGCCATTTCTCTACTGGTTACTTTGAATATATATAGTATAATAAGTACCTAAAGAATATGATTGTCATATCACAGCTTTTTTATGAAGTTAGGATATTATTAAACTAACAAATAACATATCATAAATATAATATTAAAAAAACAATTATTGCATAGTATAACATAGGAACTAAAATTCGTACATTTAAAGAGATTCTAAAAAACGGGGAAAATTGTACTTATCGTTCAGATATGAACTACCCGATTGCACAAAATTATGTATTTTTTCCCTAAAACAAGGAAATTTTTCTTCCATTTTAAGAGAGCAATGCACTCGATGCGATTTTTGGATTATGCATTCCTCCCTCCTCTATTAGCTACTGGAAGTAATTGTGGGAGTTTTTACCACCCAATGCACGGTAATGTCTGTATTTTCATGGGTATGATTGGATGTATGGATATAATTATAAATTTCATGGTGGTAGGGCATTTCACGAATGCCCGCCTACCACCATCAAGTAGAAAATCTGTCGCCAAGCTTTAAACGGTGTGTTCCGGCAGCTGTCCTTGAGAGCCAGTAATTCTAGGTTAGCCTGAACAACATCTTCGACCACATCATCACATACCATCACGTGAGATAGAAGCCAAAGGCTAACCTATAAAGCTTAAAAACAAAAAAGAAAGTTCGAACTACCATGTTTTCGTGCTCCACGGCGCGATTTATCTATTTAGTTCGTATTCAGAGTTCTTCTATAAATGCTATGTCTGTAATAAAGTTATTCTATAAATATGTAATAAATAAGTTATTGTTAAGTAAATGCATTTATTAAAATACATTTTCATTGTTAGAGAGACAAGGTACTAAAGATGGTTACGAATAATATTTTTCGTTAAGACTGATGCAGTGATAATGATAAGCTTTTTAGAAAATACATCGTTATCGTATTGACTATAGTATTTTCAATCATGATTAGATTTTACGACATGAATAAGCATGAAGAGAATGTTAAAAATATTAGTTAAAATATGTCAATACATTTGAGTTTATTGCGCAATCGGGTTTAGTATTCCATTAATGTAAAGGTAAATATATTTTTCTTTAAATATTTAACCGAGTACCTATGGCAATATGTCCCTGTGTCACAATAATCCAATAAGTCTATCCAAAACATACATTTATATATGTAAAACATTATGTAAGAATATACAATATACATTTGTCGTACAACATATTTAAATAAAAATTAAAAAATAAAACTTCTTTAAGCACGTTTAGTATAATAGTAATTAATTAGTGAATATTAAATATTCACAATAAATATAATTTGATTTTTTTATGCTTATGCTAGTGAAGAATTACAATTTTGTTAAATTAAGCAGGTAAGGCGTTATAAAACTGTAACAATTATAACTTACAGAAATATAATTCATGCATCAGGGTTTACTTTAAATATTTCGTGCCTAGGTAATATAGTTATATATAGATCGTCATCAAACGTACAAACAAAATTAAATTCCTACAAATAATGGGCCTAAAAATATTAAACTCGGTTCAGTTTTGAAGGACGAAATAAAGGAATTATATTCCTCAGTTTCGTATTATTTCTGCACCCATTCTTCGTTTATATATAGGATCAACTCACTACGTTTCCTTCATTAAACTAAACATTATTTGCTTAACTCATAAAAAAACTATTTTGAACATTAACTTAAAAACTAAACTAGGAACTTCACATTAACTTAATCATAGGACAAACAGATATAAAAATGCATTATTTAGAGTCGGGTAGGCACTTAAGTACCTAAATACATCTAATAAAAATGCATCAGATATAAATGAAATTTGAGTAAACTTCATTATGATTCATTTGAAGGTAATGCTATAAAATTACTTTGACATTTGTAATTCTAATTGACATTTATATGACTAAAAATGCAGGTAGCATTATATTAAGGAATCTTAAATGTTAAGAAACCTAACGCAAACTCCGGTTGCGCATAGAAAAGGCATATTTTCTCTCACGAAGAGTATTCCAGTCGAATTGTATGCTGTTATAACGATGTTTGCTGATTCATGTTGCCGTTCGACGTAAGTAAAGGCCCCGGAGACTTCTCTGTAATCATAAAAACAACGTTTTATTGCACATAAAATTGTTTGCAGAACTATTTGTAATTAAGTAAGACAAGTCTACCCACCTACATCCAGTGATGATTGAATTACGGCGTGGCCATTGGAATTCGGATGGCGGTCAGTGGCATCACGTTGTAAGCGTATTGCAAACATCAACGAAGCCCCCACTAGTGGAGAAATTCCCGCTAACACGAAGGCTAAAGTGTAGGTCTTTTGAGAGCCATAGATGAGGCCTGCCACGTATGGGCCTATTGATAATGGAAAAGCAGCTAATCCCAACATACACCCTATAGCCTGTGCTGCGTACGCACTGCCACACAACTCTATAGCAATGGGTCCTATCAACGCAATAAATGCGCCATCGCATACCCCCATCCCTAACGCGATTAGTACTAAGACCCAGTAAGCTCTCACAAATGGAAGAATTATAGTGAGAGTACCGATGACGTAAAATGATATCTGTTGGAGAAGAATTCTATCTATCCCCGGTCTATCGGCCAAATATCCAATAACTAGCCTTCCTACGCCAGAAGTGGCAGCTATGCACTGAAGCGGCAGATTAGAATTAACTTCTTCGCCAAATAAATGTTTAATAAACTCTTTGATGTGCACGTAAGGTACGAAATATCCGAATAGAGCGATGGGCATCGACAGTGCCCACAATGTGTATTTTCTTTTTTTCCAAATTTCAACATTAATTATGCTCGCCATTAACGTTTTTAAACTGCTCTCTTCTCTCGAGTCCCTCTTAACAGCCATGACAGGAGTTGGCTTAAATAACAAGCCACATAACGCTATACCAAATGATATGGATGCCAAAACCCTAAATAACCATTCTAAACCAAATTTTTTTAATATATGTTCCATGACAGGAGGTATCATAACTGTGAATATTGAACTACCAACAGTGACGATTCCGTTAACGAGGCCCAAATATCTTTTGAAGTAATGACCGAGAATTGCCAAAGACGGTGTGTAGGCGAAAGACGCTCCTAATCCGTACATGATGCCGTACGTAAAATATAGGGCAAAAACATTGTGCGTAAGAAAGGAAGACCATATGAGGCCGGTGGTGGCAATCAAACCACCCAGCACTGCTGTCAGCCGCAGACCCATGAAGCTCGTGAGGACCCCAGAGAGAGGCGACATCAAGAACGTCATTCCCAAGGACAGAGAACCCACCAAGGCTGAAATAGAAAAAAAAATGTTTTAGATTTCATAGGACAAAGTTGAGTAAACTGGGTCAACACAATGAACGACACGTGTAAGTATATCGAACTAGAATAGATCTCAAGATTAGTGTTGCTAATTATGCTACATTTATTTTTTCGTCGTAAATTTTGTAGACTGGTTTGTTTTTAGGTGAATTTTTATTTATCTACTATTTATAGAAACTTTTATTGAAGAGAATATAAATAGCTAGGTACTGCTCTCGAGTTTGTTCGCTCGAGACTTGATAACAATGCTTTCCGTTACTAAATCGGAACAAAAGTATCGTTTCCTTTAATATAACTTTTTACCGTTACACCATTCATCAAATTTTTCAGTAAAGATATTAAATAGTAATATAAGAAATAACAGTGTCAGAATGGCCGGCCTCAGCACTAACATCGAAATTAATTACGCAACTTCAGATTGGATCTTAACCAATTGGGCGGGTGAACCGTACTGTACAGTATCAGCCAGATCATCCAATGCCGAACACAGCCTCCCCCATTTTTAGGGTTGCCATAATCAATTTCTTAAAATAGATGCAGGTTTATCTAAATTACTAAGATATAGGTATTTAATGCGCGAACATAGAAATAAGTTGAATAAACAACATATTACAATTTAACATCTTTTGTCTAATAAGTATAAGTATTAGAAAAAAATATTTCATATTTTCTACGTGTATACATATAGCATTACACATACATAGGGACATAATAGTAGATTGTTTACCAAGAGAGCAAACTACCATTTTAAAGGCGAGATTGTGCGTACCATTCTTACTCGATAGTTGCACTTACTTATTTTCTAATAGAGTGATAAAAAGTAGAGTCCCCACCTCGGGAGCCAAGAACTATTTTAAGCTCGAGTAACTTTGAATCCAGAGCGGAACGAAGGATTCTAGAGTAGAATCCTGAGTGCAGTGAGGGATTCAAAGTGCAACTTATTAATAAGAAAAGTACGTTTATTTATTTAGATATAATATGGAAAAACAAGGCAAGCATAGCAATAGTAAGAGGCTCATGTTTATATTTAAACAATTATGGAAGTGCATCGTAACAATTTTACCACTACCATCCGTGACAAGGGCCTAACTCCCACCTTTAAAAAACTATTATAGAACACGAACGTCATTATTTCAACTTTAAAATATTGACACTTAGATTCGTACCGTAGCAGCATAGTAGAAACTCCTTCTACTATGGTGGCAGTCACGAAAATATTCATATAGCGCTATCTCTATCACACAAATAACTTGATCTAATGCATGCAGCTCGCTCTCACGTTGAAGTTCTTATGTAATGTGTTCGTATGTAATTTACTATAGTGATGTGTGGTAGTACTGGTAGTACAAATTAAAATTGTTAATTTAAGATTAAAATAAGACTGAATTAAGAGATGGGAGTTGGCCCCCAGTTGTCGATTTATTTACAGCTTGAGAATTAGAATTATTCTCAGAAAACGTCGACTCAGCATGTAGTTTTTGAGAAACTATATTATATTGTAGTTTGTAAAAAAAAACCCTGTAACATGTCCATACAATGTTTGTGATTGATCTCTTTGGTGATTGGAACTTGTAGGTAGGTACTAAAATATCCACATTCTAAATTCAAATCACTTACTTGTCCGTCGGGGATAAATAGCTATTTTAGCCCCTGTTTATGAGGAATGAACTAGCTCTTTTCGAATAGATGTGATAAAAAGGTTTATTAGTTCTTCGAATAGAGGAGTCGAGTGCACACTCAATTCTACCTCATCGTTGTGCTCATGCCTGCACGGCTTATTCGACATTGTTTGATTTTAATTATTCCAATTTATTCACTTACGCAATACTAACAAATTGTTTACATTGCCACAAATAAAAAAAAGACTTGAAATTTTTTCACGGTCTAGGCGCAAGTATTTTACTTAACTAGTAACTTGCCTTTTGTTAAAGCAATTCAAAAGATCTCGTAGGCAGGTTGCGCAGTGAGATAACAAGGGCTAAGGGAGTTGTAGTAACACACATCACGTGAAAGAAACATGTGTATATAAATCAGGTCAATTTAAAAGTTGACAAGTGACACAGAATGTCTCCGTAATCTAATCGGGTCAACCACACTCCAGCAGACAAAGCACTGGCCGCAAGATACAACTATTGCTATCTCGACAAAATGATGAATGTCACATGTCGACATGAATAGATTGTAGCTTCCAGGAAACTGAACATTTCCAACCTTACCTACTGATGAGATCAGTGCTCAAATTATGTTACGCTTAGGGACTTTTTGTTCCACTTAAATATCTACACTTCATTTCTAAGAGATAACATATTTTCATTGTTTATCTGATATGAAACGATAACGGTTCCATAATCGCAACAATATGATTCGTAATGAATAGATATAATAGGCGTTACTTTGCGGAAATCCATTTTTAATAATAACAAATACTTTTAAAATATTTTAAGAAAACATCAAATTAATATTTCAATAAAACACTTAAAAAATATAAAAATATATCTCGTGACAATTCCGCTTAGTTTTCCTGTTAAACCGAGATGACGTCACAAACGCCACGCAGCCAAAC
The DNA here is from genome assembly GCA_963890685.1 of Plagodis pulveraria. Lineage (NCBI taxonomy): Eukaryota > Metazoa > Arthropoda > Insecta > Lepidoptera > Geometridae > Plagodis > Plagodis pulveraria. Next base: position 14,423,053 of record OY982962.1, read on the forward strand.
CGGAAGAATTTTCGACGCATGGCTTCTACACGAAGCATCCTCAGGAGGTCTTGACTCTTCGAGCGCACGATCGAGTAAGTCGAAGAGTCAAAATAAATATTTTAAAAGTATTTGTTATTATTAATATGATTCGTTATTCAATATTCACTGCTATCCACAACAGTAAGTATCGATAGAGATTTATCTCGCAGTTTTGGTTACCATTTCTTTATAAATGACCACGGGGCGTACAAGTGGTTACTTACCCACTAGTACGCCCCGTGCATGGGGTGCCGAGCTAAAGTTGCACCTTTCTATATCTTCCTGTGTAATAATAACTAATACTATAATATATTTTAAGAAAAATAAACATTATTTCACTAAAACATACCTAACAAATACATCAATGATAACAATTCCTAATAGGATGAAGTGACGTTTATGAATTGGGCGGCATTATCACAAAATATATTTTTAAGTATTTTCCGAAAATATTAAAATAATGATTCTTCAATATTTTAAAATTGTTTTTTATTATCAATAAATACACGGCTACAATAGATATGGTTCATAATAGTCAAATTCAAATTAGGCGTATTTTGGAAAACAGTGAAAGTAATTCTGAGAAGTTCAATTGTGTTTTTTTTAAATACTTCAATGTGGTGTAAAAAGTCACAGCCCTAGGAAATGTAATAAAATACCTAAGAAAGTGGTGAAATCGGTTAAAAATGTTTTTAATCATACAACTTACGGGAAATATGTTTAAGCATGTATTTTTTTTTGTGTATGAAACGCATTTAATATAAATTAAGAAGTAATAATATAATTTTATTGTCGTTGCAGCTAAGCGCAAATTGAGTTAATATATGTTTACATTATAATCACATCAAATTTTCCAAATAGACATATACCTAAACAAAATTGAACTATGGTACACAACATACATTAGAAAAACAGTTTTTCAATAGATTTCCTGGTTTTACTGACACTGTATTTTCGGGACAAAATTCCTCTATTATTTAATCTTTTATCTGTATTGTAAATTATTTTGAGCTTCCCGTAACAATTTCCTATTTTATGAGCGGCAAATATAGCAATCTGTGAATAGATAATAATATTTATTTATTTTAAAATTTCCCCGGTAGCTCCATTTACAAAAACGTTCCGTTAATTGCCCATCCATAGGTGCAAAATTAACTGTGTGTATAATTATAATACTTCCAGAGACAGATCAAACATCATACTCTTTGCTATTTGGATGAAAAACTAAAAAAACTTATTAGCAAACTAGTGACTTTTATCGAAAATGTATTTTAACTCCCTCTTAATATGGTTTTCCTATTATATTGTAATTTCTTTACACATATATGCCATACCATACATGTATAATTAAGATTTACGTTGCAAGCGTATTCAGAGTCAACTTTGAAATATTATTCTATCGAGAAAATGTAAGTAAACGTGTTTCGGAATCACCTTGGCATTAGAAAATATGATCAAGATTAACATATAAACTTCTTACAACTACAAGCAAAATATACTTATATTTTGCTAAACATCTGTTTGAGTAAAGCTATTAAGCATTTGTCAGTGCCTTTAGTCTACTCGTACAAAAACAGAACAAAAACTGTTAAAACACGATGAACTTTTTAATGCTGTTTATTTCTTTCTCGGAATTCGGAAACAATATGCCCGAAATCCCAACTGCAAATGGTAGTGAGGATTACGGGTACATTTTTCTCTAAATCCCCACTAGTGGGAAAAGTCGTGTTTCGGAAATGTACACTAGAATATAATGGACAAAAATATACGAAAATATCAATTTTTAGCATTTTTCTAATGGTATATTCCTGTATACCAAGGACTGAACCCAAATACTATTTATTTATAATTATTAAATATAATTTTCCGTTTCGTCCCAACATTATTCACTCATTATTTTATGGCCTTGATTTAATAATCGTTACAACTAAGTCAACAAAAAAGGAAGAGCTTTATAGATTTTCCGTGCTTCGGAGGGCACGTTAAGCCGTCGGTCCCGGTTGTTGTCTTAGGATGGCAGTCGTTATAGCATGGTGGTAGGGCATTTTGCGAATGCCCGCCTGCCTAGCTCCCTCAAGTAGAAAATCTGTCGCCAAGCACCTAACGGTGTGTTCCGGCAGCTGTCACATCATCACTTACCATCAGGTGAGATAGTGGTCAAAGGCTAAACTATCAGGCATAAAAAAAAAATAAAAAAAACTATGCCGAGCGCCACAGCACACAATGGCATCAAATATCAACTTGGAAATTCTGTATGAATGAAATGATGAAAGTAAGAAACCAGGAGGGCAGAAGTACATGGGAGTTTCATACTTTAGATCTCGTTCTAGGAAAACCACATGTACAAAATATCTGGCCTAAAATTGTCGTTCTATGTGTCAACACCTTAAAAGTGTGTATAAAATACTTCTCAAATTATACATTTCGATTCCTAACCTAACAATTTCATACTATTTGGATAACTTTGCACTACATTTTATATTAATATTTAATCTTATCTTGAGATAGGTATCTGAGTAAACATCCGTAAAAGATAGTGGCACTAACTGAATACCTAGAAGCATTCATTCATTAGCAATAAATGTAATCTCAAGAAGAGCTGATACACACCTACTATCAATATTATCATAGTACGAGTAAAGTGAGTATAATTATATCTATACTAATATTACAAAGAGGAAAAATTTGTATTTTTGTATGTAACGAATAAACTTAAAATCTACAAGACCTATTTAAAAATTCTTTCACCATTAGAATTCTACACTATCCCTGATGAACATAGGCTATAGAATATTTAAAAAAAATAGAGATTCGTATGAAAATTTCAATAATGCAAACAAACATTAAAAAAACTGTAGCAGTTATGGCTCAGTGGCATTGGCTCATGGTTCGAATACCGCCGCGGGCTTGAGCTTCACCGCATGATGGAAGGACATTTTGGGAATGCCCACCTGTCTAGCGATCAAGTAGAAAATCTGTCGCCAAGCACCTAACAGTGTGTTCCGGCAGCAGTCCTTGAGAGCCAGAAAAATTACAGTCTAATGAGACCTAACAACTGTACGTCTCAGTGTGGCGGACAGTGGTTAGGTGTTGTTAGTGCAATTCGTCGTTGACGAAATGCGTCTGTTATAGGCAGAGGTTAGTCCACTTAACATCAGGTGGTCTTCGGGCTTGTTCCATCACAAACGTGTCTATTACAGTTTGTCACAATAACTATTTAATAATTTTAATAATTTGTTAAGTACCCGTGCGAAGCCGGGGCGGTCCGCTTGTTTCTTCATATTAGCTACAGAGATACAAAGGTTATCCGTCAGTTTTTTTTATATTTTAAACTACCTAATCATATTTCAGTACAAATCATAAGGAAGGTGGGCAGCAGCGGCTTTGTTGCTTGAAGTTGTGAACATACTGGGTAATTTTATTTTTCTTGGCATTTTTTTTTATTCCATTCATAGATCTAACGATACTAGTAGTAAATGTTACCATACTGAATTGGCCTCTCTATCAGCTTAGCACACACAAAAAATCAAGCATCTACCGCAATAATTCACGTCACCATAAATAAAAATCTCATCGTACTCGGCGATAAAGAGAAAAATAAAAAAAAAATCACAACTTCTAAAATACGAAAAATCGCGGAACATACATAGGGTGATTTAGATAGCCCTCTAGGTCCTCTACCTCCCAGCTTCAGTATATCACTACTTCTTGGGACACCTTGTATAAAAACTTAAAAACAAAAGCCCTACCAATATAAGTAATGCATTTTTTTTGTTTTTGCTCTATCGGTATAATATACTATTGCTGTTTACAGTGTACAAGAGAGAGAGAGGCATTGATTATCGGCGCCATTATATTCTCTCACTTTTATATTTTCTGATGGTATGAAACCCTCGTGCGAGTCCAGCTCACATTTGGCCAGATTTATTTTTCTCTAACGAACTTTGAAGATGTACTTCTCATTCTTATCCGCTCATGGCTTTGCCCGTGTATCCGCAATCATTCCATTTTTAATTCTGATCCCTGACGGAGTTGTTGGTATAATAGATATTTTTGTAAGTATATGGAAAGATTGGAATGGCACAGGGTCTTAATTTTAGAAAAGTATTCCTTTTTTAATGAAATTCTTTTGAGTTTCACACATATTTAAATATTATACAATAACCGGCAAAAATCTCACGTTGAGGATCGAATACGTCTCGCGGGTTTCAAGCAGACGCAGCTGCGCACTCGCCCTGATGATGAGCATCTGATATTATTGAAACCCGCGAGACGTATATTCGATCCCCAGCGTGAGTGTCTTTCCCGGTTATTGTATAATATTTAAAGTATTCTTTGCTGCAGTTTTGTAGTATTATAAAAAAAGATAATACAATCACCAGCGATATTAAATAACTCACAACAATAGCCTGTTATTAACATCAAAATACGCACATAGTGATAAAAAGTGGAGGTTATCGCGGGCACGTGCTAGGAGCATTGATTTCGTGGAATGAGTGTGCGTTAATAAAATGATGAAATTGGACGTAACCGCATGGTGGCCTTCGACGCGGGCGCCAACGGCGAGCGGCGCGTCGTCAGTCTCGACGTCCCACACAGTTAGGGTTGCCAGATCAAGGTATATCAATTACTAGACATTTCTGCGGTTAGAAAGAAAGTTGGTACTTAGAGCTGAAGTTTTATTTATAAATTTATATGAGCAAACATTTGACCGCAGAACCTGATAAAGTGTGGTACAGCAATTTTAAAGGACAGGTGGGAGTTCGTTTGCTGTTGTTGTATCCGTAATTTTGTGAGTAACCTAATACTCTTCAATTCCGGGACAGTAGAGAGAATTTACTGGACACGGGACAAGACACCCCATTCCGGGACTATCCCGGATTTCCCGGACGTCTGGCAACCCTACACACAGTTGTATTGGCGCCACTTGTCAGTTTTGACACGATTAAGAACTCTACTAGCTTCCTCCTTTTCACTTATTGCGCAGTACAATACAGTTCTATGGGTAGGTATACAATAACAATATAGCAATTGAACTCTACCGTTTGTCCTTCGGGAAAACCACACAAATTATCACTGGTCTGATAATTTGTGTGGTGATCTAATGCTATTTTGTTTGGTAAAGTCATAACGTGTTCTTTAATTTTTAACAAATTTGGTAAGCTTACGTTAAATCGAAATAAATTCAATATTAGAACTTTCTCAAATGTAGTTAAGGATTTTTTTTGTGATGTTATTGTGACGGATCAAGCACGAGGCCCACCTGATGTTAAGCGGACTAACCTCTGCTTATAACAGATGCATTTCGTCACAGGTCACGAATTGCACTGCGCCCGTCACCTTGAGACATAGTTCTCAAGTTGCCTGTAATTTCACTGGCTCTCACGGACTGCTGCCGGAACACACTGTTAGGTGCTTGGCAGCAGATTTTCTACTAGAGGGTGGTCGCTAGCCAGGCGGGCATTCGCAAAATGCCCTTCCACCATGCGGTAAAGCTCAAGCCCACGGCGAGATTCGAACCCTGCGGTACGGCAGTCCATAGCCAATGCCACTGAGCCATCACTGCTTCAATAACTTCATAAGCTTAAAAACAACTACATATAATACCATGTTGGTAGGTATGCTAATATTATATATTCTGTTATCCTTTGTATGAACGTCATTCCAAATTTGGAAAGAGTATTACGTAAGATCGTAAGAACTTACGCATCTGTTCCGAAATCCGGTGGGTTCCCGCTGTCCCCATTGACTTATCTCCATCGATGGGGCCAACGAGACGATAGTTTTTTCCCTTTTCGTTGTCACGAATGGCCTGGCCCACTGGTAGGGACAGTGAGTTGTCAATATTTTTATTAGTCAGTTATTTTATTTCCGTTGTCCCCATTGATTGATTGATCACTTTTAACACCAAAGAATTATAATAAGTAAGAAATAATTATGCGTATTCTACTAGTATGGCCCATGGTTTGGAACGGATCTCATCTCGTTATTAACTATGTAAACCTTCTTTGTTTAATTTACTTTAGGACAGCCATATATGGTGAGATAAATAATGAAAATAAAAACAATATTAAACAATCATTTTGTATTCATTCCGAAATTAGATATGTACTATTGCGGTCGTCCGAGAGTGATTATTTTTAAAACAAAATCCCATGCGCACGATGACCACATCTGGTTACCGCCCCGTTTTGCGTTGACCATTAGTAGTAAAACAAAAAAAGAAGCCTTGAAAGATACGGCTTTTTTGTCTAATATCTTGTTTTAACAAATTTCTCATGTTCTATTGCAATGTCAACAGCGGTTTGACCAAGCTTTTACTACCCATATAAATAAAAAATTACCAATTAGAGGAAGTTTTTAAGGTTTTTATACTTTGTATTTTGTTTCAACTAATTTCTCAAGTTCAAACTTCAGTTGTGATTTGCAGTGGTTTCGGAAACAACGTATGTTTTAGTAACATTTTAAATAATATCTAACCATCTGCCTACACAACGAAGACATGAAATCTTGTTCTGCGGGAGGAAGTATTAAACATTAGTCAAATTGACGACAAGCTGAAAATGTTTCAAAAATCATCAAATCTTGACCAACCATTCACCATGACGTTTTTTTCGCATTTTTAGAAACAGAATGATAAATTATTTAATAACTTTTATATAATACTTAAACTTTTATATATTACTTACTTAACGCACTATCATTTGCAATCCTATGTGGGGAATGTTCACTAGCTTTAATGCAGCCTTAGAACGTATAAAAAAGGATCTCAATATATAAACACAAAAACACAGTACTGCGACGCCATTCGTCAATGAGCGTAGGTAAGCAATATTATAGCGGCCGAGTGTTAAGCTGGAATAGGTGGCTAAATGACGGTGGTCTAATCCGGGCAACCGTGATAGTACATGATTTGACTCAATGTTTATAAACAACAGAGACAACAAAATAATTATTTCATCGCAACAATGATAAGTATAACATTTAACTTTTGTGTTTATGTTATTTGCCATTCCCAAGACAGTGGGCATTATTTTAAATTTTGTGCTTTTCTCCCTGTCCCCATTGATCGGGAATATGGACAATGGGGACATCGCGAATACACTAAAAAACCAAACAAAAAAAAAGAACGGAATTTCCTGTAACCAGTTTAATTTATACGAGTACATGGTTTTAGATATATTTTTGAGGATATTGAAAAGACTAAAACGGGTTTCATACATACCTACTATTGTCACGGCCTGGTAGGTATAGGAAAGGTATCTAGCACGTATACGGAATAAATTAAAAATGGAACATAATAAAATATATAGTAGTAGAAGTGCGATCAATTATGAACTTTGCTTTGGAATCTCGAGATCCTGGGTTCGATCCCCAGGTCAGTTAATGAGTTTTTAGACCGATATCGATCAAATTGCTTTATGTTTTGAATAGGTATGATTAGCAGCGAAAACATCGTAAGTACTGAAGATACGAGTGTTGCATCAGTTCCTAATTAGTCAAATGGTACCTAATCTAACAAACATCCATTTAGATATCGGGTAGCAATTGGTATTGAGGTCAGTCTTAATAACATTAATTGACTGTACTGAAAAAGGAATTTTGTGCAAGAATGCACTGAGAAAACCGACTTAAAGGCTTAAATCAAATTTGACCTTTTACCGTTGAATTGTAACTACGTAAGATGAATTCACAACTCTTAAGATGATTTTCACCAATCAATAAAAATGTACCATGTTTTATAATAAACACAACCGTCAAAAACGCCTTCCGTAAAGTATTTTTCAGAATTGAACTTGTTATACAATAATAATTGCAGTATTGACCATAAAATATACCTTACTTTTACGGCGGTTTATATACGGTGATTATCACTATAACGTACGACTTAATCAGCCTTATCAAAAGTCAATATTTAGGTAAGACCACAAAATACACCTTAAATGAAGACGAAAAGAAACATTCGCCTTCACTGACCTCGTTTAACGCCTTCTAGTTGGAAGGCGTTTTTGTACGTATTTACGTTTGGTCGGTTTTTCGCCTTATACCATATAAATTGGCCGTCATTAGGGCGCTTTTGACTTTAGATTTTTCTCAGTGTGTGGAATGGGATTATCACAGTGCAGATACCCTGGATTATTCTGTTATATAGGTAGTTCATGGTTTTGCGAAGGATTTGTCTCATTATTTCTCAGTTTTTTTTACATTTAATAACTTCATTATTACGACGAGTTCATTGCACAGGAAAAAACTAACTATAACAGAAGCATGGAACAGGAATCTGTAGTGGAGATTTTCTTTAAAAAGAGGACTATTGGCGACAGAATCTCCTTTTTGTTTATGTTTTACAACTGGCCATTTTACCAATATCTTAATTTTAAATTTAAAACGTAGTTTGTTTAAGTTTCATTTTGTTTTGATATCTATTAAGTCAGTCTTTATAATATTTTCGTGGAACGTACTGATCAACTAGTGTTTTTATTATTCTTTTACTTTACCGCTATATATAGGCTGCTGAGTGGATCTGCTGTGTGGTTATCTTTAAGGACAAAACCGTATACGATATAGGCAGAGTATGAAGACAAAACTCTTCAACCAGGTTGCCTTGTCAGTGATGCCTTATGGTACTGAAACGTGTTATATAACTATGGGTCGAAGTGTTGAGCTGAGAGATATATAAGCCACCCACCTGATGGGAAGCGTCAAGCCTATCTATAACAGGAGGTCGTCCAGCCTATCTATATCTTGGAGTGTCATCTTTCTACACTGCACTGCGCTCGTCATTCCGAGATATTAGTCATTGTGTCTAGTTCGCCCAGTAGATCCCCTTGTTACAGTATATAATTATAGCAGTACATCCAACAGTATATATATAAACAATATCTGACTATGCGGCGGGCTCTTGCTTAAGAGACCTAGCACCTGGGAACACTTGGTATTTTCAAACATGTTCAGTCACACAACCAGGTACTACGCTTAGTTTCTTCGTGAGATAAAATTAGATCAGAAATGAATAAATTTTTCCGTAATACCCGTATAGAATTTACATGCTGGCAATGGGCAAGCCATGTTGCTCGACCTATGGGGACGAAAGGTTGTTCCGTTTTCATTATTCCTATAATGCAGCAATGTGTCCTGTATTGTATGTCATCGACGCAAAAGTACTTTCATATTTGCGTAGATGGTAAATCGATGCCGTTGATAGTTCGCGTTTGCTTTCTCAGTGTATGTATACAATGTAGATCAGTTTACACTATACTCTTTAGTAATAAACAGCACGCGTTGTATACGTAAACTTGAGATAAAGAATCTTATAACCAATACTCCAATTTGGTAATGTATGTTACAATAATGAAGAGAGATTATCAGCTCTATGCCAAATATAAAACCAATGGAATTTCGTAGTTTTCACTTAGAGTGCAAACAAAGAGCCCGCGGTTCCGCCCGCGTTTATTATCGCGCAAAACCATTAACTTCTTTTGCGCAGTTGGATAAAAGTATCCTATGTCCTTCCCTGGATCTCAAACTATTTCCTTACCAAATTTCATCCAAATCGGTCCAGTAGTTTTTAAGTTTATTGGTGTCATACAAAAATACAAATCATTCCGCTTTATAATATTAGTGTAGATTATACCTACAGATTTCTTTATCGACTTCAAAAACGGAGGATTTAATAAAACGAGTGGGAAGATTTAAAATAAGTTTTTTAAATGTTCAACTTTCTATTTTTTCTGGATCATCTGTTCATCAGCTTAGGTCAAACAATTTTTCGGTTATTGTCAGTTATAATATCACACAATATTGTGTAAAATTGCGACAGTTGTGTGCGTGCGTGCATGTGTGAATTTGTTTGATGAAATTTAGATCATAAATGCCATAGGTACATACTGAATAAACATACTTTTTAACCCGATTCCCCGTAATTTTCAAAGTATGCTGATATAACTATAATCATTAAAAAAAAAACAGTCGAATTGAGTAGGTACTTCCTCCTTTTTTTGAAGTCTGACAAAAATTATAAAAAGCTAAACCCTAACACAATCTGGATGATGTCAAAGACATGATCAGTTTACGAATGGACAATCGAACTTGTGAAGTGCTATGCTAAGCGAGACGTCAACGCGGGCGTCCCGATCTCTCGTTGAAAAATACCACCGAATGTGGTTGAAACTAAGTCGAAGCTATCTGACTTATTCACGTGAGTTATCCAGTATTATTAACTAAAAATCGAACTTGTGATCAGCAAAATATCACCGAGTGCGAATCCCACACCGAGGGCTCCGTACCAAAAAAGACTGTAACCAAAATCGTAATTTTTCATAGAGTTCGAGATAGTTAGCGGGAGTCCGACCCTCACTTGGTCTTTTTATTATTCTTTTTTGTACGGTAGATATTGGGCTATAATCACAACAAGTTTGACGCTTGTATGTATTACCGATTTTACGATAGAGCGAAAACAATAAACGTTAAAAAATACATGTTTGTTTTGAAGCGCTCGTAGCTAAGTTTGCTTAGCCGTTCTTTACCGATCAGCTAAGTTAAGCAACCTCCGCCGCGGTCATGAGTTGGCATTACTACTGAGCGCTTCCGTGCTTCGGAGGGCACTTTTAGCCGTCGGTCCCGGTTTTTGTCTTAGTATGGCACTCGATACAGCATGGTGGTAGGGCCTTTTGCGAATGGCCGCCTGGCTAGGTAACACTCTCAAGTAGAAAATCTGAAGCCAAGCACCTCACGGTGTTTTCCGGTAGCTGTCCTTAAGAGCCAGTAATTCAAGGTTAGCCTGAACAGCATTTTCGACCACATAATCACTTACCATCAGGTGAGATAGTGGTCAAAGGCCAGCCTATCAGCAATATAAAAAAAGGGACCGAACGACCGTTAACTACCAACCAACCTACTACACATATTCAGTGAAAATTTCAATCGGCTAACTACATGTTGCGGTTCCAAAGATACAGCTCTTTAAAGGTCCATCAATCGTTTGATATATTAAAATATTTTGATATATTATGTGTACAAATACACCCATAGTGTGATCTACATTTTATGTTTATCTAGTATATTGATAACATAATATGGCCAAACACAATAAATAACCTTACTATATGTGTTAAGTAAACAGATCAACAATATTTATTATTCACTGATAAATAATTTATTCATAATATTGTAGTGTGACCAGTCAGATAACATGCTCTGATTTCAATAATAGAATGAGCTATACAACCACACGTGTTCAAATAATATGTAATGCATATTATTATAGCTAAACACACGCAGATAAAATTGGCGATTATTCTCACCCGCTCTTACTAAGTTTATAAAAAAGGCACGATCAGTGTGAAGTGTTGATTTTATATCTACCTACCAGTTTAAATTAAATTCGTCTGCTATTTCATCATCATCATCAGCCGGAAGACGTCCACTGTTGAACAAAGGCCTCCGCCATAGAACGCCACAATGAACGGCCGTTAGCCGCATGTAGCCATTGGCTACCCGCGACTTTAACAATGCGTCAGTCCACCTGGTGGGGGGCCTACCAATTCTACGTCTTCCGGTGTAGTGTGGTAACCACTTGAGAACCTTTCTGCCCCATCGGTTATCACTTCGTCGAGCAATGTGGCCCGCCCATTGTCACTTCAACTTGCAAATTCGAAAAGCTATGTCGGTGAATTTGGTTCTTTAGCTCTTATCCACGTTCCGGATTTTATCGGGCAAAGAAAGCCGATAGCTCGTTGAGCGACTCTGAGCTTGTCCATAAGAGCCTCAGTTCAGGATCACGTTTCAGTGCCATATGACATCACTGGCAACACACACTGGTTGACGACTTTGGTCTTCCGGCTCTGCGGGATATTCGACGAGAAGATGTCGCGTAACTTCCCGAACGCTCGAGCGTATCGTTCCCAACAAGTATTGGTACGGGTGCAACATGGACATCAGACATAATTTTCGCATTTTAAGATCCACCTGCTGGGAAACTACTAAGGTCGCTGAGCATTGTACTGAGTTCCTCAAGCGATTATGCCATTATGACTATGTCATCGGCGAAACGAAGGTGCGATGTGTTCGCCATAAATGTTGATGCCGAATTCTTTCCAGTTCAAGAGCTTAAAAACGTCCTCCAACGCATTCGTGAAGAGTTTCGGAGAAATAACGTCTCCCTGTCTCACGCCCCATTGCAGTTGGATTGATTTGTGTTGTCTGTAGTTCTTCAACAAGGTCTTATCGCCTTTTTTGAAGAATAGTACAACTACACTTCTGCTCCACGCTTCTGGCGTTTAACCTTCAAGAATGACGGAATTAAATAACTTCTGGAGGTCTGAGAGTTCTGCTATTTAGGTAGACGTAATTTAAAAAATCTGTCACGTCTGAAAATGTTACTTGGCATCAGTCACATCTGAAACTGTTACTTTGACATCTGTCACGTCTGAAACTGTTAATTTGACATCTGTCACATCTGAAACTGTTACTTTGACATCTGTCACGTCTGAAACTGTTACTTTGACATCTGTCACGTCTGAAACTGTTAATTTGACATCTGTCATATCTGAAACTGTTACTTTGACATCTGTCACGTCTGAAACTGTTACTTTGACATCTGTCACGTCTGAAACTGTTAATTTGACATCTGTCACGTCTGAAACTGTTACTTTGACATCTGTCACGTCTGAAACTGTTACTTTGACATCTGTCACATCTGAGTCCGAATAGACATAGGGTGCTTACCATTTGAGTTAGATTCGCTAAAAATGCTAAAAACGATCACACTCCCAAAAAGTTGTTCCACATGGGTCTTGGCATTAATTTCGCCATAAACGCTACATCTAATGTCAAAACTGACAGAATGGCAAATTTTATTGGTATTCTTAGCGTTCTTATCCTAAATGGAACAGCGGATGACAGTTACAAACGATCACAGTGATCACAACCATAGACGCAGAATGTGATCAAAATTATCGAAAATAATGTTCTTAGCGACTAATGGAATATATATTATAATATTCTGTCACATCTAAAGCTTATTTCCTCGATATTTCCAAATTTTTAAAGTATTTGCAATGCATATTTCGAAAATACGACATTATGAGTAACTTTAAGAAGCCTTTTACATTATGCAGCCCTCTCAGTCACACTTTTAAAGATAATTTCAAATCGCAACAATATGGTTTATATTTTTTTAAATATGGTCAATCATTATTTCGCTGCATGTAACTATTGATATTCTCTACTAATTTTCATTTTGGTATCTGTAATGGATGATCCAAAACGCGTAATTTAGTTATTTTAAATTTTGGGCCTCTAATTCTAATTGGACTCAACATGTAACAAAGTAAAAATATGTTGAGAACATCTATAGTTGCATGCAGCGAAATAATGATTGACCACATTTTAAAAAATATAAACCATATTGTTGCTATTTGAAATTATCTTTAAAAGTGCGAGTAAGAGGGCTGCATAATGTAAAAGGCCTCTTAACATCAACGAGCTTTGAACCTCGAGAGGGGAATTGACGGTTCGCCCGATTCTGCAACTAGTGTGTCGTTTCAGACACACATAAGTCATTGCATGAGCGCACATAAACAGTACGCGGCCAGAAGCTTGAGCCGTACGTACGTCTCAGTAAAAAATTTTTTTTTTACGATCGTGGCCATTGAGTGCAATAAAAATGCCTACATGCGCCATTAAATGGTGCGGGAAAAATAGTAAAACATCCAATTACAAAACAGATGGAATTACCTTTCACAAGTAAGTAAAATTTATCAATTTACGTAATTCATCTACTTCATTTATTATAGGTCAAGTTAAACTGGACACTCTAATAGACCCGTATGAATGCATTTCACTCCCACTTACTACATTCACCTAATGTCATGCTTGTCTTTCTGTAAACCACGCCCTCTACTAGTGTTGTGCATATACAGTATGGTAAGTTATCGTTATAGTGGAACTAATATCGATATCGTAAAACTGGCCCATAAATATATTTAGCCTTGGATGTAAAAAGGGGTACCTTTTATGTTTGATTTGAGTTTATGGTATACCAATATACGTGTATCGATTTCAAACACATATATTTGTATAAAACAAATATACTTTACTTTATTATAGCTTTTGACCACTATCTCGAAGATGTTGTTCAGGCTAACCTAGAAGTACTGGCTCTCAAGGACAGCAGAACACACCGTTAGGTGCTTAGCGATAGTTTTTCTACTTGAGGGTGGTAGCTAGCCAGGCGGGCATTCGCAAAATGCCCTACCACCATGCTATAACGATCCTCAGACAACAACCAGGACCGACGGCTTAACATGCTCTCCGAAGCACGGAAACGCTCAGTAGTAATGTCACTAGCGGTCACCCATCCAACTCATGACCGCGCGGAACGTTGCCTAAGGGATGATTTATATTAGACCGGGCCGTGTCCGGGCCGGGGCGAGGACGGGGCGTGCCGGAGCGTACGTTAGTAGGCGGGCCCGGACAGGACACGGATCAGACACTGTCTAATATAAACTGCTTCATACAAAATGCCCCGTCCGGGCCACGTACACGGCACGCCACGGGCACGGCCCGGTCTAATATAAATCTACCCTAACTGTGCTGATCGGTTGAGAATAGCTAAGTAAACTTCGCTACGAGCGCTTCATTTCGCTACGAGCGCTTCCCTTTCAAGCGACTTCCTGCTAGTAGAAAGTCTCGTAAGTTAGATAGTTAATTACTGTACTAATAGTACTTAATTATTTACTAATATTTCCCCGTGGGGTGCCGGGTTAGAATTTCACCTCCCCATATCATCCCAAGGGTGTCGTAAGAGGCAACTAAGGGAAAAATACTCAAAGGTGGGCAGCAGCGCCTTCTACAGAACTGCCATCTCACACTGCGATCCCCAAGCCGCCTGCCAAGCGTGGGGATTATGGCAAATACCCCCTTTGTAGGGTAGGCTGTGTTCAGCAGTGGACGATCCGGCTGATACAGTACAGTACTTAATTACTTTACCTTAAGCTACGATTAGAGTATGGCATCACCGCCTGCCAAACATCTAATAAGTTAATGACTCTATATTATAGCTTAAATAAATGCTCTCTATCTTGTCAAATCTCAAACGTACGAACAGGTATCGAGCACATCGGATCTGTATATCGCATACCGGTTCAGTGCATCGCGTATCCACGCGGTATTCGATATCCGACGGAGCGCGATACTCATACAAAACACCGTGCAGGGTATCGACTAGGTATTATTGTTAACGCAGGCGGGAGCGAATATCAATCTAAATATGCCTTTACTGAGGAAACATTTATATGATCAGTTATTGTACGATATATTGATATCGATTGTATTTGCATAAGAATAATGTCTCATCATTATGACCTCGGTTGCTTACCTCGTGGAGATGGCATAGCCAATTAGAGCGCGTTTAGATTTAGCAGAATATGGCAGAACTGATTTCAAACAAAACAAATCTTATTGCTACTCTTGAGTTAGTTTCTCGATGTTTAACATCTGTCACACTAAGACCTGTTTCCTGATATTTTTATGAGTATTTGCAACCCAAATATGAAAGCAAGATCGAGAAATTTGACATTATTGTGTCATTTTTACATCTGTCACATTAACATCTGCCGTAATATTAATATTGCTTTATTTTGCTCTTTCCTATTTACACCGAAGCAAAATGATGGGGCAATTATAATAATAATAAAAATTGTAATTGATTTGATGATTCAATCAATGGTACCATGGTTATTAGATAAAAGTATTTGTTGTGGTACTCGTATCGTACCATAGAAGTACACCACAAAAATACTGTGGTAATATGATATAATAAAATTAATAAATCTTTACTGCCGGTAAATAATAGAATTAGAGCACCAAATTGCAGATCAGTCTGTCAATAGTCCACCTAGGGGACCTCTAATAATACCTACCTTTAATATGAAAAAAAACACAATAAAACTTTGTTAATGTGATACATGATGAAAGTGCTACCTTATTTGGCTTAGCAAAAAAGTATTGCAATCCAGTGGGACAATGCTGCCAGCATGGACATATTACCAACTGGTAGAGGGCTTGATCGTGGGCTGCCGGGTTGTAAGAGGCAACTAAGGGAAAAAAATGGTAGGTGGGCAGCAGCAATTTCTAAAGAACTGCCATCTTACACTGCGATCCTCAAGCCGCCTGCCGTGCGTGGGGATTATGGCAATATCCCCTTAATAGGGGAGGCTGTGTTCAGCAGTGAACGAGTCGGCTGTTACAGTACAGAGGGTTTGAGCATTTGGACTGCCTGTGGGCCTGCAAGGGCCTTAAGGTTGCTTAAATGCTTTTGTTTCAGTAGCTGTAGTGTTGTATATGGAGTGTAGTAGTCTTGCTGTCCCTAACATACCTTAATAAAGCCCATACTGTTTTTTTTTAAATAAAAATAATGTTTATTTCTCAGCAGTCATACATATATAAATTGTTATTGGTAGGCTATACAATTTCACAACTTAACTTGTTTTGTACCCAAGCAGGGGATTATGCAACATCCGCACAATTGTTTTTCTAATTTTTTTGTCAGAATATTATATTTTTAACAGAATAATGTTTAAATTTTTGGAGCTTTCAGCGGCATTGGACGCAGCCATGCCAGCCACATTAGAGCAATCATTTAATTAAAATCAGAAATTTAAAATTTTAAAACATGACCTAAATAGTGTTCTGGCAGTGTCAGATGAAGGCACTGCCAGTACATTCTGGGCTAAACCAACATCAAAATAATTGAGGCCCAGGCCTCTTAACTTACATCATATAGGTTCACCCTTAGGACACTTCATCAACAAATTATATAATCCATCCCAACACAATGGTTAAATAAAACATGAGCGGAAAAATTGGAGTTATGAGTCATTGTCATGTTAGCTCAAGCGGTCAGAGCATTCCCCGGCTATAGGGGTGGATGGACGCAGGTTCAAATTCCGCACATTTTATAATGTTTTCTCTACTAAATTTGTAATTTTGAAATGATACAACACTACACATGTTGCAGTTAGGTGAATCAACTATTCTCATCAGATGTTTACATTTGTTTAATGGAATGTGCCCGGAGTTAAGTCTACAGGCCATCACAATAATTTTTCTGCTTTGGTTTGACATAAGGAACCATGACAATAGATGAGGTTCACTTTGCAGAGTTCTATACCATTATTAACGCATAATAGTATTCTTACTAGAGTAGTGCCGCTCCACCTCTGCGCCTCCAGGTTATAAAAGATTTACTAAGTATAGTCGTGACTGCTAGGAAGGTGGGTGCCCCGATTCAGTTCTGTCACATCAATCAATATCGGGTTAGATACACACACAGAATCCTTCAGGTTTCTGACTGCGAATTATTCATAATTCGCAGTCAGGAACAGTCAGACGAATATTTAACATCCATTATAATATGCCATGTATATTATTCACAGTACTTTATTACATGACCAATGCTAGCTTTACGTTCTGTGAAATATTTTGTTTTATGCAGTTCCGTTAACATGATGAATACTGCTTAGAATTATGTATAATTCTAATTCAAATAAAAACTTACCGGCGCGACCTTCGGCATTTGAAATTCCTTCGTCTTCCAATTGGCGTTTGAAGACAGGAAATATGACGCTGTATGAGTTTATCACACCGAAAACTAGGCCGTTGGTGAGGAAGGATCCCACCACAACCGCGTAAGCTCGCAGCCCACCATCGGGTGGGTCGTCTACGTTGTGCCTCGTATTTCCATTCGTTTCCATCCTGTTCTTCCCCGACAATAGGTCAGAATTCTCCAGTACTTCCAGAGCCATTTCTCAGTCACGTTATTTATATTACAATTATTTAAAATTTATAGCGCAAATTAACTTTTGTTTCATGTACACATGGTATTTGTAAATAATCGTCTTTCTTCAATAGGATTTAGTTTCATTAAACTTGTGTCATCCTTTTATTTCCAACGTTTATCTACTTCAGCTGAGCTGAGTAAATAAATGTGTGTATTAATATTGTACTAAGTCGGGGAGCCAATAATGCACGACCACAATAATGTACGACCAATATTGTACGGACGATAATGCACGGCCTGATATTACGTGTACATGGATTCGAAATATTTGGTCGGCTTTTATTGGTCGCGTATTATTGCCCGTACAAAATCGGTCCGTACTGATAATGCACGGCCGATATTGTACAGCCAATAATACATGTACAGGCTTCCAATTATTGGGTGTGCTTTATCAGGCCGTGTCAATAATGTACGACCGAATAATGCACGGCCAATAATACGAGACCAACCATAGACAAACTTAATCTCTTTCATGCCTCGTTTAACTAGGAGAGTGTAAAGAATTATAACTTCATATGTTCACATTGGAATCGTATGATTTGTACATTTACCACCACGATATCTAATCGATATTTAATCACCGTTAGATATGTGAGCACTTCACTGGGCGAGAGATTGTTTTCGTCAGGTATGATGCAGGAGTTATTAATCTGGGGTTTGAGAGTAGGTATACACACGCGATGGAGTTACGTGCACTTCGGGTGAAAGGTCCGGTTGAGACTGGCAGGCGAACCAGTGAGGCGATATGACACATAACTACCCTCTATTGAGCAATCGTATCAAAAATAATCTAAAACGTAACTACCTTCGAAAGATGTTGATACCAGGTTTTCCTAAGTATTAATTGCGAGGCTTCAACAAGGAGTTTTAAAAAAAATTAGAACTTATTAAGACCCTCTCACTTTAATAAAATATTAATATAACAACATCTAAGCTTAACAACGTAAATTGAGAAAAGAGTTATCAATAGGAATAAGTATTTTGAGTTTTTTTGGGTTATAATTCAATCCCTGTAGAGTTATACTCCTTACCTACTATACAATGCTTTCAATGTTGCAGATATGGCCACACTAAGAATCAATGTCGTTCAAAACCTACCTGTTATAAATGTGGTCTAAACCACCTAGCAGATTCATGTGAAATAGGGGTGGATAGTGCAAAATGTATTTGGTGCAAAGGAAATCATTTCGCCACAAATAAAAGCTGTCCTGAATATCAAAGGCAAAAAAATATAAAATGTGTCATGTCTGAAAAAGCTATATCTTATGCTGAAGCTTCAAAACTACTTCCTGTGTCTAAAACATCGTATGCTGATATTGCCTCACCCTCCTTAACAACTAGCCCTCAGCAAAATCGCTCTTTTAAAAATTTTACCATCGAGCCAACTAAAGTTCATTATAAGAAAAAAGTTTCAAAATCTGTTCCTGCCCCTCCTCCTTCCCGTGTTGGGTATGATCAGGCTGCCCACTTAAACATTATAAGAGATGATCATGATGCTCCCTCACAAAATGGCTGTGCCCTCCCTTATCTTTTATGTAAAAATTCTGAGATGCCTTCTGTTCAAGATATTATTGCAGAACTCCTAAAGCTCTTAAACTTATTATCTTCTGTTATGTGTAATTCTTCTTCCTCTTCCCCAAACGCTTTACCGTCCAACTGCCTTCAACTTGAATTCTCTCCTCTCTCTTTTCCAAAATGGATCCCACCAACAGGATCCTTCAGTGGAACTGTCGTAGCTTAAACAATAAAAAATCTGATTTAATATTTTTAGTCAATAAATACAAACCATGCATCCTGTCTTTCTCAGAAACGTGGCTTAGACCTGATTCCTTTTTTAGGTTATCTGGCTATGTTGATGTTCGAAGAGACAGGATGGTTGTGGTGGTGTTGCTCTTTTTTTAAAAGATAATATGTCCTTTTCCTCTATTTCAATTCCTTCTCAAGTTGGCTTTGAAGCTGTGGCTGTCCATACGAAATCTTTTGTAATAATTTCCTTATATTTAAGCTCCCCTTCCATTTCTGTAATCCGTAAGCTTATTCTTCTTCTTAACTCCCTTCCTAGGCCTCTCCTAGTCCTTGGCGATCTTAATTGCCACCATAGTGTTTGGGGTTGTGGTATTTCAGATTCTTGTGGAGTTTTTCTATTAGATTCCCTTGATACCCTCAATCCATGTATTCTTAATGATGGTTCTCCTACAAGAAGAACCCGTCCAAACGAATTTCCTAGTGCAGTTGATCTATCTCTCTGCTCTCCAGATCTTGCTTTGCTTTTGTCATGGCATGTTCTGCTTTCAACTCATGGAAGTGATCATTTTCCTATTATTCTAAATATTTCACTAAATTTGGCTCAACCAGTCTATCGCAATTCTCCTCTTCTTAAATATATTTTAAATGAAAATGCTAACGGGGATAAATTTAATGAAATAGCAGAGATCAATATTTCTAAACTACCTGTGTTTAATAATAACAACAATAAAATTTGTTCGGAGGACCTTGAGAAGCTCTTTTAAATTGTGCTGATATGTCTTTCTATATTAAAAAAAATAATTCAGGTAAAATGCCTTCTCCTCCATGGTGGGATAAGGACTGCTCGGAGGCAATTAAATGTCGAAATGAAACTGAAACTACCTTTTGCCTCTCCATGACAAAAGAGAACTTCATGCAATTGAACAAAGTAATTGCTCAATAAAACGCCTCTTCCACTCCAAAAAATTTCATGGTTGGAAATCTTTTTGTTGCTCTATAGGTCCGCATACTCCACTCTCAATTATTTGGAATAAAATCCATAGATATAGAAGAACTTGGTGCCTTCCTCACCGTCGTTGTTGCCCGAGTCAGTCTTGGGCTGACTCATTTATGGACAAATTAGCGCCTCAGTATTGTCCTCTCCCTGATGAACTTCCTGCTCAGTTTACTTATGGTTCTAACGACGTTTTAGATCAGCCTTTTTCCATGGTAGAACTGAAAAACGTATTGAAATCGGTTAAAGATTCTGCTCCAGGTATGGATGGCATTCCCTATTCCTTTTTTTCTAAGGCTAATGATTGTGTTCTGAATTATTACCTATGCCTTGTAAATTCTATCTTTGATTCTGGCTATGTCCCTGATAGCTGGAAATCGCAATTTATTATTCCTATTCTTAAACCTAACAAAGACCCAGATGATCCTTATTCTTACCGTCCTATTGCGCTCTCATCTGTTTTAACTAAAATAGCTGAACACCTAATTAAAAATCGACTTGAGTGGTTTGTAGAATATTATGGTTTACTTGCGAAATCTCAATACGGTTTTAGGAAGGGGAAAAGTACCATGGATAGTCTTAGTATATTCACTACAGATATAAGGCTTGGTTTCACTCGTGGTGAATCTATTGTCGGAGCTTTTCTTGATATATCTGCTGCTTACGACAATGTGCATCTTCCAATTCTAAAAAGAAAATTAATTAAATTAAAAATTCCTGTTAAATTAAGAAATTTTACTATGAACCTTTTGACGGAGAGATTCATTTTTCTCCGTTGTGACAATCCTTCAATTTCATCAAGTAGAGTTATCTGGCGTGGTTTACCCCAACGATCGGTTCTTAGCCCTCTCTTATACAATATTTATACGTATGATTTAGAGTCTTCTGTTGGTCTTTGTCGTATTTTACAATATGCTGATGATATTCTCATTTATAATTCCAATCACAAAATCGATGTGGCGAGTGCCTGTCTCTCTCACTCGCTTCAGCAATTGAATGTTTGGCTTAGCGAAAATGGTTTGGAACTCTCTCCTTCTAAAAGTAATATAGTACTCTTTACCCGTAAAAGAAACCCTCCTCCTATCAATATCTTCATAAATAATTGTCAAATCTCAGTTAGAGAATCAATCAAATTTCTAGGTCTTGTTTTAGATAGTAAGTTAAATTTTCGTCAGCATTGTGACTACATTATCCAAAAATGTGAAAAAAACATTAACGTTCTAAGATGCTTATCTGGTGTTTGGTGGGGAGCCCATCCTTTTAACTTAAAACTTTTGTACAATGCAATTATTCGAAGCGTCTTAGACTATGGATGCTTTCTTTTGGAACCTGCTAACAAGCTAAGCCTTAGTAAACTTGATTTGATACAATCGAAAGCTCTTCGAATTACCACAGGGGCTATGAAGTCTTCTCCAGTCAATTCTCTCCAAGTTGAGTGTGTTGACCCTCCCCTTCACCTTCGCCGTCAATTCCTTGCTAACAGATTCTTTTTCCGATTTATCCAATTTTCTAATCACCCTTTGATTCCAAAATTACAACTGCTTCATCAATATGTTAACTCTTCTCGTTTCTGGAGATGTAAACATTTTCCTTTGCTTATTAAAAGTTACGTTATTTTTCATTCCTTAAAAGACCCTGTTTATCGTTCTCAAAAACTTCCAATTTTCAATTATGAATTTAATATTATTATATCTCAACCCCATATAATTTTAGAATTTGACATTTGTAAAGGTGACCTATATGCAGATGAATACTTCCACGAGCTACTTAAAAGAGATTGGCGTGATTGGCATACGATCTTCACAGACGTTTCAAAACTTTCACCAGTTGGCTGTGTTGGTTATGGCATTTTTCATGCTCAATACGATATTGTTCAAAAAATTTAATGTCCACCTGAATCATCTGTTTTTACTGGGGAATGTTTGGCTATCCTTGAGGCTATTAAATATATCCTTCTCTTCGAGCTGCATCGGTCTATTGTATTTTCTGATTCTCGGAGTTCTCTCCAATCATTACTTTCGAATCCTTTTACTTCTAATTCTCATAATCCAATTTTATTTCAAATTAAAAGTTCTATTGCTGAATGTTATACTAAAGGTTTTGACGTTATTCTTGCCTGGATTCCCAGTCATGTTGGGATTTCTGGCAATGAACGCGCTGATAAAGTTGCTAAAGATGCAGTTGTTTGTGGAGATAAGGTTCCTTTCATTAATTACTGTCATGACTTATTATGTCTTCCAAAATCTTATTTATCAAAGTCTTGGTCATTACATTGGAGAACCAGTAGTCGGTCATCTGGATCTGGCTTTGCTAAAATTCAACCTTTGATTCCGAGAAAACCGTGGTTTGCCCGGATAAAATTAGGCAAACGTTTTACTTCATCATTAATCCGTATGAGGTTGGGTCATTGTTGTACTCCTACTCATTTAAAAAAGATTCACGTTAAAGATTCTTCTATCTGCGAATGTGGCTTGGATGAGGGGGATCTCAATCATATATTCTTTTCATGTCCCCTATATAACCATGTAGCGTTTTATTTATGCCTTGAATCTTTAAAACTTTCCTTTCCAACTAACATGCCTGAACTTTTATCGTCTAATAATATTGATATTTATAAAATTTTATCTGACTTCCTCTCTCTTAATAATATTCATTTATAATAAGTTCTATTTATATATTATGTTAATATTAATCATTAAAATTTTATTAATTATGTAATATTTTGCACTTCTTCTTTTATAACAAATATGTTTATGTTAAATATTTCTTGTATCTGTCTATTTATGTATCTGCGTTAGTTATTCTGGTCATCCCTGTTTTATTATCAAAATTCCGTCATTGTAATTCTTGACGTGAAACTGGCACAAATGTCATTACGACAATTGCCATAAGCTTTCACCCGATATTCAGCTCGTTACAGGGAATCGTTTAGATCATAGGCTTAGGATGTTAGCGAAAAAATCCTAGGTCTATGGTTTAGATAGTGTAGAGTATGAGTTACGTACCCTTCGAGAAATATCTATGAAACAAACCCAACTGATTCGAGAACAAGCAGTCCAAATTCAGGAATCAAAAGCCATTGTTGTAGACCTACGGAAGGTTTTGGGCGCTGCTGACAAGACTTAGTAATTACTGCTTCGAGTGAGGTCCAGCCCGTATCCAAGCCGATGCAGAACAACGCTGGGACTCAAAAGTTACCTACGAGCGAGCGACGAATCCTCATAAAACTGTGGAGTCTTTGTCGCCGGTGCCGGTGCCGGTGCGATGAATGATTCCTGTCTATCAGTTGTAAAACCAGCCGCTCGGCAACAGCCCCATAGCAATCGAAACAAAATCATTATCTACTTGCCAAATACCTCGTCTGCCGATATTATCGCACCTAAGCCTACACTGTAGAATTAACCAAAGACAATACAGTAGTTGACAGCCAGATATGTGGTGTATCGCAGCGGCCGTTGGCGACAGCGAACTCACCTATTCAACCCACCGCCGCCGCTCCTGATAATGAATGGGTGCAGGTACGCCGTAAAAGGGTACGGCCGTCAGAACGGAAATTCTATTAATTTATTAAAAAAATATTATGAAATATATTTTTTTAGGTATTTAATCGTATTATTGATCTCAATATTAAAAACAAACAGTTTTTTTATGTCATTGTGACGGAACAAGCCCGAGCCCCACCTGATGTTAAGTGGACTAATCTCTGCCTATAACAGACGCATTTCGTCAACGACGAATTGCACTGCGCCCGTCACACTGAGACGTACAGTTGTTAGGTCTCATGTGCCTGTAATTTTACTGGCTCTCAAGGACTGCTGCCGGAACACACTGTTAGGTGCTTGGCGACAGATTTTTCTACTTGAGGGTGGTCGCTAGCCAGGCGGGCATTCGCAAAATGCCCTTCCACCATGCGGTGAAGCTCAAGCTCTGAGCGGGACGTGCGTCAATGTCAAATAGAGTTGTATGGGGACAGTGAAGTTGTTAGGGCATACCGCCGGATAAAAAAAACAGATATCAGTCGAATAAGTTCCTTATATATATTAATTTCTCAGTTCAAACCCATAGAATTTTGTTTTTTTTCCTCACGTATGAAGACTTATTGCGCAATCAGAATATAATAATATTTTTATCCTTTGTCAGCTTCTTAAACCAATGATGCAGTCAATTGCTAGGATTATAGTTAAAGAATTCTAACTCAATGCCTGGCATGTTTTAGTAATCTTTTATCATGATTTATCTATCGCACAGACTTTTAGCACATGAACAAAGAACCTAGGATGCTAATGCATGACGTAGGGTGCTTACCATTTGAAGTGAAATTCGCTAAAAACGATCACACTTCCAAAAAGTTGTTCCAGATGGGTCTTGGCATTATTTTCGCCATAAACGCTATGAAGCTACTGGAACAGTTTGAATTACCCATAGGCTTAGGAAGTACAAGATCAACAGTGATGGATGGACGGTGTTAAAATTTTTTTTATGTAAATGTGTGAGTGACATAGTGTTGTCAAGACGCGGGCAAGTAATACTATCAACAGATTTACTGGTTGAATCTTAGTACACATTCGTTTGAAATTATGTCTTATATAGTTCATTGAGACTATTGTATGACCGTAAACAACACTGAAATCACAGAAATGCAAAATATGCAATTTCATTAACTTGGACAACTTATTTTTCCAGTTAGTATGATTTAAAAACCAAACTACTTAACTCATTACGATCAAATTTCAATGGGATGAATCTTAAAGTAAAAAATCTTATACCTATCTTAAACCCTTCAAACAAAATACGATGTTTTAAACCAAATATCAAAACATGAATACAACCGTATTGTTAACCTGTTCTTATTTTTGATCTGTTAAAAATAAAACTCATTCAAAGTTGAAGTCAAATGCATATGTAATTTTTTATTAATAATTTTAATTATTTTCTATAATTATATTATTTTTCTGTAATTTTTGTCACAACTTATAACATTAGTTAATAAGTTTTTTTCCTTGGAGACAGTACTCGATTTGAAGGAGCAAGTTATTAACCATATGGCTAACGGTAGTGATATATCTCTATTTACGTAAGGACAAGGCCGCCTTATTTTCAATTTCATCTGAACGGAAAAATAAAATTTATTAGCATTTTCATTCAAAGTTTATTACAAACTGTAGTTTTTATTTACAGTTCATCAATAATCCGAACGCTTTTATCACATACCAAACATTTGTTGGAAATCTGTAAGAACACAAACATTATTATACGCGTGTGTGAGATTTGTCAAGATAAAGAGCATTTATTTCAGCTATAATAAAGGCTCATTAACTTATTAGATGTTAGGCAGGTGGTGATAACCTAGTCGTAGCTTATGTAAAGTGAATAAGTACTACTAGTTCCGTACTTAACGATCTAACTTACCTACTACGTTTTCTATGCAAAAGGGAATCATAAGGAAACGACAACAGACCCCATTTATAGGAACACATAGAACACTTTAAAGGTAATATTGTATTTTTAGCAGAACCTCCTTGCGTTACGAATTAACCTCAACCATAGATAAATGAAATTTAATTTACCTCAACGAACCTCCGCGAACAGAGGCGCGTCCATTGTGCTCGTTGGCGTTCGAAGCGATAACATCTCGAAATAGTGTCTGTAATGAATGTATTTTTGCTGTAGGATACCTGAGCCATTTTTCTTGTGTTGTTTTGTGCATAATTGTGTCGAGCTATTCTTATTTGATGTAGAATTGTTATTGGGTTGATTTGTTTCATCTTTGGTTATGTATGTTTGAGTCTTGGTAAATAACGAAAGTGATTGTGATCGCGAATATATTTTTTACTATCTTTAACCTACTTCTGTTTCTAAGAGTATAGTCACATTCCACAACGATAATATAATAAAAAGGGCAAACCATTTTGGAAGCCAACAAACATAGATCCACACACATCACGTGAATATCAGTTATGTTACATTAAATAAAATAATAGTACAGCACTTAACTCAATAAGTCTCGATGAGGCAGTCACTTGTGAAGAATAAAAAGAAGGTTCAGTAAGTTGAGACATTAGTTTTATAGCAATGACTGGCGCCAAGTGTCTGTCACATATACATTAGTTCCCGCCATATTTACCACAACCAATCAGAGACACGAACGTTCCCGCCACAACGTATCAGCCAACCCGAAATAAGACAGGATGGTTGGTTTTACAGTTTATATAGGATTTCAGAGTGGCGGTTATTAAAAATGACAAATATCAACAAGTTTTAGAATATACTACAATTAACATAATGAGTAACTTCTCATAACTTATTTTCTTAAGATAATCTAAGCTTAACAAATATATGATTCTAACCGCCCATACTGACAGTACTTCGTCCACGAAGTACAAATTAACACCAGGCAAAATTCGCTTTAAAATTGTTTAACTTAGTGATAATAGTATATATGTAGGAAAGATTGTTACCGTGTATGGCAACTCACAATTATTTGCACAAAACTTGCTTGATAAAGAATGTATGTACTAAGTAATAAACAGAACCATAGAGAAAAGTAATATACTGGGAATAGAGAGGCCCTTTACGATTTTTCATGCCGACCCGTTATGTCAAGAGACTGCTCTGGTATCAAAATCCCGAACTAAAATTTACTCACACATGCACGACTATGAATGTGTGATTAGATTAGTATTACTTACACATACATTCATATAAATACCTACCTGCTACGCCGGCGGCGTCGTGTATGACGCAGATATAATATATTTTGTTTCTAAAATGTAACATGTTTAGCTAACAAACATTTTCTGCTGGGAAAACTATTTGTTATAAACGCGTCCAATATTAAAAAGAACATACATATACCAGTGGCATACAAATCTGTCTCAATTTTCTTCAAAAATAGGAGGTGCATTACCCGAAACCGTAATTTCTTCATTTTCTATAACTCCAGGATCTACAATATTTTCATTTTCTGAATCATCGTATGTTATTGCAAGCCTGGACAGAATAATTTTATAGTAAGAGAGGTCTTCGTTATCCTACCATTCATCTCCTTGTACATTTTAAAATTTGTTTTTTATGTTCTAGCCCGGATGAAGGTATTGACGTACTGTTATCTGTTCTCTGCAATAGTGGCTGTACAGCTTCTCTTCTGAGGCGAAAGCAAACTGTTTTGTATTTGGGGCATTTACCCTAGGATTTTTAATCATGAATCAATCATCATGAATTAAGACGACGTCATCGATTTCAATATTGTTTTGTGGTTTTTGCCATTTGGATCGTGCTGTTCCATTGCTGTGATCAGCGTTCCTTGGTTGGTTAGAAGATATTCCATTTTTAAAAGTGGTTATTTATTGGTAAATTGGAAAGATCTTATCACTGTCACTGCCCCTTTGGAGGTGGTAAGAGTGAAACCTTTTATCAAATCTTTGATTTTAGAGAATATACAGAAATAATAGGGTGCTAGGTCGGGGCTATGTGCAGGATGGGTGACGATTTGTACTTTTGCGGAAGCTAAAAATGACTTAGTTTTGTTGGCCGAATGTGAAGAAGCGTTGCAATTTAGCTTAGCTGATTGATTAAGAACGGCTAAGCAAACTTCGCTACGAGCGCTTCAAAAAGGTTTCCAAAATATTGTTATTTACTCGTTTATGAAAGTTATTCCCGAATTTTTCATATCCTTCTCGTATAGCTTCTCCACCATTTTACAACTCACTATGGTAACTATTTTTTCAGAAACAACGCGAAAGAACATTGATAAATTAGGTTGAAAATTACACACGACGAAATGAGAGCGCTGCACGGTACACCTTTTAAACCCCGCCCGCCATGGTATAGTTTGTGCTCTGTTTTATTTGAGCTTGAATTACATTTCTAAACATATTTATTCGTAGTTCACGGCTGTGGTGCAGGCTGCCGCGATGAGATGGTTTATAAAGTAGCAATAAAAAAGATTTATTCTTTATAATTTCTAATGTACAAACCATATAAGTTTAAGGACTAAAATAAAAAACTGGCGAGTGAGAGCAATGTCTATTGTCTATGGAGACAACAAAATAAAAGTGTTTACAGGTTTTTTCACTGGGTTTTTTTTGAAAAGTGCAGCCGTAAAGAGCGTTGAAATCTCTTGTTTAATTAATTTATTATCTCTCTATTGGAATAAAGGAAGGTCGGAGCTTCTATTGTTAACTGTTTTAAAATGCTATAACCTACAAAGTTGCGATGTAAACATAAGTTTGCACTCTAATCAATTGGCTGCTGTACCCAGCTCAGTGGTACCCAGCAGTACAAGGATAATATGCTGGTGAAGTGAAACACCAGTTGGATCTCGGCACGTACGCACTAATGTGTGCGATGGGCCACCCAAAGTGTGGACAATACTACTAAATAATATCCAATGCTAGTCTTTTTCTAATCCTATAATTTCATTTAGTAGTTTCTGAGAAATTTGTAACCATCAATTACCAAGTAACTCTTGATGGAGCCTACTTTTCATTATAGTTTTTTCTTACAGACATAGCAGGACTCTAATGCCCAAGGCAATGTCTATGCTTCTTTTTAATGTACAACAATATACAGGGATTGTGACTGATCGCTCAAGAAGGAACAAACTATATTTCATCGCAGATCGCAGTTTAAGATGGCAGTTCTTTAGAAGGTGCTGCTGCCCACCTTCCAGTATTTTTCCCTTAGTTGCGTCTTATGACACCCACAGGAAGATATGGGGAGGGTCAATTCTAACCTGACACCTCAATACTACTTGATCCAAAAAGAAAATTATAAAATTCTATAATTATAAAATTATTTTTACTCACGCATACAACTACTGATAGATAACTTTAATAAGTTTCTTACTGATTTAAAGTTACTGCATATTCAATGAATTATTATTTATAATATTGATGAAAACTAACTGTTGTAATTACTAGTAGGTAGCATTAAATATAATAGAGATGTTTTCAAAGTATTAAAATATGTTACATAAATATTTAATATTATTTCCTGTACTATTCATTTTCATCAGAACCATCATATTGTAAATGTTGCAGTAAGTAGTAGTAAAATTAAAACAAAATATTATAGGAAATCACATGACAATTTTAATTTTTCAGGATACTTCCGCGGTACCCTGCTACTCAACGTAACATTATCACAGAAATACCAGGAGATGACTGTTTGAAATACAATAAAAGATTATAAAATTCGTGTTTATTTTAGTATTTTATATGTTTTAATTTTGTAGACAGTTCTTTTGGAATGTTAAACATCATATTTAAAATAGATGTGTTGGTCATTAGATAATACCGGGAAATAGGCTTTTACATAAGTCACACAACTGAAAATTATGATTAATTAAGTTGTAAAGTTCATACTTATACTTTTTCTTCAATTCAATAAACAAGAT
The DNA here is from genome assembly GCA_963890685.1 of Plagodis pulveraria. Lineage (NCBI taxonomy): Eukaryota > Metazoa > Arthropoda > Insecta > Lepidoptera > Geometridae > Plagodis > Plagodis pulveraria. Next base: position 14,453,053 of record OY982962.1, read on the forward strand.
TAATTAAATCATTCTTCATCAACAGCCATTATATCTACCATTGAACAAAGGCCTATCCTATTTTCCACTTTCATCGCCTCTTTTGACTCGCCCATGAAAATATGGGAGGAACAAAGAGCTATTATTATAATATAGGGACATAAAAATCATGTACCAGTGCAATCAATGCATTGCAAACACTGGTGAATTGTAAATGTTATGTTCAAAACCATTGATTCTGATTTCCATTGGGTGATGGTCAATAACTTGGGATCTAATTGTAGTTAGCAAACAATTATTGCACATAAGCATGTGATAGTTCTCTTACAACTTCACAGTCTGACTGTAATCCCTATGCCAAGATGCTTACACTTTAGGTACCCACTGTTTAGAAGTATACATCACCAAGGAAGGACTTAGGTACATTTAGAGATCATGTTCAGTTCTGAAACATATATAGCATAGCATGTCAAGTAGCAGGTATTGGTGTACCTTTCCCTGAACACATATCAGAATAAGGTATGACTTATAACAGTAAGCACCTAGTTACCAGTGTCCGTTTCTTGCTAGCACTTTCTGATCTCTTTCAAAAACCTGCTTCAGGACAAGCGTGGCTTCATTACCAAAAGAGTGTAAATAATATTTTCTAACCTACCTCCATTAATCCTTTGGCATCGGCTGACCCACTATGGCCAATTTATGAATGAAATTCTATTGTTATCATTATCACAGATAGCAATGGGTTACAATTGATTTATAATATATTCATATCTTTAGCCTTCTTCACCACAAAGTATACGTAAAATCTATGTGTGCCCCCCCTCTATTTCTGACATCCTTAATAATGTGCCCAAAATTAGTATTTTATGTAATTGTTTCATCCATTAACATATTGTACAGATAGACAATATCTTATACAAGCCAGGGTTATTGTCATAAAGTTGCAAAATTCAGAGAAAAGTTTTCAACATAATCAAGAGATGGATAAATGCTACTGATTGTCGACAAACCCACTTGTATCAGGTAGAATGTAGTAAGCACTATCAAATTTTATCATATCAATGAACCATGCTCAACTGTAGAATTGTTAAAAAATCATATATAAACCTTATGTGTACATATTCAGTTATTATTTTATTATATATTATAAATTCAGTTTTTATTTTATCAACTTGATAATTCATGAAACTCCAGTCTAGTATTAAATTCTCTTTGCTCCAGTCCACAGGTTGTTATGGAAATTTGTTCCTAAAACACTTTCTCATATCATCCCTTCCATAAATTAAATATGTACCTAGTTTATTCAAGTAAATTGATGTGGGATGGGCACTCATAATATTTTAGAAAGGTTCTTAACCTAATAATATTGTAAGGATTGACACGCCACATACTTTATTCTTACATGAATGTTTTTGCTGTCATGCATATATTTCCCACAATTAAGTCGTTGGAATTGCGGTATGAATGTAGCATTGTCCGTTCCCACACTGTGAAGGTACAGCAAATGCGTAATATTATAAAAAAATAAGCTTTAGAACAAAGTAAACATCCCAAAAACTTAATTTTAATACAAAGCTTATGTTTCGTAACAGTAATATATTGATTGATAAAATGATGATATGAGAATTTTTGTATCTGCGAATATAGGATTTTTATACAAAAAGTGTTATATTTATTTCACACATTGTGTAATTACATTTAGAACAGTGGCCCTGACTTTCTTGCCTATTTTTCCCATCTATGTAATCCATGCGTGCTGAATGCGGCATTCATTTTGTAATAGACTTTCAAAATAGTGCTTGAATAAAAAAGTACAATGATTTCTACTTTGACTTTTATTCCTTAATATTACAACTACAATGATGAAAAACCAGTTATTAAATTAAAAAGTATGTAACATGTTGATTGGTGGGCTGCTGCAACTTCAGTGGACTAAAATGCACATTTCCTAATGCTGGCTACAAACAGGTCAACACGCAGTGAATGCGTATGTTAAAATTTGCACAACTTTCCTGAGTTTGAGAGTCCGCAGTTTGCCACACATTCATTATTGTAAGGTGATGGTGATTGATTTATGATCTCAATGGATGTGCCAACGCTGATAGTATTGTAGAAGTCAGCTCTTATTAGAAGATCTTTAGAACAGTTCAAAATTTATTTTGATTTAAACATGATGTACTTGTATACTACCAAGTTTCTTTCATGCTGGTATTACCACTTATTGTGTCCCTTACAGTATTCTGTTCCACCATCCTTTTACACCAGGCTACCTCAAGGAGTAAATTCATATTCAATGTCAGCATCCCTTTTCTTAGTTAGTAGAAGCTTAGGTATACTTGATCCTACTAGCTTTGTTACTAGTAAGTTGCAGGTTCCGACATGAAGTTGAACTCATGGGCATAAGCCTGTTGTGACTGGAATCTCAAACACACAAATTTCACATGAAACACCTTGATGTGGCTAGAATGCAATCGGCAAAAATATTAAACATGAGTTGGGAATGCATACGAGCAAAACAATTTGTTTGTGCAGTTTTTATCCCTGGAATCATAAGTCTGTTGCACATGCGAGGCGTTAGAGTATTTAGTAGAGTAAGCTTATAATACTCGGGTTTTGTTTAACAATCGTTCACATTTTTATTTTGTAGGAATTTTCCAAATCGCAGAACACTGAGAATAAATACATAATGGAAATATTGACAATATTGTCTGCGATCAAGGGTGCGTACCATTTGGAGTTAAATTCACCAAAAACTATAAAAACGATCACACTCCCAAAAAGTGATTCCACTTGGGTCTTGGATTATTTTCGCCATAAACGCTATGAAGCTACTGGAACAGATTGAATTACCTACACCTTATGTCAAAAGTGGCAAATTTTACTTGCATTCTTAGCGTTCTTATCTTATATGGAACAGGGGAGAACAGTTACAAACGATCACTGTGATCACCACCATAGACGCAGATGTGGTCAAAATTATCGAAAATAACGAAATTAGCGTCAAATGGAATACGCCCCAAAGGATACTGGAACGTGCAAACGAGGCTCTTTCTTTGATATTTCTTTATAGTCTATGATGTACACGTATTATTGGGTGTACATTATCGCCCTGTGCAAAAAGTGTCCGGCCCGTATTTCACGGCCAATAATGCACACCCAATAATTCATGTACATCAAATGGCTTCTATTTTTTGGTCGCGTATTATTGGCTGTGTAATATCAGCCCGTGTAGATAATGCACAACCAAATATTGTACGACCCGTATTGTACACCCCAATAATACGAAGCCAGTCCACGTAATATTGGCTGTGCATTATTTGGTCGCGTATTATTGGTCGTACAATATAGGGACTCCTAAGTCGTACATGCAATAAAATAACTTTTTATATCACGCGTTTCACAACTTGCGTTCGGCTTCTCGTGCAAGCATACACCGCACCGAGAAAGCCGAAAGCAGGGTTGGAGTGCGTTCAGAGGCTCAGAGTGTAGTTGTTTCGTTGTTTGGTTGTTTTACAACTTACCCTGAGGTATGGAACGACCGGTTGTTTTATAACCTCAAACAAATTGTGACATTGACAGACTTACATAATTATCGTAATAATAATTGCTATTTAACACTATCACAAATTCGTTTTCCATTTTTATTTAAGTTTTATATTTTGAGAAATTATATTAGTATTTATATTTTTTGAGATATATGGGTGAGCGCATCAGATAGAATACGATATAAACGTCAAAGTCATTTCATGTCACGCGTTTTATGGTTAAAAAGTTGCAACCTTCAAAGGTTTGGAACGGTCCAGTTGTGACAACCGAACGCTCTACTCGAAGGTTGTGAACGACGTTAGAGTGAAAAGTTGCACTCCGAGTGCGCTCTAACCAAGGTTCGGAACGCACCCCTGGATTCAGACGATTCAGACCCTCAAAAAATTATACTACATGGATAATAGAATTATACTATTTGTTCAAAATTATACCACGATTGACATTACATGTATTTTTATTATATCGCATATATACGTTTAATTTTTATGCGTTTCTTATTTTGATTTAAAAATAAAAATGCATTCTTTAATCGTAAATAATATTTTGTTTAATTAATTTGCAACAAAAATATACATGAAATCTAGGCAAGTAGACTTCGATATCGGCTAATTCGTTAATCAGAACATGGTCCTTAGAATTGACACGACGTAAAATATTGTCAACGGCATAAATTCTATGCAGTTATTAGATTTAGTTTCTCTTACAGTACCCATCGCAAAAAAGGTATCATGAAGTTTATGCTTCTTAATTTAGTTTCGTTTTATGTTGCTGAATATTCTTTAACAATCATCATTTGGGTGATGTCAACCCACTCAATCAAAAAAAAATTAGTATAGTCATAGAACAAATAATAATACTACGTATAGGATGGACACTCCTCTCCCCCCACCAAAACGAGCCGTCCTCACCCCGCTACCGATTCTAAGCTGTCGCTGAGCTGCCTTGAGTACGGGACGCAAAACTCGCACACGATGACGTGCCAACGAAGCGTGATGATTGTACGAGTAAAAGTTGAGAATGGGGTACTCTTGTGCTGTTTACTTCTTCGGTTGCTTATCAACTAAAAGAGAAAAGGATTTATTGATAGGAATTTTTATAGATTCCATAAGGATAAAACGAGATAAGACATTATTGGTAACCTACACTAAGTACCTACCTATTTGTCATTCTTCAGTTATACAGTGTAGGTAACCTAGAAAAACCGGTAATTTACAGTAGGTATTGAAAAAAATACAAACATAATACTTCATTTTTGTATTTTCTTCAAACTGCTATTCAAATAATGATCATTTTAGAAGATTTTCGTTTGCAAAAAATATCCGTGGATATCGACTTCGTTTGCAGCGAAACAAGTGTCTTTGTAACCTATACCTACCATAGAGAAAAGCAATACACATACCGACCTTCACTACGGTTGACACGCCGCACACTTCATGTTTGTTTATTATACGAGAAATCAAATTTTTTATTGTGATTGTAATTATTACTTGTTATTATTATATTATTAACTTGGAATTATACTTTTTGTATAGTGTAGGTATCTTTTATTGTATAAGTAATGGAGTGAAATGTGAAGTAATGTTACCTGCTCGGTCGTGTGTTGCATATGTTTACGTCGTACATGGAGTTGGATTGTTGTGCTTGTAAATGTTTCTGATGTTAGGTAAGGTACGCATAAGCTACGAAATCTAATAAGTCATGTTAGGAATAATCACTCATGGCAACATTCTGTGGAGTCTGTGGTACGCCTTGAAACTGTATAATTTTGTTGTGCTCGTTTATTCTTAATAAAGCTTCAGTATTTATCGGCCACTGATTTATTTATACCATTAATAAACAACAGCAGAGCGTGGTTCCGAAAAATCATAAGGAAGTGTTGGAGCAGAAGTAAAAGCAAAGATTTTCTACTTGGGTGGCTTGGGCTGTTTCGTGTCGTGTGGCTGGCTATGCAATATGGCGGCCCGGGAAGAAAATATAAAATATATTGTCGAACCATTCAGAGGGACGAATTATCTGTTGTGGAAACGTCGGGCAGAAGCTATTTTTGCTGCAAAAGACCTGGATCAGTTTCTAATAAAGGAAGAAACTGTGGATTCTAAATCGAAAAAGGCGTACGCATTGTTACTTAGTATGATTGATGATTCCATATTGATGGCGATGTCGGATGAAACTACAGCATATAAACTATGGCATGCTTTAAAGGAAAAATATGGAAAATCAAGTGCTGTAAGCCAGATCCTAGTAAGAAAGAAACTCACGAACACAAAAAAACGCTGTAATAGCAGTATGCAGGAACATATAAATGAAATACTGGGATTGGTGAACGAATTGCGAGCTTCTGGAACAACTGTGAAAGACATGGATATTGTCATTTATATCTTAATGTCATTACCTCCGGAATATGATATAATAAAGGCAACAATAGAAAATCAGCCAGATACGACATTGACTTCAGATTTTGTTATACAAAGATTACTAAATGCAGAGGCATTAAAAAGTGACACAAGTGAAAAGAAGACAGAAAATACAAAAACAAATGTAGCATTTAATGCCGAAAAGTACCAACATATTACGTGTCACAAATGTAAGAAAAAGGGTCATGTTGCAAAATATTGTCCAAGAAAATCAAAATGTTTTAACTGTGGACGTTCCGGCCACTTGAAAAAGGACTGTCGTACTAAGCCAAAGTCAAATAACAGTGAGTCTGCTGCGGTTACCTTTATGGTCAATCAAACAAGTGAACATTTTATGTTGGACTCTGGTGCATCGACGCACATGTGCAGCAAACAGGAATGGTTTAAGGACATGAGGCCCCACAGTGGCACTGTGACATGTGCATCTAAAGTTGAAGTTCTAGAAGTCAAAGGTATTGGGACAATTGTCGGAATGCTGAATGGTCGAGAGATAACTCTCAAAGAAGTCTTGTTTATTCCAGAGTTGAATGGTCAATTGATATCTGTGAAAAACATACAGAGAGCTGGTTACAGTGTTATCTTCACAAATAATGTTGCAATAGTTAAGATGAATAAAGAAAAATTTGTTATTGCCAGATTGAATGAAAAAGGTCAGTATTTAAGTCAGTTTGATTCTATTAGTACATCAGCTGTAACACACTTTGTTGAGCAAGATGCAAAGTTATGGCACAGGCGTATGGGACATTCTAGCAACAATGTTATGAAAGAGTTGGGATTGCCAGTATCAGACTCTTTAAATTTTTGTGAAGAATGTGTGACTGCTAAACAAGCCAATGTGCCAATGGGCAAAGGTCCGAGAGAGAGGGAAGATAAACCCATGAGAATGATTCATACTGATATATGTGGTCCGCTTGACCCACCTGCCAGTGATAATGAGAGGTACTTTGTTACCATAATAGATGATTGTTCAAGATTTTGTGAAGTACATCTATTGAAAAATAAAAGTGACATTATTGATATATTCAAGCAGTTTTTCAGGCAGAATCCAGAAGTATATAAAATAAGATGTGACAATGCCAAGGAATATGTATCAGGTGAGCTTGCACGCTATTGTAAATTGAAGAATATTTTGCTAGATCCTGCACCACCATACACACCTCCCTTGAACGGTGTTGCGGAGAGAGCTAATAGGTATTTGTTGGAGAAGGCTCGAGCTCTCATCTTTGATGCAAACCTGCCCAAGACTTTTTGGGGCTATGCGGTGCAGACTGCTGCTTATCTGAAGAACCGGATTCCGAACCATACAGTGGGTAAGACTCCTTTTGAACTTAAGTTTGGAAAGGCACCTAATTTGAATAACATCAAGGTTTTCGGATGTGATGCTTATATGAGAGTACCTGATAACCTGAGGAAGAAGCTGGATCCAAAATCTAGAAAAATGATTTTTGTAGGATACTCCAATATGGGCTATCGTTTATTGGATCAGAAAACTAATCGTGTAGCTGTTTCACGTAATGTAATATTTAATGAAGAGAAGAGGATGAGTATTCCTGACTCTGTTGATAATATAATGAGAGAGAAGACTTTTCCTGAGTCTGATGTGGTTCCTGAGGCAGCTGAAGAGCCAGGGATGGCTGATGGTGGTCAAGATGAATTCTTGGATTGTGATGAAAATGAAGCGGAGAATAACAGGCCTAGACAATCTAAAAGCTTAGTTTCTAGCTACCAGCTAGATTTAAGGATCATTATGTCTATGAAGTGACTGTAGAAAGTCTTGAATCCATCTCGTATGAAGAAGTACAGGAATTGCCTGTAAATGAGCAAGTTTTATGGAAACAGGCTATGGATCAAGAGATTGAGTCCTTACATAAGAATAAGGTGTGGGAGCTTGTTGAACTACCTGAAGGTGAAAGGTCAATGACCCGTAAATGGGTATTATGTATAAAAAGGAATAATATTCATAAGGCTAGGTTAGTTGCTCGTGGTTTTGAGCAGAGATCAGGTATAAATTATTTTGAAACCTATGCGCCAGTTATAGGCATGTCATATCTGAGATTAATGTTTGCTATTTTCCTTCAGAAGAATTTTAATATGTATGTATTAGATGTTAAAACTGCCTTTTTAAATGGTCAGTTAGATGAAACAATCTTTATGGATCAACCTAAAGGTTATGATGATAAATCTGGTAAAATTGCTTAAAAGTTTGTATGGACTTAAACAGGCACCTAGACAGTGGTTTAAAAGATTCACAGATTTTATATTTAAATTGAATTTTCAGCAACTTGAATTTGAGTCATGTGTATTTGTAAAGAGGTCTAATAATTGTGAGATATATATAGTTCTTTATGTGGACGATTTAATATTAGCAGGTTCAAATGAGGCTGAAGTTCAGATTGTTATTCAATTACTTAGAAAAGAATTTGAAATGTCTAAAGCTGATATTGCTGATGAGTTCCTTGGTATAAATTTAGAATATGTTCATGATAAACTTTGTTTAAGTCAGAAGGCATATATTGATAAGTTATTAGCTAGATTTAAAATGACAGAATGTAAGCCATGTGACACTCCTTTAGTTCCTAAGTCTACTGTATCAGATTTTGTTGATGGTGAAGAGTTTCATGGTCCTTACCGTGAACTTGTAGGTGCATTGTTGTATTTGTCAATGACCTCTCGACCTGATATCTTGTATTCTGTAAACTGTCTTAGCCAAGTTCAAGAGCGACCAACTGTTGCTGCTTGGGTTGGGCTAAAGAGAATCCTTCGCTATTTAAAGGGAACATCAGAGCTTAAATTAATATTCCAAAGATACATTACTGATGAAGTTAACTTGAATGTTTATGTAGATGCAGATTGGGGATCTAATATGAAGGATAGAAAGTCTGTTTCTGGTTATATAATTTTCTTTAATGATTGTCCTGTAATTTGGTGTGTAAAGAAGCAAAGTTCTATTGCACTGTCCACTACTGAGGCAGAGATTTTGTCATTAGCTAGGGCTGTTCAAGATTTAATTGTATTTTATAACATAACTAAAGAAATTTTAAATTGTAAAACGATTCATATGTCTATCTTTGAGGATAATCAGTCTGCGATTAAGGCTATATTGAATGATAATAATTGTGCTAGACTGAAACATTTAGATATAAAACTTAAGTATGTAAGAGATATAATTAAGTTGTATAAGATAAATATTTTGTATATTGCTACAGAGAACCAGCCCGCAGACTTGTTCACCAAGTGTTTGCCAAAACCTAAGTTGGTTAGTTTAAGATCTGCTTGTAAGTTAGCATGTAGTGATTAAGGGAGGGTGTTAGGAATAATCACTCATGGCAACATTCTGTGGAGTCTGTGGTACGCCTTGAAACTGTATAATTTTGTTGTGCTCGTTTATTCTTAATAAAGCTTCAGTATTTATCGGCCACTGATTTATTTATACTATTAATAAACAACAAGTCATAATAACAGCATTGTTGGGTAGGTAAGTATAACAATTATTCATACGGTGACAACCTTAGACTTCACGCACACATTTACGCGTGTACTAAAACAACATTTGTGTAGTGTCTGTGTAATAGGTAGTTAGAACGCGGCTTTTATATAGAGAATGAGTCGAGTGTCCAGGCTGTGGTATAGTGCTATTCCTATACTACATACTACACACCATGAAATAATGGTACAAAATGTAGTATAATAATACTACGAAATCCAACATTGGCCGAAAGAGGCCTAGCTATGCATGGGCTTGTGAATCAGTGTTGCCGGATCCCCTTTTCAATTTTTCCCGCATAAAACCCTACCATTACTCGATTTTGGCACAAAATACCCGCCAATAACAAAAAATTAACAGCATTAATTATAACAGCAAACATACATACATATAATCACGTCTGTGTTCCTCAAAGGGGTAGGCAGAGGTGTGTAAACACCCACGTTTGTTTTGATCCCATGTAGTAGGGAGCAAGCCTATTATTCTAGGTTTAGCATTATGACACCTTCTACCACATAATCATTTACCATCAGGTGATTGTGGTCAAAAGCTTACATATAAGCAATAAAAAAAAGCTAATTACCATTCACCGGGCACAGTTTCAGTACTTCCGACAGCATTGGTGTGTGGTGTGTGACACACAAAGTGGAAAATTTTAGTAGCATTCTTAGCGTTCTTATCCTAAATGGAACAGGGGAGAACAATTACCAACGATCACAGTGATCAGAACCATAGACGCCAAATGTGGTCAAAATTATCGAAAATTGGCGTCAAATGGAATATGCCCTAAGTAATACATTTTGTACAAGCTAAGCCAAGGATTAGTGATTACTATGCTAACATTGCATATATATTGAGCCCCATGTCCAAAAAGGTGCAGAAAATATTATATCACCTAAAAACATCGCAGTCAATTGCATATTTTGACAGTAGCTCTAAAGGTTGTCCCAGGTGCGTTGGAGCAAACCTACCTCGACTAATATTTGGCCCAGCCTTGCAGGAACGCGCCCCTGTGCAAAACTACAAATGTAGTATAAATTCTATTTGATCGATTTGATCTATTATTCGATCTATGCAGGAGTGCGTTCAGAGGCTCAGAGTGTAGTTGTTTCGTTGTTTGGTTGTTTTGCAACTTACCCTGAGGTATGGAACGACCGGTTGTTTTATAACCTCAAACAAATTGTGACATTGACAGACTTACATCATTATCGTAATAATAATTGCTATTTAACACTATCACAAATTCGTTTTCCATTTTTATTTAAGTTTTATATTTTGAAAAATTATATTAGTATTTATATTTTTTGAGATATATGGGTGAGCGCATCAGATAGAATACGATATAAACGTCAAAGTCATTTCATGTCACGTGTTTTATGGTTAAAAAGTTGCAACCTTCAAAGGTTTGGAACGGTCCAGTTGTGACAACCGAACGCTCTACTCGAAGGTTGTGAACGACGTTAGAGTGAAAAGTTGCACTCCGAGTGCGCTCTAACCAAGGTTCGGAACGCACCCCTACAAATCTGATTATGTCTACGATTTTTATATATCTCACAATATACCATAGATCAAATAGAACTTGACAGTTGACACCTTTGTGACAGTTATTAATCTTTGCTTGACACATAGACACATTAACAAAAGCAGAAAGGACTTGACTTGATAAACTTGTTTGCAGTTTTATCTGTTTCGCTTTCGTTAGCTAGTGATTCAGGAGAAAAGAAAACGAAGTATGGCACCTGCTTCGGATTGGGATGAAATAAAACGCTTGGCGGCTGACTTTCAAAAAGCTCAGCTGAGCTCCACAGCTCAAAGGTAATAAGCAACAGCTGCTAGAACTCGGATCTTTTTATTATTTATATTGCTACTAACATCTTTTTTACCTTAATACCTATATTTATATTTTCCTTATCTCTCAAATATAATTTCAGACTTTCCGAAAGAAACTGTATTGAGATTGTAACGAAATTAATCGAACTCAAACTTATTGATGTTATTTTCACTACTGATGGAAAGGAGTATTTGACATCACAACAACTAGTGAAAGAGATAAAAGATGAGCTTTACGTTCATGGTGGACGCATCAATACAGTAGATCTAGCTAGAGAATTAAATGTGGACCTTAACCAGATAAATGCTGGTGTAGCTGACATTATTAGAGGGAAAGAAGTACAGCTAGTGTCTGGGTACCTCATTGCCCATTACTACTTAGAGAAAATCGCTAGAGAAATAAATGAGAAACTCCAATTGCAAGGGCAATTATCTGTTGGGGAATTGACGTTACAATATGATCTGCCAGCTGAATTATTGCAGCATAATGTTTTGGAAAAATATTTGGGTAAAATTATTATAGCCAAGCAAGATCCATCAGAACCTAGGATATTCTATACTGAAGAATATATCACCAGAACTAAAGCAAGAATTCATGGTGCACTAATTGGTCTTTTAAAACCCACTCCTATTGCTGTTATAGTCAGTCATTGTAATGTAGCTGAGCGTCTATTTTTGTCTCTATTTGACCAAGTGAATGCACCTGGAGTTTTGACAGGTCGTCAAGCTGGAGCTTCCTTTGTGCCATCCTGTTATACCAAGGCCCAAAGTGACTGGGTTATGAGTTTCTTCAAACAAAACAATTACCTTGAATATGATGCTTTGTCTCGCTTGGGATTGTCAGATCCAAAAGGATATGTGAAGAGAGCTTTGCCTAGTGAAGATTTAACATTCCTTAGTACCTGTGTCATTGGCTCACAGATTAAACAACAACTTGAAACTGCTTTAGAGGAATGTATAGCATCTAAGAGTTACTTGGATGTTGTATCACTATTGCCTTCTGTGTTGTCTGATGCTGACATAGGAAATGTACTAGATACATTGTTGAAAAATTCCAAATCTACAATATTATTTGATAATACAGGTAACTACAGAAACTAAGAGTCTTGTACATCTCTTTAAATATATGTGTATGATGTAGGCTAATTAATTTTTTATAGTTTTTAGCAATCATTATATTGAAAATCTGAAACAGGCTTGCATGCCCATTGTTCAAAAAAATGCAGAAGCAGTTGTAAAATCAGGAAAATATCAACAATTTTTCCTAGAAAAACAATTATCTAAGGCATCGGACAATCTTCAACTAGGCCATCTTGACCATAAAGCGGAAAGAAGGGAGGAACGCAGACGAAAAGCTGCCTCTGGTAAAGGAGGTGGTGGTACACAAGGAAGGGAAACTAAAACAAAAGCAGTGAAAAAGCACACAAGATCTAAACAACCCACACATGACTCTGATTCTGATGATGGTTCTAATGTGACCAAAAAGTCACCAGATAATTTGGAAATTGTTACTGTTGAAGCAATAGAAAAAATAATAAAAGATACATTAGAAAATGAAGGACTTGATGATTTGGTGACAATAGTAGCTGAGTATCTTCAGAGGTGTGTATTATTTAATCTTTGAAGTGAGTTGAGATAGATGGTTGTGTAGTTATAAAAGATTAACAAAGCCACATAAGTGTAAGTCAAATGGCACTTTAGGGTTCTGTACCAAACTAACTCAAAATATGTTATGTTCTGTTAGGAATTCTCAGCATGAGTTTGACTTGCACAAAGCCTGTTTTAATTGTTTGTTATTATATTTTAGTTTGTACTATAGTCAGCATAGATGGATATCACAATTATGTTTTGTTGTAAGTATTTAATGGGACTTAATAGCGATAAAAACATTTATAAATGTATTTATTTACCTCGACATTTCACGATTAAGTCCCATTAAATACTTATAAATATGAGTTACTATGTTTTGTTGCATCGAAACCTCTCAACTGTTTTTATTTTTTGTTTTTATTATTAATTCTTACAATATGTCTATTATGGTTCAAAGGATACAACATGTTATAGGTAGAACAGTCATTATTTCTATTTGCTAGTAAGGGAATCTGCCATAATAACATATTCTATTTACATTTCAACCAGCTACCTGATAATCTATGAAATAAGACATACCTTTTTAAACTTCATCAAATAAGAAACTGCCAGGGTAGGTTTATCTGGTCCAATTTTCTTATATTTAACCCTAAATAAAGGTTAAATTATGTTAAGTTTTCCTCCATTTCAGCTATCTGAATAACACTGCTCTTAGTATAGCAAAGGAATCAGCAAACAAACTCCTGCAAGATGCAGGACAGAATAGAAAGCAGACACATTCATCTGCTCAGGACAAAATCAACATTCTAGTGAATGACATCAAGTTGTATGAGAAAGGATTGAAGTCTTTCCCATCAGACCAGCAAGGTCAATTCATCAAATATCTGCTGAAGTCTTTAGGAGGTGACGTCTTAGCAGAGTTTTGCAAGTATGCTGCAAACCAGTGCAATATATCCGTCCAAGTAGATGTGTTATCCGTAGAGCAAAGAAACAAAATACTCCATGATTTGACTGATGAATTTAAAAAGCCTTTGTTGGCTTTAAATAGTACTTTGTCTGAACAGAGTTTGGATCCTCTTTATCAAGCTGTTGATGAATGCCTCTCGGACCTTGGAATGATTTTGAAAAAGATTGATAAGAAGAAAGATAGGTGAGATCACTTGATATTGATTTAATTATAAATTAATTGATTTAATTTAATTTGAAGCGCTCGTAGCGAAGTTTACTTAGCTGTTCTCAACCGATCACCAAAGTTAAGCAACGTCGCCCGCGGTCATGAGTTTGATGGGTGACCGCTAGTGACATTACTACTGAGCGCTTCCGCGCTTCGGAGGGCACGTTAAGTCGTCGGTCCCGGTTGTCGTGTTAGGATGGCAGTCGTTATAGCATGGTGGTAGGGCATTTTGCGAATGCCCGCCTGGCTAGCTACCACCCTCAAGTAGAAAATCTGTCGCCAAGCACCTAACGGTGTGTTCCGGCAGCTGTCCTTGAGAGCCAGTACTTCTAAGTTAGCCTAAACAACATCTTCGACCACATCATCACTTATAATAAGGCGAGATATATATAAAGGCTAACCTATGAGGGATAAAAAAAAAATGGCATAAAGAAGTTTTAGCCACATATTCATAATTGTTCAGGCTAAAGTTTAAATAGGATATGTCTGATGCAATATTTGGAAATAATTAATTAACATTTCTATATATTCTGATTTTCTGTGAATCTTGAATTTATCACATATTATTTCACCTCCTCATTGGATGGAAGATTGTAGTTCACTATGAACAGCTCGAAACTGTAGCTATGACTGCCTCAAGTTGGCCGTGTGGCAATACACGGCCAACTTGAGGCAGTCATAGCCCTTAATTAATATTTAAAGCCTTTTCAGTGTCACGGCTGCATGGTGACTTTTATCAAATTGTACCCAATTCAATTGCGAGCTTTGACACAGCCCCTCGAATCGGTAGGCATGACTGCTTGAAGTTGATTGTATTGCCGCCCCTTAATCCATACTTAAAAGTAAAGCCTTTTTAGTGTTACGGCAGCATGGTGTCTTTCATCGAATAATACCCGGTTCCATGGGGCTCTGACAAAGCCCGGCGGCAGTAGCTTACGGTCGCCAACAAGAATACAGTACCGTACAACAGTTTTAACATTCATCATGAATAATTAATTGCGGTTTCGCTTTTAAATCTAATAAGACTAGGGGTATATCCCATTTGACGCTAATAACGTTATTTTCGATAATTTTGAACACATCCTGCGTCTATGGTTGTGATCACTGTGATCGTTTGTAACTGTTCTCCCCTGTTCCATTTAGGATAAGAACGCTAAGAATGCCACTAAAATTTGCCACTTCTGTCACTTTTGACATTAGATGTAGCGTTTATGGCGAAAATAACGCCAAGACCCATGTGGAACAACTTCTTGGGAGTGTGATCGTTTTTAGCGTTTTTGGCGAATTAAACTTCAAATGGTAAGCACCCTAGTTGTGTCACTAAAAAGGAAATTAAACAATTATGTTTTAATTCCAGGCTCCTAATTCAAAATCATAGAGAGAAGTTAATTTCTGAATTAGAAACATGTGAAGATCCAGCATTAAGTCTACATTTAGCTGTTCTGGCAATATTCACTATCTTGACGCAAAATATGTTACATGCATCTGGTAGACAAGTGCCTGTAATTATTTCGTTTTTGAAAACACAATTGAAAGAAGAGGACTATGCAAAGCTAGAGCAGTGTTATGGTGAGAGCTAATAATAAGTTTTGATATGCTATGGAACAGATTGATCACATCAATCTATCATAATCGTCCTACCCTCATCGCACATATACGAGGTGGGGTTTGTACAACATTAATGAATCGATTCAGGCTTTACGTTGCGGAAATCCATATTTAATGATAACATTTTTTTTAATATTTTAAGAAAACATCATTTCAATTTTTTAATCAAACACTTAAAAAATATATCTAGTGACAATTACGCCTAATTATCCTGCTAAGCCGACGTGAAGTCACAAACGCCAAGCAGCCTAAACGGAAGAATTTTCGACGCGTGCCACTTCTACACGAAGGATCCTTAGGTCTTGACTCATCGAGCGCATGATCAATTCATTCTCGATCGTTATCATTGGTACAGTGTATTTTGCACACATAAATATTTTGATTCGATTGTATGGCGGTCATTTGTTTGAAGTCTTCCAACAATAGGAGTTCTCGTTAACAGTATACTCGCTAATACTTGACTATTAAAACCAAAAGATGGTAATACCGAAGCGTAGAACATAGAACAGTCACACTTCGTCAGTATGCTATAGTTTTTTCTTGTCATTATAATAATATACACCTAATATTTTAGGTGAATATAGGAAAATAATCGCCTAATTCTCGAATTTGATACTGCTTTACGTCTAGTGTAATGGTACATTTACAAAAACATATTTTCTACCAATAATTCCCTGACAACAGTCAGTGGAAGTAGTTGAGCAATATGAGTGGAACAATTCCTTAAAAATACGCACAACAGTAATATAAAAGATAAAGGTATTCAGTATTGTTCCCCTAATTTATTACGCTGGTCCATTCGCTCAGTATCTCTATTCACATTTGAGCACCGTTTATCTCTACGCTGTGGTCTGTGGTGAAGCACTCTTAGTAAAACATAGCTCAGAAAGGAGCTTTTTACTTTGTGTTTGATAACTCCCAGCTTGTTTTTCCAGAAGACAGTAGTAAAGTAACTCAGAGAGTTCCTTCGCGGTTTGCACAATAAATGTTGAAGCAAATGTTGAAGCAAATGTTGAAGGTACTTTGTGCGTTTCTTTGGAATTTCCATTATAAAACGGTATCTTTTTGCCGAGGTTCTCCTTGTTTGGCGGTAGAACAAAAATATATTAGATTGTACACATGATGGAAGTGTACAATCTAATATATTTTTGTTCTACCGCGCAGGCTCTAAAATGTATCCGGCAAAAGATGATAGCTAAAAAAAAATGTGGCGAATGTACCAGATTTTAAAGTTTTATCTTAGCAAGCTGGCAAATCTAAATAAGGATGCCGAGATGCCCGTGGGGTGCCGAGCTGCCCATGGGGTGCTGGGCTGCCCGTGGGGTGCCGGAATACCCATGGGGTGCCGGAATGCCCCTGGGGTGCTGGGCTGCCCTTGGGGTGCCGGGTGGCCCCGGGGGTGCCAAGCTGCCCGTGGGGTTCCGAGCTCACTCGTCACTATTCTAACAAAAAAATAATATATGAAATCGGACTACGCGTTATTAAATTACAACTAAGTAATATTTTGACTTTCATCCCCTTTCCCGAGGAAACCGTGCTGAATTTCGGGAAAAAGTATACGTTCTTCGTGGTATGAACTCAAATCGTGTTAAGTTTCATTGAATTCCATTCAGTAGCCCATGGGGTGCTGGGCTGCCTGTGGGGTGCCGGGCTTCCCAAGGGGTTCCGAACTCACTCATCACTATTCTAACAAAAAATAATAATTGAAATCGGACTACGCGTTAATAAATTACAACTAAATGTACATTTTGACTTTCATCCCCTTTCCCGAGGGAACCGTGCTGAATTTCGGGATAAAAAGTATACAATATCTTTCTTCGTAGTATGAACTCAAATCGTGTTAAGTTTCATTGAATTCCATTCAGTAGCCCATGGGGTGCTGGGCTGCCCGTGGGGTGCCGGGCTGCCCATGGGGTTCCGAACTCACTCATCACTATTCTAATAAAAAAGAGTAATTGAAATCGGACTACGCGTTAATAAATTACAACTAAGTGTACATTTTGACTTTCATCCCTTATCCCGAGGGAACCGTGCTGAATTTCGGGATAAAAAGTATACAATAACCTTCTTCGTAGTATGAACACAAATTGTGTTAGGTTTCATTGAATTCCATTCAGTAGTTTTGGAGTGATGCGCGGCCGGGATACAGGCAGACAGACAGACAGACAAAAATAAAACAGTTTTGGCATCAGTATCAGCTACAGAGTGCTCCCAAATTTTTTTTTGCGAATTATCTTCAACGTACAGAATTGGACCTGTTACAGTTTTATTATAAGTATAGATTCCGAGCAGTAATAGTTATGGAATGAGCACGGCATTCCAGGTCCATGGTTCGCAGCCGCCGGCTTGAGCTTTACAGCATGGTGGTAGGTCATTTTGCGAATCCACACCTGGCTAGCCACCACCCTTAAGTAGGTACAACATCTGTCGCCAAGCACCTAGCAGTGTGTTCCGGCAGCAGTTTTTGAGAAGTAAAATTACAGGCACATAAGACAACGATTGTATGTCACAGGGTGACGGGTGCAGTGTAATTCGTCACAAGTGCTTCCGTTATAGGCAGAGGTTGCCGCTATACCTAAATAGTAAACTGCTCATGCACACTAGGATTTGGAACCTACTTGGTATATCCATGAAATGCCACAAACGCATAGATAATTTTAGTGGATATCATATACCTAAAGAACAGTGGGTGATAACTTTGTCTCACCTGATTGATATTTGTGTGTGTCCCAATAAAAACCTGTTAAACGAAAAGGTATTTTTTATTTATTTAAAAGTTCAAAGGATAAATGAACCATTGCAGCTTTTATCTATACTAATATTATAAAGAAGAAAGGTTTGTATTTTTGTATGCAACGAATAAACATAAAAACTACTGGACCGATTCGGATGAAATTTGGTATGGATATAGTTTGAGACCCGGGGAAGGACATAGGATAGTTTTTATCCAACTGTGCAAAAAGAGGTTAATGGTTTTGCGCTATAACCGACACCGCGCGGGCGGAGCCGCAGCCGAAAAGCTAGTGATTAATAAAGCAGGATATGATCATATTGTATTGTAATTAATTAATTTAACATTTCAGAACTTGTGACAAAATATTTGACTGCATCTGATGAGGACAAGGCAGAAGTAGAAGAAAAACTCCAAAATGAAGTACCAGCATTGAAAAATATGGTTCAAGAGATTAAGAAGCAAAAATAATGGGGATGGATAATTAGTTAAGACATTTTAATATATTTACTTAAATAAAGGGATTTGGTTATAAAAACATGGGTATTTTGAATTATTTGTGACACGCACTGAATTGTGGTTTGTGTTGAGAAAGTGAAAGAAGTAATGATTGCTAGGATCGCAGCAAGTGAATATCCATGTCAAATATGCTTTTAAAAAACATGGAGTGCTAAGGCTCAATAGGTGTTTTTTTTTATTTCCACTTGGATTAACAAGTAGACATTAAAATATAAAGTTTGGGTCAAAAAGATCGCGGAATGAAAGAAAGGGTTGGACAGAGACAAACATTTCTGTAAAACTACCTACTAAGAATATATAGTACGAATTTATATTGACATAAGGTTTATATTAGCTTTCACAGTTACGCTCTTCTTTTGTTCAGTTCTGTCTTTGCCCGAATACGTAAATAATTTCTACAATGTTATGTACTGCTAATTAACTGGTAATACATGACAGGAGTGATGCAAATACTTCTTTGTATTCAACTTCAAACTAAAAACAAGTATTACGAACAAAAAAAATAATGAACAATTTTGTTTATACCACACACTCAGAAAGTGTCTCATTGCTCATTCAAAAACGTGTTATAAAATCCGTCATTTCTCCCTTATAAATGTGCGGCGTGTAAAGTTATGGAATTTCATTCCTGCCCTCAGTAGCAGTGAAGGAATGTTGTATGAAAATCCTTACCTACGTCAAATCTCAAAATAGTTTTCAAATTAAAAAAAAAAACTGGTTTATTTTTTTGTAGATACTTGATTTCGAATTAAAGAGATAGGCAACCCCTTTTTCTGCAATACGAAAAAAAAAAGCGCGGCAATTTTTGTTTTTTAATTAAATTCATTATCCAAGAACTTACGTCCCAATCGAATTAGCTCTATTGCAACATGATTGCAGCAGAATACAAGATTGTGGTTCTTTTTCCTGTGAACGTTTTGTTCTAAAATATTAATAAATTATTTTTAATCGTCCCATCGAACGCAACACATGAATCAATGTTCATCAAACAAAATGTTATGAAAAAGTTATCTAACTCTTGTCTCCCTAAAGTCACACAATTTTGTAAATTATCGCCATCTCTGTCGCACGTACATATGATTTGCTTCTATTTCGCTCTCGTTCATGCACATATGTGCAGTGAAGCGCAAACTGTTGGACTCGGGACCTGTGTGGTTTTCATTTTTGTTAGCTACGAGTATAAAAAACATATAAATGGATCTTTGTTATATTTGAAACTGTAAGAGTAAAAGAAGAAAATGAAATAAATTTGTTTTGTTTTCATTTCCTGCAAAAGAGTCTGTCGCCGAAGAAAGGCTTTGCTATTGTGGATCTCAAACAACTGTTAATATGGTATGTAATGTAAAATGTGTATAATTTTATAACGTACCTAATTGGTTTCTACTTCCGATATTCTAATCCTAGCTTTATTTATAGCTAAACTGCACACCAAACTACAGATAACTACGTTTACTTCTTCGGTATAGAAAACAGCTACTTGATTATAATCTACGAAAAATTTAGGCCGGCACAAATTTAGGCATCGACGGTAACCAGTAAAAGAAAACTATATAAACTGTTAAACGCTCTGTATTAACTTGATAACCATAATTCATTCAAAATGTATCTAGGTAAACTAAATGTCTTCTTTCACGTTATATACTTTATTTAAAAAAAGTTGTAATCTATTAATATTTACTGCTCCAGAATTTCCTCACATTAGGTATAAAGTTTGAGAGCCGTTGATAGAAGTGATGACGTGAGCTTGTGTCCCGGTCATCCGGTCTCGGAGTGATACCTGGCGCAGTATATGATTGTATCATGGTTCAATTATGTTATTTCCGTAATTGATAATTTAACGGTACGCTTTTAATGATTCCAAATAATTTTCTAAAATGTTCATCTGATAGTGAACGATTTTATAATGATTTCGCAAACGAATAAGTTACTTCCTGTGAAGTATCGGGACAAATACGAGAAAACTTTAATAAAATAGATCGTTTTCCCCTCGGTGTACAATGTACTATTTTGTTATCGATAACCATCACTCTTGTCGCGTATCGCTAGTTATTTAGCAGTACTTTGTGCATAAATAAGTAATGGGTTATTCCTGCTTCCAGCTCTTCGCCTCGGCAATTTTTGCAGAGTTCAAATCTATTTTCCCCGGACGTAAATGTTTCCAATACTGGCATAAGAATAAATAATAACATAGTAAGTTTCCATTCTACTCTAGTTATTATTTATTATTATAATATTGGGTTGTCAGACCCGGTCTTTACATGGTGGTTTCGCAAATGCGCGCCTGACTAACAACCTCAAATAGAAAACCTGTCGCCAAGCACCTAGCGGTGTGCTCCGGCAGCTATTCTTGTGAGCCAGTAATTCTAGGTTAGCCCGCACAACATCACATCATCCATTACCAAAAGGTGAGACAGTAGTCTATACTTAGTTTGGTCGAAGCAGTTCGAACACCCAAAAACCGTAGGTGTTCGACGGGAATTTGGTCCAAATTATGCAGTGAGAACACTTTTATGATAGAACTCGGTTATTCGGTAGTGTAATAAGTTCATATACTACCTATGTCGACTGGTTTCCGAACACCACAACATAAGACTTATACGTAACGCAATTAATAAAATTAAAACAAACCATTATGAAAATTATATTTATATTTTTTGCAGTTAGGCTTGCAAACGTTATTATATATTTTAAAATGAAAGCAGTTATGTGACTAAGCACTGATAATTTTTAAAAGTAAGCCTAATTAGTAACTTAAATCATAAACATTGCTGGATTTAGACCCTTTTTATTCCAGTATGTGATGTTGCTAAATAAATAATAGGTATTCTTAAACCAACTTTATATTTGACAACAAGAAAAATCTTTATCATTGGTTGAGTTAAAAAGACAAAAGAGCTTACTTATAGCTTTGGTTGCTCCAAAAGTGATGCGACTTATTTTATAGTTTGTTCTTTACCAAAATATTAATTTCACATTGATTAAAGTAATATAAATAGGTAAGTATATTCCGCGCATACAATTGTCTAACCAGCACAAAAAACTTTCCTTGATGTCTAGCAAGTATAAACTATGATGTGTGTTATGCCATTAGATACTTATAAATGTATTATGGTGTCTTGGCTGCTTGTCGCCTCTTTACATCCCAATTGTATACTCGAGCCATGTTTACTTCCGTAGTAGTGCATTGATCTCTGAAATAATTGATAAATACATTATTTAGTTTTCTATTAATTACAGTGGGACTCAATGTACCACTCAAAGGTTTCAGATGACTTCCATAATTTGACATGTATAGGATATTTTATTCAACTGCATTTTTATAAATATCAGAAATCAATAAAAGTATGAGTTTTTTTTGATGGACACAAGATACAAATTTAATCGGGTGTTAAAGACGTCCTTGAGAGCCATTCATTCTAGGTTAACCTGAAAAAACAACTAGGTACGAATAAATCAAAACTCACCATCAGGTGAGATAGTGGTAAAGTCCTATCAGCTAAAATTGTTTTTCTAAAGTATTGTAAGTTGATTATAAGCTTATTACTAGGTAAGTATATAGTCGTTACAAAATTACGAGAGACTAAATTATAGTCGTGTGTGAATCGACTAAATTAATGTGCGGGATTCGAACCCGCGTCCATCCACCCCTTTAGCCGGGGTATGCTCTAACCAATTGAGCTAACATGACACATGATTTTGTAATGTAATTTGCCAAGCAGGCGTTATTGCAAACATAACAAAATAAAAAAAAACCTTGTTATTTTTACCCTAACAACACACTGATAAAACATATTTTTCAACAATTATTTACTTCATTTACAAGTGTATTTTATTCCATAACATAGACATTTGATTTCGTTAGTCTATGTATTTTTATATCGATGCCGAATGATTTATAACATGTATTATATAAAAATATATATGTAGGACATTTTCTTCCTTCAAATATAAAAAAAATATATACAAATACACTATGTCAAACTTAATCGTGAAAATAACGTAAATTTTACTTAAATATAAGAAAGTATCGAAAAATATGATCAATCGACATATTCATAGTTAACGAAATATTTAACTGTAATTTACTTCAGTTCGCGTTTTATATTTTATTTAAAAATATTAGGTCCTTACATATGAAATTGGCGTTTTGTATGGGAGGAACAAAAAGTCGAATATTTTTTAATATAATATATTTAATTAATCAAAGTATGAACCATTATTTTCTATGCACTTTTGCCATCTCATAGGTAGTTCATTGATCCCTTTACTAAAAAAACCAGTCGGACGGGAATCAATAAAATCTTTGAAGGCGATTTGGACTGCCCCATCGGAGTTGAATTTTTTCCCTTGCAAGAAGTTATCCAAATTTCGAAAAAAATGGTAATCTGTTGGAGCAAGGTCCGGGGAGTACGGAGGATGTCTTAGACTTTCCAATTGAAGCTCTTCTAATTTAGTAGCCGTCTGTAGCGCAGTGTGTGGTCTAGCGTTGTCGTGAAGCAGCAGTGGCGTGGAGCGATTGACCAGCCTAGGTTGTTTAGCCGCTAGCTTTTCCATCATGGTTTGCAATTCCTGACAATAGACATCAGCCGTAATAGTCTGGCCAGATTTGAAAAAACTGTAATGAACAATACCGGCACTAGTCCACCAAACGCTTACAAGTAACTTTTTTGGGGTTAATTTTCGCTTGGGGCAGGATTTGGCTGGCTGGCCAGGATCTAACCATTGCGCTGAGCGCTTCCGATTATCGTAAAGAACCCATTTTTCATCACAGGTAATGATTCGGTTTAAAATACCTTCATTATTGTGCCGGTTTAGTAATGTAACGCAGCAGTCGACGCGCGTTTGCCGGTTTGTTTCAGTCAATTCGTGAGGTACCCACCTTTCAAGCTTTTTAATCTTCCCAATTTGCTTCAAGTGAATTAAAACAGTTTTATCACTAACATTGCAGCCTGCAGCTAACTCGGACGTAGTTTGCGATGGATCCGCTTCCACAATAGCCTTCAACTCTTCATTATCAACTTGAGTCTCAGGCCGTCCACGGGGCTTGTTCTGCAGGTCGAAATTTCCAGAACGAAAACGTTGGAACCAAAAACGAACTGTGTTTTCTTTTGCAACACGACCGCCATACACATCATTCACCCTTCGAGTTGTTTCCGCAGCACTAGTGCCACGGCGGAACTCGTACTCGTAAATAATGCGATATTTAAGGTTTTCCATTTTGTAAAATGAGTGACGCAAACAGAAAAAAACAGAAGAAAAAAAACAAATGAATGACGATCATCGAAGCACAAATACATGAGTCTATAGCTGTACAAATTTGAATTTGGAATTCCTTACCAAAGAGGAGAAATTCGTGATTATAGTGGCCAGTACGAAAAACGCCAATTTCATATGTAAGGACCTAATATTTATAAAAAAAAACGACTTACATTCAGCCAAAAGAGTATCGAGAATCGATGATTTGTTTACAGTTCCAAATAATTATTTTTTGTTTTTGTTATATTGGAACGACTGTTTTCCATTTTTGAGCGAGGTTTTAGTTGCATCTGTTATTTAGATTAAATACAGTGCTGTTTTTAGTTACATCATAACTTTTAGTGTGTATTGCAAATTTAATAATGGGATAAAAATATTGAACAAAGAGTTTGTATTAAATTTTGCATCGCCAATGTAATTTCGTGTTCGTAGTCAGTAGAAAATGTTACAGAAGGCTTAAGGTGAATTGACTTAATCAAAACACGTGCTTATGAGTGGTACAAAGCATACAAAAGCGTTTGAGATGTGAATGTGATGGTAGATTAGCCTCACTCTGATAGGCCACCAAAGTCTGCAAGTGAGGTTAACATTGCAAAAGTGAAGCAAATAGTGACTAAAAATCCTTATTCAAGTTTGAGAGAGATAGTCGCCGAACTTTCTGTGTCGCATGAGTCGATCCGTACAATTTTAAATAATCACTTGGGTATGAAACATGATGCCGCTCGGCTAGTCCCAAAAGACCTGAATTTTCTCCAAAAACTTAATAGAATGTGTCGCCAAGGTCACGCTAGAACGAGTCAGTTTTGACGGAACATTCATGAAATGCATTGCAACTGGTGACGAGGCGTAGGTTTAGTAGTTTGACATGCAAAATAGTCAACAAGCTTCGGAGTTGCGCCTTCCAACTGAACCGAGACCGAAAAAAACTACGTCGAATTCGATTAAAAGTCATGTTGACTCTTTTCTATGACTATTGCGGTGTTGTGCACTCGGAATTCTTGCCGGTAGGTCAAATTTGTAAAACGAAAATTCTTTGATTTTGAAGAGAAAACAGTAGCTTTAACTTATTTGGAAATTAATGAAATGTAAACTCACTATTTGTTAATATTTGAGATTGACGCACAAGTTATACGCAAGGTAGTATTATATGTTCTATGACGCAAGTTAAATTGTCCACATCGCGTGTAGCAGACACATAAATAAGAGTATCGTGAATCGTCGCGCCATACAAGCCGAGCGGTGACCCGTAGGCGTCGCAAGCAGGAGGGGGACGGCGCGCCGCGATGCTTTCCTTCATACCGCATAACCGCATCATTGCTCTGTTGGGCGGCGAGGTTGACTCACTAGTAGTGTTTATTACACAATATATGGTACTTTAAACATGGGGCGACAAATATCTATACTTGAGCTTTCCACAAACCTGATATGGGAAACTGGCTATCAAAGTGCCGCTGGCAAGACCCAAGCACACCCACAAATGCTTAAGTTTTGTATTTTCTACATAGTTATACATATAAAAAGAAGGTAATATTAAAATGTTCATAACACCATTTTGCTAGTTACCTTAGGAAATCCAAATCATGTTCCACATATCTCAGATTTTTCTTAGCTGTTGCCATATTTGCTGTGAGTAGAATTTCTGCATCATCTAATGTGTATTCTAGCATCACATTTGCTCCAAGCCAAAGGTAAACTGTTTTTGTTGGTGGTACATTAGCCTGGAATTTGTTATTATAGTTTAGTAAGTAAATCATTCCTGATTAGAACCTACCTAATAAAACATGCCACTTGCCATTCCTTGTACTTTATCCAATGTAACCTATGTTAGGTCATAACCAGAAATTGGAGTAGGTAGATCGGTTTGAGGACATTAAAATGGATATTCTGTATAGTATAGTTTCCGGAATTTTAAAATGTTTATGTAAAGGACTCTTTTGATGGACACGTATGAAAAACATTACAAAATTCCTGAGGATCTTGGTGTTTCGTCATCCAGACCGGATATATTTCTATACACAATAAATCTAAAATGCATAGTACTTATAGAACTTACTGTGCCGTGGGAAACAAACATACCCAAAGACCACACAATAAAAACTAACAAATATTATGACTTAACGAATGAATTAACCAAAAACAGTTATGTGGTCAATTAATATGCTGTAGAAGTCGGAGCAAGGGGTATGCCAGCGAAATCCCTATATAACCTACTAAAGACCTTGGCCTGTCAAGAACAACCGTAACTTCCATCCTAGAACGTGTATCCAAGGCGGCATTAGTAGGATCTACCAAATTTGGTTGGGCAGGGGAGGAGGCTCGAGCGGTGAAAGGGAGCATTGATGCATCATAAAGGGGCTCCTTAACCTTACTCACTGGGTTGCAAGTCCCAGGCACCTTCACTTGGGCCTCTTCCTCTGCAACGCTATGGACCCGGCACCCACACGGTGAATCCATGGAATGCTAAGTAAATTCGTCTTATTTCCGGAATTTCGAAACTGTGGTTACTGTAGCATCAACAGAAGAGAATGACAATGCAGATGGCCTTCGGCTGTGTTTCATAACTAAGATTTCAATACAATTATCATAATGTATTGGAGCCATGAATGTCAGAGGCTTACTTAAAACAGGCAAATTCACCATAATTGAGAAAGAAATGGAGTGTCATAGGATCAGTATCTTAGAAATCAGTGAAACACATATGCGTGGAAACAATCATTTCAAAACTGAACTTGGCAACAACTTTTATTTCTCTAGTGCTGACAATTGGAGCTTGCATAGTGTGAAAATTTTGCTGACAGCCAAATTGGACTGATAAGTCCTGAGGTATGTACAGGTATCAGACCGTAACATGACCATGAAGTTGAACACTGAACATCGTTCAAATATGGGTCAATCAACTATTCTTTGTACATATTCATTCATAATCTTTGAAAATTTTAAAAATAAAATTATAAACATATTCATTACTTTTTTTATCCATTTTATTAGAACACATATTGTTTATGATATTAAGTCAAAACAAGTGCAGTTTTGTTAATAAATTAGCCGAGGGGATACTCATCCACTCACAGGGATTCTCACCATGAAACTTGGGAACTCATTTTAATCCCCATATACTCAGGAAATTATGAAAAGCAAAACTTACTACATTATTTGTGAAATGCATTTAAGAAAAGCTTTTTATTGTTATTAATTATTTTTTATTACAATCATATAAAAATTTCAGAGTGGACCGATTAAGTTATTGCCACAGAAAATATTCATGCTATGTTTCTGATGAACAAAGGTTCAATTAAATTTCTTGGTTATGGGCTCTACGACTAGCAATATCACAATTATGCGTCATGCTATCACATGCTCACTATACTAGGCTGACAAGTGATGAAGAATTATCTTTCATAAACATAGATAAGTTGCAGTTCTTTGGGATCATTCAAACTCCGGCTTCCAAATTCAAGAGAGTTTATAACAAATATACCAATATCATGATGCTTTAACTGTCACTAAGACCCTGACTCATTTGATATCTTAGTAAAATCCATTACCTTTAAAAATACTTGATCACTAAGAACAAATTGTGTCTCCATATCATCTGCTTGTATTTTAAGTTTCTCAATCATTTCTAAAGAGCGCACTAGATCGGGTAGTTGATGGCATAGACGTCTTCGTTTCGTTGCCAGCGAGTACTCCATAACCTTATATTTGCCATGTTGTTCGTCGAGGCCTCTTAATACTTTATCTACTCCTTCTGAATTCTCCGGTTTACTCATGAATTCATCAACATTATCCTGTAAGGAAAAGTTTATAGTTTTGTTTATGTTTTTCAGGAGTTATTTAGGTAAATAGCTATAAACTAATAATTATTAACGAGATTCGCAAGAATTTAGGATCATTATTGAAACAGGTGCAGCAGTCGGCGGTCGGTCATTGTACTCAAATAACCTATAAATTATGAGTTTGGGTTGAGGCACCTAATGTTATTTATAAAATGTATATATTTGCATTATAATAATCATTGAATCTTACTACGAATACTGCTTCCGGTATTCCAGTATAGGATTTTGGATTTGAATCAACCACCCCGTCACCTTCCATTTTTATACCTAGTATCCTAGTAGTCTGTGTCCTATTCACAGCACAGAAACAGATGAGATATATTGTACTTAGGGTGCGTACCATTTGAAGTTAATAACGCCTAAAACGATCACACTCCCAAAAAGCTGTTCCACTTGGGGCTTGGCATTATTTTCGCCATCAACGCTATGAAGCTACTGGAACAGTTTGAATTACCTCCATCTAATGTCAAAAGTGACAAAAGTGGAAAATTTTATTGGCATTCTTAGCGTTCTTATCCTAAATGCAACAGGGGAGAACAGTTACATACGATCACAGTGATCACAACCATAGAGACAGAATGTGATCAAAATTATCGATAATAACGAAATTAGCGTCAACTGGAATAGGTCAAATAGTCAAAAGATCAGGGGGGCAATTCTCAAAATTGGGATAAATTTATCGATTCTCGATATTTATCCCGTGTCACCTATAGACTATTAATATCCCAAAAATATCGACTTTTCACAAAAATGCTATTCTCGCGAGTGGTAGATTTAAAAATATGTCCACAGATGAACTTGTGTGCATGTGTATAGAAAGTACATTAATAATCCCGATATCGTAATATTGCGTGTCGATCGTTAGGGCTTGATATTTATCGATAGTGATATTGCGAGAATAACACAAAACAACACGACTCGATATTCGCCATGTTTTCTCGATATTTATCTACTATGATATTCATATCACTGCACGAGAATCGCCGTCAAGATTGCGTTACAGCCTACACGCATACCTCGGGGTGCGAAAATTTCTGTTGCCAATATTATTGTTTTCTTGTTCGAAAACGTTTTGGCTACTAATACTACAACCCACGACTGGGAGCAAATAAAAAATTACGTATTTCACGTAATTTTTGATACTTCTAACAATAAATCACTTAAAACTTGAGTAAATAAAAGCTCATCAAGTCACCCTGTGACTACGATCACTGGGGGCAATTCTCAAAATTGGGATAAATTTATCGATTCTCGATATTTATCCCGTGTCACCATAGACTATTAATATCCCAAAAATATCGAGTTTTCACAAAAATGCTATTCTCGCGAGGGGTAGATATAAAAATATGTCCACAGATGAACTTGTGTTCATATGTATAGAAAGTATAATGATAATCCCGATTTCGCAATGTTGCGTGTCGATCGCTAGGGCTTGATATTTATCGATAGTGATATTGCGAGAATAACACAAAACTACACGACTCGATATTCGCCATGTTTTCTCGATATTTATCTACTATGATATTCATATCACTGCACGAGAATCGCGGTCCTGCAAAGTGTTTAAAACGTCGGGACAAAAATAATGATAAATATACGCGATTTAAACCGTTTAAAGTTGTTTAATTACTATGTATAATAATCGCGAAAACCTAAGACAACATTAAATAAAAGCTGACAAAATAATGACATACTAAAAGACATTTTAAGACAATTTAACTTACTTTTTTTTTATTAACATCAGAATGTTTCTGCAGCCGTGGCATCTTCCGGTGGCCTAGATGGCACGTGATCCTCTGCGACCAGCCATCATTAGCCTTGCGTGCCATTCAATAATTCAACGTCCCCAATCAAAACAACGTGTGATATTTGAATAATTGAACCTAAGGAGGCGATGCGAACACGGTATTACTTATAGATGATTTTCGTCTCAATCGTCTTCGCGTCTATGCCTGGTGTTTTTATAGCGCTTAATGTGGAGATATTCCGTTTTTATTGGATGATCTTGAGCCCAACCCTTGCAGCTTCGAATGTTAGAAATCGCATTGATTTCTCCACCTCTTTTCTTGTTTACCCTAACAAAACCAGGTCGTCAGCGTATCCTATAACCCTATGTTGTCCATTTAGCCGTACTCCGCAATCAAGTGTCATGACTTTCCTGATCAGAATATGCTCTAGTGCCAAATTGAACAACATAGGGGACAGGGTATGTCCTTGTTTGAGGCCAGTAACAACTTCGAATATCTCGGTCGATTCGCCTCCTACTTTCACGCGCATTTTGCTCACTTAAGTTGCCACTTTTATCATGATACCTAATGAGGTTTTGTGGGATGCAAAAGTTGTTGAGTATGGTGTATAGCGAGTCTTGGTCCATGCCGTCGTAGGCCTTACTGAAGTCCACAGCCGTTATAACAACAAATGTTAAAAGTCAACCAAGTGCGAGTCAGACTCGCGTACGAAGGGTTCTGTAAGTACAACCAAATACACCACAATAACTGACGCCATTGTAATTTGGTTGTAAGGTGGTACGGAACGTACAAACAGGCAAACGCACGTGCGGTGACGCAGATGCAGGCCGTGACAGCCCGACTGAGTATCCTGTTTAACCGAACCGTTTAACGTATACGCTAATAGATTCTGTTACATGTACATTGATATTTGTAAATAGTTTGTTTTCTTTTAACACCTTCACTTTTGTTTGAGGTTTTCACACTTCAGTAAGTTTACATACTTGTGGTTGGTTTGTTTTTAAATTATTCATGTTTATTTATGTTATGCATTAGGTATTAGTATTGTCAAACTTTTTATTTTTTATTTTATATGTTATTTTTTGAATTTTATAGTTTTGCTCGTACGCGCATCGTATACGTTACTCGTGCGTAACGTCACTTGCCGGTCCCAACGGAAGACCAGCGCTGGTCTAGACCAGCAAAATGCTGAGTTGGGGCCGGTTTGTGGCAAAAAACAAAGTGTACCATCCCTTACTTTTTTTGTTTGTTAAATGTACGTATGTTTTTTGTTTTTTGCTGCAAATAAAATATTTGTCTATTTGTCTAATATCGTGACCTTGAGCCCGTATGAAGTGGAATTTATACACTTTTATTATATATTCCTATGTAAATGGTGAGAATAATAATATGTTATGATGTGTTAATAAATTTTGAGATTTAACCAAAAAGATATGTTATGTATATGTTGGATATTATTTTCATGCCGTATATTTTAATCCAAATATTTTTGTACCAGCTGTAGATAGTGCTGTTTTATTTGGTAATTTTATTAGATTGTTTTATAATGACTGTAGTAGGTAGGCTCGTGGCAGACATAAGTGCATTATATGTTTTTATGTGTGTATGACAAGGGGGGTTTTTCCAGAATCTCCTTAGGCCCAAACTTTACCACGTACGTCGTGGTGTATTCGGCTGGGTTCCTGGAAGTCACAAGAAGAAACCAACCGATCTATGTATGTGAACACGAGGGAACAATTATAATCCACTCACCAACTAGCTCGCTGGGCGTTCCATCGAAGGGATTATTATGCTAAAACACCTAACTTATCAGAGCGCAGAGAGGTTAATAAAGGAATTCTATTTCCATAAACTTCCCTTGGTCCAGAAGTCGACGTCGCTGGTAGCTCGCAGATAGGTAGTGGTCAGCCTTTTCATCACGAGTTCACCACGGCACTGATAGTTGCGCCATATAAAATGTTCAATCAAGGACGCCCGGCGTCTGAATTAATGTTAAATAGATCGCCGCAACCCCCAAAAACAACCAAACACTGGTTTATTAACAAAACCAGGTGCAAAAATGTATATCCATTACTTGTGCACGACCGCGCGCGTAGCTCCAAACAGCTCTCAAACTTGAGTGTGCGGCTCGCCTCGCGTCGCCTACCACCGGCGCCGCACCAGGATCGCATTGATAACAATATCCGCGTCTGCACGAATATGAGCCCTATGTGCCTAGAGATAAGGTTCAACATAATTCATAGTTTACCGAACAATGTGGCTAGGTTTGCTTTCGTCTACTATGCCATTTAGACCCACTTGCGCCAACGAAGAAACGCGAGTTAAACTCGAATTAAGTGTAAATTGTCATACAAAAACCAAGTTAACCCGACTTTAACTCTCTAATTTACGTTGGCGCAATAAGCACTTAGTGATGTAGTTGAAGGTATTATAGAACTTTAAAATTAATATGCATGTCATGTTCTAGGCTTCTTGTGGTGCTGATTACGAAAATGGCATCCGTTACAAACCATTCCAAGCTGGCAGGGTTTAGTATGAATAACAAGATTTTTACATGTTGGCGAATGACTATTTCGAAATGTAAATAAAATTGTATGGCTATTACATTTCAAGGTTTTACAAGATGGCGGACATATTATATATTATGAATAATATAGTATGGATATCGCTATCAAAGTTTTTTGGAGTGTTGGGGGCGAACTCTCACCTCGTATAGAACATAATAATAAGATATATATATATATATACCGTAATCTTACTGCTAAATTTTTTTTTTTTTCATTTATTTATCAAAATAAACAGTTGTTTTACAAAAGATTTGTTAGCAATAGCATAGAAAAAAACCACTAAGGTTTGAAGAGACAATGCTATAAGATTCAGTCTACATCAATAAGTATAAAATAGTAATAATAATAAAGTAGGTATTAATAGTAGAATTACAATGGTTCCGTTTGAATAAGTCAGTAGAACTAGGTAAGTGCATAATTATACAACTTGATACTTTTCTAAATTTGTTAAAAAATAAGATTTTAGTTTCTTTTTAATGTTTTTCAGCGTAATACTATCACGCAAATCAGTAGGTAGTTCGTTTATTAACCGAGGAACTAAATAGGTAGCTGTCCTCTCACCGTAAGCATTGTTAGCGCGGATCGTGCACAACCGGTTCTGAGCAACTGCACGAGTGTATACAGGATGCTTTATAACATGCTTCAGTGTTTCATTGAAAAAGTGCTCTTTGAGTAACATATATTTGAACTGCGTGTGAACGGGTAAGGTCTTACAATGTCTAAAGAGCCCCATTTCATCATTATAAAATTGTAGTCTAATATTTTTAGATACGATTGTTTTTAGAATTTTTAATTGCAGTTTATATATTTGGTTTAGATACGAAGTATAAGTACGACCGTAACTAGTGAGTCCATACAAAACATACGATTCAGCTAGAGAATTGAACAACATTAGCTTTACTTTGAAAGGTATGCGATTTTTGAGGATTGTGATGTTTGCTAAGAATTGCCTTAATTTACTACAAACGCGTTCGGTGTGATTGGACCAGTTAAATGTGCTATCAATCATTACCCCCAAATAAGTTTGACAGCTTACGACTTCTATAGAGGGGCAGCTACATGTATTTAAGTTTGTGATGTGCAGACAGCCATGGTCGTGAGCCAAAAGATTTTTTAAAGGGGAAATTTTAAGGTACGGTGACTTTATGACAAGTAGTTTAGTTTTTTTTGAATTTAGTACTACGCTTGCATCGTGACACCATTTTAATAAATTGTCCAAATCGAACTGCAAAAGGTCACAGGCTTTTTGCGGGTCTCTGTCAGCTGCGATGAGACATGTATCATCTGCAAACTGATAACAAGTGCAGTAGTTGATGCAATTACTAATTTCATTGATGTAAGATAAAAAGTGGAGAGGGCCTAATACTGAACCTTGGGCTGTGCCCTCTGTAGCTATTATGGGCTTGCTATATGTGTTATCCACTTTAACTGTAGATATACGGTTTTTCAGGTAGTTTTCGCACCATTTTAGCAAAGGACCTCGTACTCCACAGTTGTCCAACTTATTAACAAGTTGATTGTGGTCTAAGGTGTCAAACGCGCGGGAAAAGTCTATGAATAATACTAGTACATGTTTTTTTTCATTTAGGTGTTCGTTTACCTCATCAGTAAATTTTGACAGGAGATCACTTGTACCTTTTCCTGATTGAAACCCAAACTGATTCCTGTATATGATATCATGTTTTCTATAAAACTTGTGTATTTGTTCACAGACATATTTTTCCACAATTTTGTCTATTGAAGAGAGTAGCGTGATTGGGCGATAGTTGGAGTAATCATCATGCTTGCCTTTTTTGTAGACAGGTCTGATGCAACCAACTTTTAGTTCATCGGGGTATATACCAGATTTGACACTACAATTAATTAAACTGGCAATGGGCGTTGATAAGTCCTGTCCAATCATTTTAACATCAGATACTCTTATGTTATCTGGCCCTGGAGCTTTGTTTGAATTAAGACTACAAATTATTTTAAGTACTTTGTCTCCTGTAGCTTTTTGATACAAAATACTTGAGTCAATTGGGCTGCAATAGGTTTAAGGGTCTACTAGTTTCGTGCTACAATTAGGAATAATATCTTTTATTGATCTGTCAAAATTTGTAGCGAAGTTGTCAACTATAGTTTTAGTGGTCAGTCCTTGGGAGTCAAATGCTTTCAGTATCGCAGCATCGATTGATAACGTTACCCGTCCCAGCATTTGATTGATAAGTTTGTAAATTTTTTTTGTATCTCTAAAGTCATTTTTTATATTATTTATATAATATGTATTCCTCTTATTTTCTAATATTTTATGTACTTTATTGCGAGTTTTATTATATTTCAGTCTCAATTTAGAATCATTTAAACTACTTTTCCAAGAGTGATACAGCTTATCCCGTTTTTCACATAATCGAGTAATATTATCATCAACCCAAGGTACAGTAAATTGTTTATTATTATTATTATTATTTTTTGAATATTTATTAGTTTTACTGCATGTTGCTAATTTGTGCGCGTTATGGAACGAGCCCCGAATAAAGTTAAATATATCGTTAGGAGCAGTCATATCATTTGTAACTTGCCATTTCACATTCTTCAGCTCTTTACGAAGAATTTCATAATCAATGGTATGTTTCATGCCACCCTGTATACGGTCCGGTCTTGAGTTGCCGATACATCCACAGATAACGGCGCAGTGGTCGGCCAGTACGACGTTTAGCACCGCCGAGTACGGAATTAATGTGTGGAAGCGTCCAAAGATGTGGTCAATACATGATTTAGTGATAACTTTTGTGTTTGTGTTATTATTACGTTTAGTTTCAATTCTAGTGAAATCGGATATTCCGCACATTAGTCCATGCTCGCTGAGTGTTTCTAAATATGTATCTTTGTATGATGAAATGGTTTTCAGATCAATGTTTATGTCGCCGATCAAAAGAAGATTTTGTTTTGATTCATACTTGGTAATGTGCTTACCTAGCTCCATGACAAACAAATAAAATTTTGTTCTTCGAAGGTGGTCTGTAAACAGCACACACGACTACGTCCTGGAATGAGCTTAGTTTTATAGTGCCAGTAATACTTTCAAACGTCAATGTTTTGTGTTGCGATAAGGTAAATTTTAAGTGATTTTTAACGTAGATTATGATACCGCCGCCCTTTCTGTTATGACGTAAT
This sequence comes from Plagodis pulveraria, assembly GCA_963890685.1. Lineage (NCBI taxonomy): Eukaryota > Metazoa > Arthropoda > Insecta > Lepidoptera > Geometridae > Plagodis > Plagodis pulveraria. The sequence goes on from OY982962.1 coordinate 14,488,491, forward strand.
CGTGAGTACATGTTATAACCAGGTAAGTTATATAAATTGACAATATTTTCTGAAATATTAGCTTCGGTAATCACTATTATATCTAATGGAAAAGTACAGGTATGAATTATTTGCAGAAGCTTAGTAAAATTTTTGATCAAAGATCTAATATTAATGTGCAAAGATGTTACACTTAGTTGGCATTTAGGTGGTAGCTGTTGAAAAAAATTGTTCGTAGATGTACAATTAAAAAGTTCTGTAATTTTTGTATCCATTTTTTTTTACTTTATATAATAGGAGAGTAGGTATTTTACAGGGGCGTGGAAAAGGTTATAGTTGAGCCCTTTGTTTGTTTTTCAATTTGGGTTATGTCTTGCATTGATCGAACATAATATATTTTACTATTAGTTGTTTTTCTGACACATATTCTACCATCTTTGCACCATATGAACTGAAAAGACTTACTCAGATATTTTTTTGCATTAAATAAAAGTGTTATTATATTTTTTGTTAAAGCTTCTCGAACGAAGATACGATCATTTGCCTTCTCCTTGGGGACGGCTGGCAGTATCAATCCAACGGTGAGGCTTTTTTCCTTGGCAGCATCTATCCATTGACGACGAGACACTTTGGTCTTCATCTCCACAAGGATAGCTCCTGGTTTTTCTTTGGTCCCGGGCAAGCGTTGTGAGGATTGTATGTCACATTCGTTCATATTTAGTTTCGAGGCTACTGTTTGAAGTATATTGCTAACGTCACTATGGGCGATTTCAGGTAAACCAGCTATTTCTAGAGAGTTTGAAAGAGTTTTTTGCTCGAAGTTATTCATATCTTGTTCTAAAATAGACATTCGGAGTTCTAAATTCTTGTTTTTGTTTTGAAGGTCTTGGTTTTTGTGTTCTAAATTTTTTATAATAGTGTCTTGTTTTAATAAAGACTGTTCCATCGTAGTGATTTGATCACTAAGGTACTCAAGCGAAGACTCGAGATTGCTTATCTCCTCCCGAAAAGTTTTCTTAAGCTCACGACTGATATCTTGAACCAGTTTTCGTGTATCAAAAGTTTGAGCATTAACTACGGTACCTGATTTGGACTCATCGTCGTCACCGTCATCATCTGGGACAAGAAACGACGACCTGCGAGAGAGATTTTTTAAGCATTCTTCACAGCTCCATTCGATACCAGAGGAATTTCGGAGAGTGTTAAGCTGCTTGTTAGAAAGCTTAGAACACACTGGATCGGCATGGACTACCTTATCACATCTACTACATTCTAAACCAGGCACTTTTTTGGTTATATTTTTCTTGCACTTTACACATTTTTTAAGAACCATTGCGGGTAGGATTCGGTGTTTACGGTACGGTATTACGCACAACCTGTCACAATAGCGTGGAAATGTATACCTCTACGTCAACTAAGCGAGCTTACAATCGGTAATGGAATCGATCATCGTTTTGATGACGTCACTACAAGTTGTTCACTCTATTGGCGAACTCTGACATACGAAGTATTACTGTTCCAACGACAAATCCATCATGTTTATTCATCTTAAAAAAGTTACTTGCTAGTAGCGGATTTAAACTTAATTTTGACTATTTTACGATAAAAATGGGTTTAAATAATGTGTAGATTACGTCCAATGTTTTTATTTCTATTATACTTTAAAATAAATGCAGCAAAATAATTTGATGAGTGAAACTATAAAAAGCTACAGACAGTTGTTGTGTAGCATGCAATAAAATGTCGTAAAACTATGGTAATATCGTTCCATAACATCGTAGTTCGAAACAGTGCGAGCGAGATAACGCTATATTATAAACATCTTGCATCTCGCTTGCACATCCGTGATAAATATTTCATTCGTTCTTTAATTAGGATCAAACCAATATTGAATAATATAAACCTTGACGCGTTTGTGAGTCGGTGATAGTTCGTGACTGCGAATGATTATTTTAAGCATGAAACACAGCGCTCCTTTTTATGATGGTTTCGTAAAAGGTGGGAGTTGGCCCCCTGATTACAAAAACATATCCGTTTTGAAATCCAAGTACATAATTATTTTGAATTATAGATATTGGTTCCACTTTCTTGGTTTTATAGGGGGCTGATTACGAAAACTAAATACGTTTTACAATGGGTCTGACAAACGTTTTTTTACTTTACATGCCAAATAAATGTACAAAAAATCACGAAAAAACTGTGCTCTTACTATTTTCATATCTTGAAAAATGGCTGAGATATTAACGATCTCAGTGCGTATTTCCGGCCGAAGGTTTTTAAAAACGCAGGCGGGCTTTCACTAGCCGTTGACGTCCTACCCTCGGTCATACAACAGTCGCACTCTAGTTCGCAAGCCGCTGCGCAGAAAAAATCAAAATTATAAAGTAAAGGTAAAAATGAAAAAAACTGTATAGACACTATACAGTTTTTTTCATTTTTACAGTGCTTCAATTCAACAGTTTAAACAGCCGATAAACTTTTTTTTTATGTGCCTGAGTACCCAAAAATGAGGATGAAGTGGATAACAGCCATTAAAAGAGTTGATACAATAGGCCCTAAAACTAAAGCGCACTGGTGTGAAAACTATATCGATGTACCTAAGTATTTGTTAACAATAAGTTTATCCTTCTTCTTCTGTACTTATACTTGCCAGATTTGACCTACGTAACCGACCTACAAGTCTACTTTTGATTGTTTGATTAGGTATCTTGCCTACTACCTAGTATCTACCTATGTAAATAGGACTGACGAAACACTAACTTATTAGAAAGTATATAAAGTGATTGCATACTGAAAGGCTTTATGATTTTGAGAATCAGTAGGTATGTTCTCACTGAATGGGTGAAATATAAGTATATATATACACTTGAGGAATTTGTCAGTTTTGAAACTTTAACATTTTTTTACAACAGAGCGCTCAGGTTTTTCGTCTGATTGTTTTTGATCACTATGAGGCACTACGCCTTTCTCGAGTTTAGGTAATCTATCGTTAAAAAATGATGCGCGCGTCAGGTCAAGTTAGACTAGTCATCCAGCATATAAAACCAACACCGCACAATGAAACTTGACTGCAATGCCAGCAACAGCGTCGCGTGCGGCAGGTGAATCAAGTTTTGTTGGTACGTGTTGGTTTTTCGGGTTGACCAGTCTAACTTGAGCTGTCACGTACGTGGGCACGGCAGGATTTTAGGTTAAAATACATACCTATATAATATTACATATATATTTGCCGTATTAAAGTTTCATAACTGACAAATTCCTCAAGTGTATGTATTCCGTCTACTTCACATGATGTTGAAGAAATAGTTAATGTGGATTTCATTCTTCGAGTTAAAGATATTGTGAATGATCCCTTAAAAGATGTGACAATCTAAGTAGTACCAAAGAAGATATTTTAAAAACGAAACACAAAAAATTCAAGTGAATTTAAGGAACAAAGTTTATTATAAAAGTACTGAGACCGATGCTAAATATTTTCGTCAATCTATGGATAAAAAACAAAACAAACCAAGACACAAAATCCGCCTAAAAACAAACCCTCGACTTCCACTTTTGAAGAAAAATCTTTGATATCAACAAATACAGTGATTACGATGTATTAGATGAAAAAAAATACGTTCAGAACGAACGTTTTTAATGTTTTAATAGAACGGCTTAACCGATTTTGATAAAACATATTTATGAACAACTGTTAAAATAACAACATTCATATATATAAAATAAACACATTGAAATTGGTTTACCCATTTATGAGCTACGTTACTACTGATAGACATACAGACACAAAGACAGACTACAAACACACATATAGAGACATACATACAGACAGATACACATACCGGTCAAACTTATTACATACATCATATTGCGTCGGGCGTTATTAAATAACCAATAAAAATGATAAGTAAAAATTGGCGGCCCGCAAGTGGATCAGCACTGATTTTGTAACTATTATTTATTTATATTTAAAAAATGTAAATGAACAAACTAAACCGGACATTGTATAAAATTAATCAAAAATATCCTGTTTAGTATTAAAATAAAATAAGAGGTATTAGCCTACTAAGCAAAATGTTATCTACGTAAGTAACTATACTAGGACTTACCTACATCTGTATATGGATAAATAGTGAAATTTTCTTTAAGTTTATACTAATAAAACTCATAAAATTATCATCGAAAACCTCGAGATGTTGATTGCGAGTACCTAGTATTTTTTTAACGACGCCCATAATAGGTACTAAATAAAACACACACAGACACACACACACTTTCAATTAGATTTAAGTTTGAACAAATACTTACCCGAGAGTAGGTAATGCTTACCTAGAACATACATATATTTTCATCTTTATTCCACGAACTTTGCCAGCCGTTAGATCCTGATTCTTAATGAAATACTGTGCCACCATCAAACTATCCACCCATTGCAGATTGTTCGACTGACCTTTTAGAAATCCTTCTTCCATTCTACACGCTACAGTTTCACTTTAGTGTAATCGGATATAAAAGATAATTTATATTTTTTCTTTTACAAGACTAAACTCGCATGCGATAGAAACAAAATGAAAAGAGATGCTCGTAATCACCGGAACGTGCGCCTCGGCCCCGCTGTGTCACGGTCGCGGGCTGAACGCGAGGTGTGACGTCATAGCATGAGTGCGGGTAATCTCAGAAATTCAAAAAAGGCCTTAAACTTCTCGTCGTCATAACTTCGGAAATACTGCATGCCTTGAAGTGAAATAAAAGTAATGTTATTCACATGATCTACGCTCTGATGTAAGATGTATTTGATAGCAATTTTTTGACCCTTTTGTGTTCTCCATTCAAGATGGCAGACACATTTTCTTAAATATATGGAATCCATAGTCTGTTTAATAAACTTACAAGAATGCTTTCTTTATACTTAGGGCCTGTTTCAGAATGTTCGAATAAGTTCCGGTAATACTACCCAGAACTTATTTAATAAATAAAACACTTTCTTTGCGTTTCACAAGCATCGATTTAGATTATTTATTTTCTATCCATCGGTTAAAGGTTGAAACGCGCTGCATGTTAACCGTAATTTTTATCATTCAGTTATTTTATGTGTTGGTTAGCAACCCGAAACTTTATTAGGACATTCTGAAACAGGCCCTAATGGGTAATTCGCCAAAAAAAATATTTTTTGCCTAATTTACATGGCATGTTTTTTTTTGTTAATTACTTATCAGTTAGGTTGTTGATTATACAAATGAATAAAAGCAGTATTCATTTCTGTAAAAGGGGTATCACAAAACATTCCTGAAAAAAAGTTATAAGGTCATGAAGTTTTAAACAGTCAAGGAAATTAGTAAGGTACCAAGGAAATTATAAAACTATTACAAGAAAATTATAGGTTGCCACGGAAATCAGTATTATGTTATATTACATTATTAATTTTCCTTAAAGAAATGTAAAGTATGAAACAAAATATTTACGTAATTAAGTTTTTATTTATATATTTAAAAACTACTCATAACTGATAAATTATCATGTTTCAAACATTTTATAAATTGTCATATTCATACCTACGAACTGATAATTGTAAATATTAGCTCATGTTTTGGAGATAAAGATTATTAATATAATTAAAATAATAATAAAGAGCAAATGATAATATACATTTTACATGTTATTTATAACTGGTATATATATAAGCTCCTCGGGCTCTGCTTACAGCTTCAAGTCGATTTTGCATACTGAACACGAGGTTTAGGAGCCGATGTTGTGAAATATTCTACCATTCTTCTATCAGGGCCTGTTTTAGTGCCTTGAGGGTGGTAGGTGGTGGTCTGCAGCTTTTGACTAGCTTCTAGAAAAGCTAGAGCTCATCCCAGGCGTATTCGATCGGGTTGAGATCAAGACTTCTTGATGGCCAAGCCATCACGCTGATACCAACCTCCTGAATATACTTTTGCACGACCCGAGCCATGTGTGGCCATCATGCATCAGAAACGATCCATCACCCATATTTACTAAATACGGCACTGCATACTCATTGAGAATCTCCTAGGCGTATCTTTCCCCAGTCAGAGTGCAATTTTCTATGGTCTCTAACTCTGTGCGACCTTCTGAAGATATGCCAGCCCATACATGTACACTACCTCTACAGTACTGGGCTCTTTCTGAGAAGCAGGCTTGAAGGTATCACTCACCAGGTCACCTGTAGATACTTGGCCTTTTATCAGATGTGTAAAGTGAGAATCATCTGTAAACAAAATTCTTGACCATTCTTGTTGATCCCACTGTATGTTTTTATGAGTGTATCGCAGTCTCGCTACTCGATGCTCCCTTTCGAATTTGGGACCACTCGCTGATCTTCAGGGTTTTAGGTTTGCTTCAGCCAGTCTTCTTCTCACTGAACTGTTACTAATGTAGTCCCTTCGGGTCTGAAGGTGCTGGACTTCAACTGCATTTAGGTGGCGATTTCGCAACACAGTGGAAACAATATAACGGTCTTTTCGGGCACTAGTACACCTGGGTCTGCCATTACCAAATGGTTTCCAGTCTCTTCGTACCTTCGCTTCACCTTCTGGACCGTTCGTAACGTCACACCCACCATTCTTGCAGTACGACGGATACTGATGCCTAGTTAAGTAATCCTAGCACATTCTTCAGGTGGAAGAGGCATGATAAATAAGTTTATGTGCTGATTGTCTAACTTAGCTTTTGTAACAAGACACATCAATAAAGTTTAAAAAAAAAAAAATTGAAACAAGAAATTAAGAGTAAAATCGTTTTTCGAAAAGGATTATTTTTGATTTGAAAGGTTTTTCAGCCGTTTCTTAAAAGAAGGTTACCGACTATGAAGTTTTAATGTACAAAATTAACTTTTGTCGAGACCTTTTTGTTTCAAAAGTATATCTTGTGCACTTAAAAAGTTATTGCAATTTTAAAAGTGTTGTACTTATATTTGCAGGCCAGTGTAGCAGATCACTCTTCATTTTTCTAATATTATTTTCGAATTTTTCAGCTCTTGTGTTTTTTTTTGTTTTCCCCATGTTGAGTTTTCTATAATTTATTTATGTAAAACATAAATAAATTAAAAATGGAGATTAAATCTGGTATAAACATAATTCTCTTCACCACTGGTAAGACAATAAAATAAAGCGTTTTTTTTATAATTTCCTTGGTAAACCATAATTTCCATGTCCAATTTTGAGCCAAGGAAAACATGGAAATTAGAACCAAGGAAATTAGATTTAAGTCATTAAAAAATCGTAGACCTAAAACCATTAACTTATATTATTCATGTGTCAAATTGAGACTTCCTGTGCTACAAACATTACCGTTAATTGAAACTATTAGTTAGAAGTCCATCAAACTGTTGAGAAATAACGCCCATGGAAATTGAAAAATCTATAAACCAAAAGCCAAGGAGGGGTGTACTTATGTGAATGGTGTGAAACTAAACAACGGTGTGCACATCTTTCTCCGATGGGTTTCTCGCGGCAAAATGGTCGAGAGAAACGGTGTAACTCAATTTGTTTCAAACGTTTGTGTTTCGATATTACAACTCTTGAAATAACTAACCAAGGAAATTATATTATACTCGCGGACACGGGTGAAACTGAATGTAACTTTAAAACCATATCTTTTTTAATACACTAAACACTTTTTTTTGGTGAAGTGGGGCTTATTATACATTATGATAAAAAAAATATAATGTTACGAATACAACTATATGCAATATGGGTGATAATATAAAATAAAATACAAAACGGACATGACATGGAAATTAGGATTTTAACATTTCGTTATTATTTTTTTATATATTTCATATAGTTATTAATGTTTGATTAGCAAAAACAGGTGTATATAAGGATACATTATTTGAATAAAAATAAATATTAACTATAAACATCAATTATATAATTTTCGTCCATCCGGACATCAAAAAGTCATGATTTTGATTTTGGCGAATCACCCTAATATATTATATGACATTTTAATATTTTGTATAATACCCACACCACAAAAAGAGACAACTCTAGGCGTTGTGGTCAGCACCTTGCGGCCACAACGCCTAGGTTTTTTACGCAACAACGACTTTTTCCCAAATACCAAAGCCGTTTGTACCACTGTATGATTCTTACACTTCTTCTGGGGATTCTTTCAATTCTCAAAATTTATCGATTCTCGATATTTATCTTACTATTCTTACGAGTGGTAGATATAAAAATATGTCCACAGATGAACTTGTGTTCATGTGTATAGAAAGTATAATGATAATCCCGATATCGCAATGTTGCGTGTCGATCGCTAGGGCTTGATATTTATCGATAGTGAAATTGCCAGAATAACACAAAACTACACGACTCGATATTCGCCATGTTTTCTCGATATTTATCTACTATGATATTCATATCACTGCACGAGAATCGCCGTCCTGGTGAAACTACCATTTATGCCCCTACCAGAGTTCCATGGCATGTACTCTGTGCATAGAATAATAAACTCCTACCATAGAGTAACTTTATATACATGAACCTACTCTTTGCGCATTGATTTTAAGTGTTTTCTTATTTTCTACTGTTTGTGCGTGACATTCCGTAGTTTCCGTTCCGATAAATTAATTAGCACTAGAATTCTGTGTTTTGCACTGTAGCTTTGTTAGTAGGTATTTGTTGTGTAATTTATGAAATTTAAATAAGTAGCAGTAGGATGCTTTAATTTGTGCATCATATATTTCAGGTAGAACAACAACCAAGGTGCACGGCGACGCCCAGTTTTGCGCTGCACGAATTGTTCAATTTCGCTTTCAACATAGGCCTATCAGACACAGCCGTGATGGATATGATGGTGTCAACGTTGCAGCAGCAACGCGCTGTCACAGAACAGCTGCGGCGCGAAGCTGCCATCAAGAGAATTCCTGTTTCAGCAGCTGTGGCGGACATTGTTAAATACATCAATGAACACGAACAGGAAGACTGCCTTCTCGTCGGATTTTCGAGTCAGAAAGTTAATCCGTTCCGCGAAAAGAGTTCCTGCACTGTCCTCTAATGCAATCGATGTTTATGTGCATCTAAGGCAATTACTTTCATTGTGTACACTGTCCACCTACTAATTGATATAAGGATATTTCAATCTATCATGGTAACTCCTGTCTACTAATTATTTAAATAAAATGTTTATTCAGTTACTAATTGTTTTATTCACAGCAAATTAATCAATACTAACATAAATCAATTCCGATCTAAATCAAACTTACACAATTCCATTATGATTCATAAGATCAGATTATTTAACTGCTAAGTATCAACCAGATTCAATATTGTCCCTTTATGAATGAAATTCTATAGTTCTAATTATCTATGATGCGCATGGGTTAAATGTTATCAAAATTTATGAGAACACTGGCTCCAGAGAAGATAAATATTGCTCTAGTGACTAGACTAGTCTGATGCATGGGTACTTTCGGTGCATTTGTGCCTTCGGTTAATATGAATATCTTTTTCATTTGACAAATACCCAAATCAATACACAGAATTCAATAGGTTGGTATTTTGTTCATGCATTTGTTTAATTTTACCACATTTTTCTCAACTGGTAATATTTTCAAAATGTATCTGCATTGCAAATTATCCAGCACTTGCGGTGAAATGGTGCTGTGGAAACTCAGATGTTCCACAGCCGTTCACCCTATTTCAAATCTGGTATAAGGCGGATATGTTGAAATTTTAAATTACCACTGAGTAGACATGAATGATGCATGATAGCAAATCTTTTATGTACACAATCGCAGGTTAGTGGATATGATTCTTATGTTAGTTTTTATAGTTTAATCCTTCAGTATCATAGAGAATGATAACAATTGAACTTAATTCATAAAAGCCTGGATTTGGGTGTGTGTGACGCTAACGGGTTGGTCTATTAGATCAGTTTGAGCCAATTGCAGCAATAAAATGCAAGTATTTTAAATTATTTAGAAGTGGACTAACTTAATATTGCTGTGAGTATACAGAACACCATACAAAATAACTCAACTGGTAGTTGTACACGAATTCCTTTAGAAATATATGATGTATCAGAAACATCATTAAGTAATAATGTTTCAATATTTATACAATAACACTGTAATTTTACATTGTATAACTTGGTATCAATATCATGCACTCCTATTGAATATGCACACATCATAGAAATATTTGCAGATAAACCAAATTATAATAAAAGGTTACATAGTAATGAAGATCAAATACATTCTATTTTGTGATACAATACCCATCATACAAGTTTAAGTGTATAGTTAGCTCCACACCTATTTAAACAACTACTATAAGTGATAAGATAGCCCTATTAGGTTACTGATAATAGCTTCATAAGTTTTACATTATTAAAATTATAATAAAACACAAATTGATTACATGATTGATTGATCATGGGTTATAACAAAGAAGCATTTAAAAAATTGTGTGAAGTGCACAAGATAATTGCAATTTTATTTAGGCTTTAATTATTTAGTGTGCTACAATACCTTACTCTAAATGTACCTAGGTACATTTAATAATTAATGTATATTATTATTAAACACTAGCACAGCAATTTATTCTATATTCAAGTCATTCTAGCACTAATAACAGTGTTAATGAATCTTTCACACATTTAATGGAATGTTACAAATAAGATAGGTGTTTTTTTTTATTGGATATGAAACAAGAATATTTATTTAAGAATATGTACCCACTTTCCACAGGTTATCTGATCCTTCTCACAAAAATAAATATACAACAAGTTCAACTAATCTATAACAATTATGTACTAAAAATGTTAAATGATTTAGTGAAGTGTACGTTCATGGTTCATGGATTCTTATCACATGCAGACACACCACATTACAAATTGTATAATTTATTTTATGTGCACAAATTTTCCATAGGCAGGTAAAAAATTAAAAGGGAAACTTATATCAATATTAGAAAAATGTTTGAGCAAATTGGAATTCAACCAATAAGTCTTACTCTAGGGGTAAAACTAATATTAAAAAAAGTTTACCAACTATCAGTCTTTTAAATTGATGTTGATTATCAACCTTGTGGCAATTTATTTCTCAAAAGTTTACAAAAAGACAAGAAATGATAGTTCTGCAAAGAATGTATAGGCAATAACAGTTATTATTATCTGTTTAGTATTGAGTGATTTTATATCATGGCAGTATTATTCAAAGACAAATTGGTATTATGTTGATAGGAAATAACATAAGCTTAAAGTTGATGCTCTATCAAACTATAAAAAAATTACATACTTTCTACATACACCCTAGTTATAATTACCTCCAACATTACTTATTGATTACAATGTCATCAGCTCATATTCATAAGATTAGCGTTTTATGACTACTAACTACAATAAATGTTTCTAATTAATAATGTATACTGATACAATTCACAAAGAATGCTTTTAATAATAACATCAGTGGCCTAATGAACCATAAAAAACTAAAGAACTTCTCAAAATCAAATTAAATATATGTAATAAAAATCACAGTTTCATAAATGTAAAAATTTAAAAGGCCTCAATATTTGGTGTTTAAATAAGCATTATACTCATGCTTACATTAAAAAATTACCCTCGATCTAGTAAAAAAGTATCAGAATGGTTTTCAAAAATTGATGAATTGGAACAAGATCTTTGTAAACTTTTGAGATGAACCATTCCTTAAAATAAACAGAGGGTTACATTGTGTAATTAATTGAAATATATATTTGATGACAGTTTTAAACTCTCTCCTGTTTTGGTGGTGAAACATCCTCCGTTCCATTTGCAACACTCTGATGGTACAGTTTTAGAAGTTCCATTGCATCCTGAGCTTGACGTTTTTCTAATAGTATTCTGAAAAATATAATTCAATGTTATGGAAATTCTACCACAGACAGCAATGTAAAAAAAACCCAATCAAGTACCTGCAATGAACATTGCAATATAAAAATATAAAGATGTTAATAAGGAATTTGCACTGCAATAGCACAGTGATGAAATGATATCTATATATATAGCTATCCCATTGTTTCAAAAACTAACAGTTGTGGTTAAAGTCACACCTAAATAATCACAACTTACCTTCCAGATGCCTCTTTGATGTGTTCCAATATTATCCTATTATCTCTGTCTGTGACAATATCAGCAAGGCTGTCTGGGTCCATATCTGACAATAGCTCCAAGTCTTGCCCTCCAAGTAAAGAAATATGACACAAATTGTGCTGTAAGCGACCAACGAGGTTCGCCACTTGTCCTTTGTCTCCTAAAGCAACATCATCAGTTTGGTCCAAAGACACTTGGCATTTCGGCATATTAGGTGTCCATTTCTCAATCCCATGTAGTATCATAAGTGATGTGTCTGGATCTAAGGTCGAGAAATATTCCTCGTCATCCACTTCTGTGCCATCGGATTCCAAAACTACAGTAAGATTTTCCGACGGGAGCCCCAGCTTTTCCGGCACTTTGGCCAACAAATCTTCCAAAGAGGCAGCCACAGTTCCTTTCTTCTTGTCTCGATTCACGTCACATATTTTGTAAGGTTTGTTAATATCGTTTTCCATTGTTTTAAATAAACCTAACAAGCTATCAATACAAGATGAGACGGATAAAAATCTGCAACTTTCAAGATCACAAATCAGAAATTGTGAAAATGACCACCCCAAGAGAATGTAAATCCTAGGAATTACAGATCCTCAATATTGTTTGACGAAATGTCAAATTCACTCAAATTGACATTTAATTTTATCATTGCCAGATGCAAAAATAGTCCAAACTCCAGAAGTCAATAATTTGAATTTCGTTATTTATGTTTTGTAGGATAAGTTAGTTTTATGTCCAAACAACTGTGTGTATTCCACAGCATCTAGATAGTGACTCCAGTCACTCGGGTCGGGACTCAGGCATTTTACTGTACGGCACGGGGCGGCGCGGCAGAAGCGGCGGCGATGGGGTGGCGTTCGGGGGGGCGCGTGGCGCGGCTCGGTGCTTGGCCGCAACGACGCGGCGCGCGGCAGCGGTCTGGTTGCTCTGATCCTGTGTTGCTTTACCTGGCTCAGAGACTCTCTGATGTGTTATTTTGTTAGGTATAGTACTTGGTATCACGCGAATAGGCCGATACAATACTAATGTTGCTTTGATATGTTTTACTACTATTAATACAATAGTATTTAGGAGGTTTAATATAAAACCGAGTCGCACACAATTCCTTATGCACGACTTTTCTATTTTTCTTTGCTAATCCTAAGCATGGCTCGGATATTGTATCTATATTCTTTGTGTTACGAGTATAATCGTGATCGTCACTGTTTAATTTGAACTTACATAAGTTAATTTTCAAAGATATACAGACTCGATAAAGTTAAAATATCAATTTATTACAAAATTACTAATATACGTTAGGAAAAAATTAAGTTGCGGGTTCGAATCCCGCACATGACTTAAAATTGTTCCCTATCGTATATTTGTAATTTTGTAATGAATTCCGCATAGCAAGCGTTATTGTAAAGATAACAATATTAAAAATATCAATTTATATTAAAAAGCCCCCAAGATTAGCTAGGATCCATTTTATACATATAAAAAGCACATAAAGATTGTCTCTAACTAGCAGCTCCCCACAACAATATACCGTATGTATTGCTGTGGGGAGCTGCTGCTTACAGACAATCTTTATCTTACAAAAGCGGGTCAAAATAGGTAAGTACCTACTGTGAAAACTCCCACAGCAATACCTACATGATGTGGGGAGTAGATGTTTTACTCAAAACATTTAGTTAGTGTTACAAACAAACAGTTAGTGGCAAAGAAAATATTTTGAATTTATGAGAACATTATTATCGGTCAACCATATACACTCGAGAGCAATGAATCCGGGTCACTTAAAGAATGTTAAAAATCTCGGAAACTAAAAATGATAGGTTAATGCAATAAATTGTATTTAATAGACAATGTAATACTCCTTAAATGAAAGTAAAAAAAATATGAGTCACCATACATTTTACTAACACAAAATTACATAAAGAAAAAAACTGCTGATCTCTCCTTAAAACAAAAATAGGAAACATGAAAATTTTGAACTTTATTACGATTTTCTTGAATTTTAATACTTCGTATTGCCTCCTCGTGCTTCCATTACTGCGTTTACGCGGTTTGGCATGCTGTACACCAAGTTCCTTATACGATTTTGGGGAATATTCTCCCATTCCTCTGTGAGAGCAATTTTGAGCTCACGAAGCGTGATTGGGGGAGGGTTTCGTTGTTTTACGCATCTGCCTAGCTCGTCCCAAGCATGCTCGATCGGGTTGATATCCGGGCTGCGCGCTGGCCACTCCATACGAGTAATGTTCATCTCTTGAAGGTAGTCATTCACAATCCTACCTGTATGAGGTCGGGCATTGTCATGCATAAATATAGCATCCTCACCTAAATTGACCATAAATGGACCAACGTGATCATTGAGGATTTCTTCCACATATCTTACGCTAGTTAAAGAGCCGTTTTCTATGATCACCAGCTCTGTGCGACTTTCAGAAGAAATTCCGGCCCACACAAGTACAGACCCACCACCGTAGGCTACTTTTTCTTCGATGCATGCTTGCTTGAATCTTTCCCCTGGTCTTCGATACACTCTGTGTCTTCCATCGTGCTTGTAGAGCATAAATTTTGATTCGTCGGAGAACATAACTTTTGACCAATCTTCAATACTCCAATTTACGTGGCTCTGGGCATATCTTAGTCTCGAAATACGATGCCCACGCTCCAGTTTAGGGCCGTTTGCAGGTCTAAGGAGTTTTAAGTTAGATTCAGCAAGCCGACGTCTTACTGTCCATGCACTTGGGTTACTTCCTCCGAGGCGTCGAAACTGATTGGTGAGTTCAGTTCCTGTGAGAAAGCGATTTCGAAGCATGGTGTTCACCAAGTATCGGTCTTCTCGTGCTGTGGTACACCTGGTTCTGCCCGTTCCTGGTCTGCGTAGGTTAGAACCAGTTTCTTCGTAACGTCGGAGAACTCTTTGTACTGTTGACAGCGACACACCGACAGTCCTGGCTGTATCGCGCTGACTCCGGCCGGTTTCCAGCATTGTAAGTATTCTGGTGCATTCTTCAGGCGTAAGCGACATAATTTCAGCTTGAATAATGAATATAGAGCACTATCAACATGGTTTATGTACCCACATAAATGACAGATTACAAACAAAAGCAAAACCAAATGCTGTAATTTCGTAGTTCCATCTTCGAAAGTGGCCCTTTTTCAAATTTGATTTTTTTATGATATAACTTTACAATAACTAAGAAGTTTTAATACCTTCATTTAAGGAGTATTACATTGTCTATTAAATACAATTTATTGCATTAACTTAGCATTTTTAGTTTCCGAGATTTTTAGGATTCTTTAAGTGACCCGGATTCATTGCTCTCGAGTGTATTAGATAAGACATTATTTATTGCAGGGCTATAAGAGGGCCTTCCCTCACCATAAGTTCGGTGGAGTTGGATGGCCGACAGAGGCAGCCAACATCTATGTTGTCCATAAAAAAAAATACAAATCAGTTCGCTATCTTTTCTATCTGCTTCAAAATTCATATAGGTAGGTACCTATTATCCATCCCCATACGATGGATAAGAACCAAAGGACAAATTAGAGTCATACGTCATATTATGTTATGTTGGCTTAGCGGTCAGAGCCATACCCCCGGCTAAATTGGTGGATGGCGCGGGTTCGAATCCCGCACATGACTATATTTTTTTCTCTCGTAAATCGCAGAGTATGCGTTATTGCTAAAATAAAAATATTGAAATATCTATACATCGTTATACGAATGATCAGTGTGACTCTAGGATTCTAAATTAATGTCTTTTTTATTTTGAGATTTGTTTTTTTACGTAATTTGCAACATGATCGTATAATAATAACAATAAAATTAGTAAACAAAGAAGAGAACTTGTTAGATGAACTTGTTATATAGTCATATATTTCTAAATTTGAGATGAACCGTCATACTATGCTTACCCAGTTGATTGCGGACAGTTAGAATATTTCAATATTAAAATTTGTTATTGACCTGCATATGAGCGTCGTTGACGCCTAAATTGAATAATGGATAGTAATTAAACAACTTTAAACGGTTTAAATCGCGTATATTTATCATTTAATTACTATGTGTAATAATCGCGAAAACCTAAGACAACATTATTGAATAATGGATTTTGACTCTTGACTTTTGAATTTGCTCGAATAGGAACAATTTTGAAGGATCTGGGTTTAATTATCAATAATGGTGTGACAACTCAACATTTCCTAACCTTTGGATTTATCAGGAGTACGGCAGGGAAAAGGGGAATTTAGGTTGGTATGTAAGAGATGGTTTAGAAGATGATTCATTAGATTGTAAAAGACGGGATCGACGGAATCTGTGTCTCAGGTTGGAGCTATTAACGAGACCAGTGGGGTGAAGGTGAGCTGTACCCCAGTAATAAAAAATATATATAAGTAAAATATTTTTTTATTTATTTCCTACTTTAGACCTGAGAGCTGTATCAACCAACCTGATGCTAAACTAAATTATGTCTACTTTATTCAAAATTTTTATTTCTGTTCCAATAATAAATACTTTCTAAAGAGTGAATGTGGATATTATGTTGATTAGTCATCTGTTAAGAAATCTAAAACTACGGTTTATTATGCTTGAGATAGTGATCTCACCTGAAGGTGAGTGATGATGTGGTCGAAGATGTTATTCAGGCTAACCTAGAATTAAACTAAAATTAACGGATAGAGCAAAACAATTTTTGGGTCCTATATTATTAGACGATCACGCCAATTTTTTATCTTAATGGTAAAATTTATTTAGTTGGAGATCATGCAAATTCTATAAAATATGACTAAATTATGGTTATTAATTGAATATCATAAATTAAACTTCAACACTTGTTCCGTTATAGTATCAAAGTCCCCCTCGTTTCCTAAAGAGGTAATTAAGTAATCCTTGTATTTTTTTCTGTTTCGTAAAGTACCTAATCCACCGAGGACGACATTCGAGTAAAGTGTTCTTTTTGAGTTTCGAACGCAGAAAATATTTACTAAAGTGTCTCTGGGTGCGCGAGCACCTTACATAAATTATCAACTGAACAGTCCATTTTATAAATTGAAACGCTTCGAGAATTCTGGAATAGCGCAAATGGTATGCAGAAACGTTCGTGCCTACTCCTTACGTTCTGAGTTTTGAGAACGAGGGAATATTCGGAAAATAGAAATTCTTCATTAAATTCCGTGGAAAGTCATAATTGTATTATTCTGATCTATATCTGTAACGTTCTAAAATCTGTAACTCAATACTCACATTCCGATGTGCATATCTACATTCACTACGTTGTTTTAACTCGTTATGAATAAAATATCAATGATAATAAAATAATGCTTTTTGTTACATTCGCGTATACAATATGTCCGTTATCGCCCAAAACCATTGAGGATTAACCTCAATGGTTTTGGGCGATAACGGACAGTTTTTTTGCGCAGTTGGTTAACCTAAGACATCCAGTTATTGAGTCTCATGTGCCTGTAATTTTACTGGTTTTCAAGGACTACTGCCGGAACACACTGTTAGGTGCTTGGCGAAAGATTTTATTTTAGGGTGGCAGCTAGCCAGGTAAATAAATAATTAAATCTAATAAGTGCATACACATAAACAACTTGTGTTTAATTATAAGGTACTATCTAAAGTAGTAAGTTGGTACCTACCTACCTATTTATAAGTCTAAGGGCCTGTTTCAGAATGTTCGAGTAAGTTCCGGTTATACTACCCAGAACATAAAATAACTGAATGATAAAAGTGACAGTTAACATGAAGCGCGTTTCAAGCTTTAACCGATGGATAGGCTAAATCGATGACTGAAACGCAAAGATAGTATTTTATTTATTATAGTAGATTATGATACAAGTAAGCTAAGTTGCTCATTATACACGAGGCTGTGTGTTGCAGCCCGAGCCGTAGGCGAGAGCGTAAATCTGCCGAGTGTATAATGAGCAAGTTGCTCACCAGTTTCATACGCAATATTTCAACACCCTTGCGAGGAAAAACAAATATACTTATATTGCACAAATGCGATACAAACAACATACGAAAATTATGGAAAATAGCGCGCATTTTTTTTTGCGCGTGGCAAATCTGTGATGGTTGATTACTATTAACCTCTATGATGTTACAATCTGTATTTCCCGGTTAAATTGAAAATGCTCTGTTAACTCGCATATAATTTGCAGTTAGGTACTAATTTAACTTTGTAGGGATAATTCTATTACGCACTAGTGTATAATATTATTATGCACGAGGGTATTATAGTTCGGTTAATGGCCTTAAGAACGAATTAATAAACCTCACTTTACGAGCAAGGGTGTTGAAAAATATGTTCTGGGTAGTATAACCGGAACTTACTCGAACATTCTGAATCAGGCCCTAAGATTCTTAATAAAGCTTTTTTGAAAAATAAATATTTATTGATTATTTTATTGTTATTATTATTTGAGGTAACCTTAATTTTACGCACAAAATAATAGAAAACAATAATAAAATCAACTGATCCCCGTTCGCCGTCGCCAACGCAACCGGATGCGTTAGTTTGAGCGTACCGATCTGTCTCTCTGCGTGTTTGTAGACTTTTATGTCAAAATGAAAAAGGCCGACCGCTACCTATCTGCGGGCTACCAGCGACGCGACGTCGACTTCTGGACCAAGGGAAGTTTATGCAAATATAATTCCTACATTTGTGTAACTGCAGTTAGAATAAGTAAGGTGTTTTAGCATAGTAATCCCTTCGGCGGAACGCCCAGCGAGCCGCTAGTTGGTGAGTGGATTATAATTGTTCCCCCGTATTCACATACATAGATCGGCTGGTGTCCTCCTGTGACTTCCAGGAGCCCAGTCGTATACACCACGACATACGTGGTAAAATTTGGGGCTAAGGGGATTCTGGAAAAACCCCTCTTCCCATAGATATATTATAATAAAATTTTCTATACAGAGACAGACTTAAACTATTTTTTTTAAATAAATACATGAATTGGTTATTTGTTACGCATGTCGAAAAAAAACGATTCGAAAATAACCGAACAATTTTATAATAATTTTAAAGCGCTCGTAGCAAAGTTTGCTTAGCCGTTCTGAATCGATCAGCAAAGTTAAGCAACGTCCGCCGCGGTCATGACTTGGATGGGAGACCGCTAGTGACATTACTACTGAGCGCTTCCGTGCTTCGGCGGGCACGTTTAGCCGTCGGTCAGGGTTGTTGTCTTAGGGTGGCAGTCATTACAGCATGGTGATAGGGCACTTTGCGAATGCCCGCCCGGCTAGCATACATCCTCAAGTAGAAAATCTGTCGCCAATCACTGTGTTCCGGCAGCAGTCCTTGAAAGCCAGTAATTCAAGGCTAGCCTGAACAACATCTCCGACCACATCATCACTTACCATAAGGTGAGATAGTGGTCAAAGGTCAGCCTATCAGCTATAAAAAAACCTACTACGCCACATAATACTTAGTACTTAGTCGTTGATCTCCATCACGTTCTATGCGCTGTATTGTCACGTAGTGTAGCGTGAAAGGGGCGCGCGGGATGACACATCAACTTTGCCAGCACTCTTCATGTCCTACTCTAGATCAATTGCTAAAGGGTGCGTAAGGCTAACTACACCTAATCATAAGGGCAAACTTTTACCTGTAAATAGGTCTTAGGTATAACAGCTGTCAAAGTTACAGTTGTTGTCGTATATTTCAGTTTTGATTTCATTTGACAAATAACATAATTTTTATTTTTTTATTTTATGTTATTGTGACGGAACAAGCCCGAGGCCCACTTGATGTTAAGTGGACTAACCTCTGCCTATAACAGACGCATTTCGTCAGCGACGAATTGCACTGTGCCCGTCACACTGAGACGTCCAGTTGTTAGGTCTCATTAGCCTGTAATTTTTTGGCTCTCAAGGACTGTTGCTGGAACACACTCTTAGGTGCTTGGCGACAGATTTTCTACTTGAGGGTGGTCGCTAGCCAGGCGGGCATTCACACAATGCCCTTCCACCATGCGGTGAAGCTCAAGGTCTGGGCGGGATTCGAACCATGGACCTGCTGCACGGCAGTCCATAACCAATGCCACTGAGCCATCACTGCTTCCTTATTAATATTCTTCCTTATTAATTACCTATTTAAAAATAATTTCAGCTATTATAGTACTACTGATACCCGCTAGTGTAAAGTTTTTCTATTGCGGATAGTCTTTGAATATTTTCACACCTGTTGGTAATTAATGATGTGATCAAAGATGACGCTCAGGCTAAAAACTGGCTTGGTAGATATCGTTATTACATCTATTAATTATCCTAGCCAAATAATTCCTATACACAAATGACAGATCTCCTCCAGATGCTTATTTCGGAATAAGGACAGAGAGACAAATAGGCTTCATATTATATTGTACCTCAACGTTATAAAAACGAATTGGTAACGTATAGATACTTTCAGTTTTCATAGCACATTTTCACACTACTCGCAAAAAGCAGTAATAGTATTCAGGAATTTTAGATAACATTTTCTGCTCTGTATTACAAAGTTGCACACAAGTAATTGTCTTCTAGTAAATTTTATAGCTTTAATCTAATCCAGTTACAGACAGACATCGCTGAAGGTACGTAATGAAATCTTCTCTACCTTCCTCAATAAAGGGCCTGCCCACACGTTATCTCAATGTTATATTTATTTTATTGGTTATTACTTACCGGAGGAAGATGCGAAACTCCTAAGAAAATAAAAGTAGTACTATACATATACATACTATTCATACCATAATTTAATCGGAGATATATGTATATATCGGAGAATGTAAGCTTTACGACATTTCGTTTTTTTTTGTATGTTATTGTGACGGGGAAAGCACGACGCCCATCTGATGTTAGGCGGTAACCACTGCCAATAACAGATGCATTTCATCACTAGTGACGAACTGCATTGCGCCCGTCACCCTGAGACATACAGTGTTGAGTCTCATGTGCCTGTAATTTTACTGGCTCTCAAGGACAGCTGCCGGAACACACCGTTAGGTGCTTGGCGACAGATTTTCTACTTGACGTTTAATGGCTGAGCTCTTATAACGTGGGCGTAAATGTATTGTTCAATTGAAAAGATACATGACTAGTATCATCGTCATCATCAGCTGGAAGACGTCCAATGTTGAACAAAGCCTCACCCATAGAACGTCACAAAGAATGGCTATTGACTACTCGCGACTTTTACGATGTCATCAGTCCACCTAGTCTGTTCTTCCGGTGTAGTGTGGTAACCACTCGAGAACTTTTCTGTGCCATCGGTTATCAATTCGTCGAGAAATGTGGCCCGCCCATTGTTACTTCAACTTGCAAATTCGGAAAGCTATGTCGGTGATTTTGGGTCTGCGGCGAATAACCTCGTTCTGGATTTTAACTCGCAAAGAAAATTAGAGCATAGCTCTCTCCATAGCTTATTGAGTCTGAGCTTGTTCATAAGGGCCACATAGGGACCACGTCTCAGTGCCATAAGTCATCAATGGCAACACACACTGGTTGAAGACTTTGGGCTTTAAGCTCCGCGGGATGTTCCACGAGAAGATGTCGCGTAACTTCCCGAACGCTGCCTATCCGACTTAATTCTTAGGGCGACATCATTGTCAAGGTTGGACCTACCTAACTGGACATTCAGTCTCAGGTAAATATAATGGTCGACAACTTCGAGCGTATCTATCGTTCCTAACAGCTACTGGTACGAGTGCAACATGGACATTAGACATAATTTTCGTCTTGTCCATGTTCATTTTGAGGCTGGGAAACTCTACTGAGATCGCTAAGCAAACTGAGTTTCTCGAGCGAATCTGCCATTATAACTATGTCATCGGCAAAACGATAAGGTGTATTCACCATAGAAGTTAATACCGAATTCTTTCCAGTTCGAGAGCTTAAAAACGGCCTCCAATACGTTCGTGAAAAGTTTCGGAGAAATAACGTGTCCATACCGCACACCTCGTTGCAGTTGGATTAATTCCGTGCTTTTGTCATGTAGTCGAATCGACATGGCGGCGATTCTATACAAACTTCAGCGCTTCGATGTACCTATAGTCGGTTTGGTATATATCTCTTCTCTCTCATCTATTCAATTATTAATAATATAAGTAATGCTTTCTTAAAACATTAGTAACTAATCATTTATTAATTCTAAAATTAAACAAACCTGTAATAAGTACAAAGAAAGTCTTCACTCGTTTTCACAAAATAGTGCGCTTACCGAGACGGGCTAGAGAATGCAAAATGCATCACAGGATAACTACCTAAGTATCTAGGGGTCTGAGCGGGGTCTATTTATTGATCTACGAGCGTCGCGCCGTGCCATGACCGATAGTGACCCTGCGACGCGAACGCCCTTGTAGGTAGGGATATCCACCTTCCATGCTGAAATGTGCATTTCTCGTTAATATATACAAGTTATGTTATGTTATGTTACTTAAACAGAGCCTTACTTGAAAATATTGATGTCAAATAAGAGCGATTGTAGGCATAGTGTTACGAAATCGATCGAACATATTATTGAGTTTTTTCCTACGAATAATACATTATTTATTCGTAGGTTTTTTCCAATTAATATATTTTCAGATATCTTTGCATTGTTATTTGAAGGTAGATAAATTTTAGTTGCCTTTCATAGAGGAGAAAGGTATTGCTGATATTTGAGCATAATATACCAATATTTATAAAACAGGAAAATGAGATGCAAAAGCTACATTAATACCTAATAGTACAGAGTTGTGTGTACATGACGGGACAATCCTTTAAATAAAATTATGTTATACAAACTCTTTAGAGAACACAGGGGTGCGTTCCGAACCTTGGTTAGAGCGCACTCGGAGTGCAACTTTTCACTCTAACGTCGTTCACAACCTTCGAGTAGAGCGTTCGGTTGTCACAACTGGACCGTTCCAAACCTTTGAAGGTTGCAACTTTTTAACCATAAAACACGTGACATGAAATGACTTTGACGTTTATATCGTATTCTATCTGATGCGCTCACCCATATTTCTCAAAAAATATAAATACTAATATAATTTCTCATATCATAAAACTTAAATAAAAATGGAAAACGAATTTGTGATAGTGTTAAATAGCAATTATTATTACGATAATGATGTAAGTCTGTCAATGTCACAATTTGTTTGAGGTTATAAAACAACCGGTCGTTCCATACCTCAGGGTAAGTTGCAAAACAACCAAACAACGAAACAACTACACTCTGAGCCTCTGAACGCACTCCTGATGTATTCATATTTATTCCACAAAGTAATAAATGGAATTGGAAAATGTGAACAAAAAATATGAATATGAAAATATATATATTATATACACAAGTAAAACGGACCAAATGCAAATTGTACTTTTACTACCGAAGCTTCCGTATTAACACAGAACGTAAAATCAAATAATCATAATTTTTAGCACTTGGCTTGCTTTTATTATTCATGGTTAAACGTTGAATATTGAACCATTATCGTCACAGCATATTTACCTACCGTAGGTATACATTTACGATTGAGTAAAAAAACGTTAAACAATCAGGTATCCTAATGAATAATGAATAGATTCAGGCGTTTCTTTGCGGTTAAGCCGACGTGACGTCACAAACGCCAAGCAGCCAAACCGGCAGAGTATTCGATGCGTTTCGCTTCTAAACGAAGCATCCTCAGGAGGTCTTGGCTCTACGCATCGCAAATAAAACGAAGACTATGAAATTTTACATTAGGTTTAATTTCATTTAACATTAGGTTAGGATTATACGTGTCGTTTATGATACCAGTCGAAAGGGTTAATAATAAGAATTCCATAATATTTTCCAATTAACATAGCATCTCAAAAAAAACCAAGACCATGAAATTTATCTTAGATTTACCTGCAAACAAAAAATTGATATATCGATACAAATTCTCAAAATGTGATCCACTCGCTACTATAAAAAGTTTTATGACATACATACATACATAAAATCACGCCTCTATCCCGTAGGGGTAGGCAGAGACCACAGATTTTCACTTACTACGATCTTTACATATCTCTTTCGTTTCATCTACACTCATCAATATCCTTTCATACATAGTGCCGGTTAAGAGATTTTCAGAAAGTCTTGAATCTGTTTTATTATTTTAATAATTTATGTCCCTGTTGATTTACTTATCTTTTCATGGCTTCATAATAACATACTTCTTAGTTGACTTTGTAACTCCTCCACATTACCATGCCGGTTCCTTTGAACTAATACTTTTACAAACTTGGCTGTTTTCCGAATGTTATGAAATGAAAATGTACAAATAGTTGTTGGAAGAACAGCAAAGTCAGAGAACAGTCTATTATAAGTACCTCAAAAGAAAAAAAAAACGGAAAGCATATAGGATCACTTTGATGTCTGTCTGTGTATAATATAATATTACAAATTAATAACGACGAATATATAACAAATTAATATTATTAAAACATAAATCAAATCACATATGTAAATATTATACTTATAGTAAAGAAACAAAGTTTGAAAATTTACGACAGTAATAGTAGATTGTTATACAAGGGTCGAAAGGAATCAATTCCCATACGAGGTATTTAGACGCCCGAGCGTAGCGATGGTGGCTATAGTTCGAGTAGGTATATAAAAAGTAGAGTGTTAAGCACTCATAAAAATACCCAAAAAAGCATAAAAGTAGAGGTTTAAGCACTCATCTTTTCATTTCAAATATAAGGGAAAGTAAAAAAAAATTAGTTTTTATAAATTATTCATTAATAATAATAACATGAATAGGCACCGATTTAAAATTAAGTAATTGAGATGTTACAAATATTAAATTTACAGTAAAATTTTGCTTGCAATATTTACGGACGACTATAGTGCAAATAGGAATTTATGACTATCACCCTTGTTAAATACTCTACTTTTCACCACGAATATCAGTTATATAAAGATTGTTTTCCTACAATATGTTGTATTGATAAGAAAAAAATAAGTAGAATCTATTTAAAATTAATGCAGTTCAGTTATAGTTCAAATAGGAGTTGACAACTTACATCCGTGCAAAACACTCTACTTTTCAATAATTTCAAAACATAGACATGTTATCTTGTTTACAACATTGGTTGCCATGGTCATCATTCCGGCCCAAGAGAGGGAAGCATTTATTATGAGTTTTTCCCACCCTGAGGTGGGAAGCAGCGTCTTCCACCCGCTATTCAGATCAAATAGACACTACTTTCCGAGTATGAGAAAAGAAAAAATAATTTTCATAAATAATAATCGACGTGTAAGACAACAAGTTCTGATTCGAGATTTTATTTGAATTTTGGGTCTTTCTAATGGATAAATAAGTAAAACAAGTCAGTATCTTTTATACAGGGTTATTAGTAAAATGCTAACAACCTCTTATGATTGACTTCTGCTAGTCCTAAGAAACATTTTGAGATGATATTTTATTGTTTTAATTTTTACTTTCCGCGGCAACACTGGACCGCGCCGTGGTCTCTTTGAATAGAGTATTCAAAACTTACCCAAAGTTTACATCGAGCAAAGTAATAAAAAATATGAAATAATACATTACAGGCACAAGAGACTTTTGTCAACAGGTGGTCCTCATGCTTATTCAGTCAAAAAAGTACCAAAGTATGCATGCACCATTTTGTGATTTCTTATAAATTAAAATAGGAGCCTTTCCGTTCTCATTTCCAGTTTTGTACTACGCCAAATTTGGCGAAGAGCAAGTCAGCCCATTAGTGAACTGCTTAGTGATTCCAGACAGAGACAACAAAAATTAAGATAAATTCGAAATTCATAATAATATGTAAAATATATACCTAAGAACCCCGAGGTTGCTTGGCTAATTGAAGATGGCTAAGCTGGAAACAGGCTAGAAGCTCTGAATTGTGCCTTGACGGTTTTATTGAAATCTTTGAAAGCTAGGATTGTAGCTAGAGTTAGGATGTAGATATTACAACGTAATTATACAAGTATTATACAAGCCCTGTATGAAATGACTTGTGGAAGTCGGACCATGATAATGTGAGGTCAGTATTTTGAATTAGCATGGTCCTGACTTCAACAATTAAGTATATCCTATTTTCAATGTTGGAAGTCGTTCCGTTCTTTGAAATATATTACCTAAATTTCCTCCATATTTAGCTACGCTGCTACGAATACAATGTGTTTAAGGTGCAGCTTGCATGTAGTGAATAATTTAAAACCACTCTTACGAAAGTTCTTACATTTTTAAACTCCATATTCTTAAGAATATGCTCCTTATTTTGTATGACTTCCATTATTAGGTTGTTAGTTTTACCCACAGAAAAATTAAATGCATCCTCTGTTCGGTGGTTTACCAAAATTTGATCAAGTTACATTGCTGGTAACACTTATTAACGATTCGTTTTTAGATCGTTATTGAAAGCATGGGGTATAGGTGCACCTAATGCAAAGGTTTTTCCATTCTGTGGCCTATCCACTCTACTCAGAATTCAATGAGCTTTAGATAGTAACACCCCACATGCTTGTGTCCAAAAAGTGTTTATTCTTCATGTTTCTTTTCATCTATTCCCTTCTGAAAAATAATTAAGCTGCCACCGTATGCGCGTGACATCCTACTCCTCGTCGCTACACGCTAGTGGACTTCGTTAAGGATCTACGCTAGGAAGACCTCCGTGGGAAGATCATCGGCTATCACATAAGCTGCCATTTAGGGTACGGTCTAATCGCGTCGCCCTGGTCGCGAAAACTCCATGCATATGTCGTCTTTTTGTCGTGGTTGAGGTGTAGACAGGTAAAGGGCCGTACCATATGTGTAATAAACACAACTAATAAGTCAAGTCGGCCGCCCGAAAGTGCAAAAATGCGGTGCGGTATGAGGGAAGTCGGCGTCTCGCCACCAGTTCGCGATGCCTGCAGGCGTATCTCTAGGCTTGTATAGCACGATGTAACTCTTTCCTTTTGATTCTATGCTCTTAGGTGAGAATGCTTGCCGTCTTCGCCGCCGCGCCGTCTGTTTGGTAAATTTTATGGCGTGAGCAATTAATATATCGTGTAAACTTATGCGTCAACTACATCACATTAATGTACCTAAATTAAGATTGTATGAATTGCCAAAGAAGACGATAAGTAGTAAGTACGACGTCCAATGTTTAAAAGTTTTTTTTAAAATTTATTTTTGTCCTTATTCTTTGTTTTTCAAAGTTGCAGTATAGTTAAACATAAAAATAGGAAATTGGTTGAATTCGTATTCAGTTAAACAGTACCTATCTGACAGCATAACTCGTTACCTAAATATTTTAATTTGTGATCTTAACTTATTAAGAACCGGCTATATGACCGTCGTTATATGTACCGGAAAGATTCTAGTGATGGTTAACAACTAACAACTATTGCTATATGCTGTTTCTAATGGATAAACTCTGCGTACGACTAACTGTATTTGAAAAATGGGAAGCTTCGCATTGAAGGCATGCTGTACTATATTTTTCAGCATTGCAGGAGTACATGGGTGTACCCAGGGAGTAGGGGGGGGGGGGGGGGGGGGGAGCGAGGTGCAGCTGTACTGCTACTTTCATCCCCTTTCCCGAGGGAACCATTCTGAATTTCGGTATAAAAAGTATACAATGTCCTTATTTGTAGTATGAACTCAAATCGTGCTAAGTTTCATTGAAATTCATTCAGTAGTTTTGGCGTAATGCGAGGCCACGTACAGACAGACAAAAAAAAACAGTTTTGGCATAAGTATCAGCTACAGAGTACTCTCAAAATTATTTTCAACACATCAGTCTCGATGCCTGACCCAGTTTGTGTACTCGTGTTGAAATTATTGCGAAATGGCGCAATCAAAACGTTCGGACATTATCATCGTTCATGAAGCACTTGCTTTTTTGACTCATCCAGCAAAAACTGAATGTGATGGATGAAGTGAGCCTGGAGCAGATCTGTTCATCAAATTTTGCGGAGGCTCAGATTCTAGAAGCCAAAATAATTCTTGCCGATACTGCTGTGACCAATGTTCGTTTCACAGTACGATAAGGGGACGGCCGAAGAAAAAAGGAACTTTACGACATTTTCCGAGTTTTTAAGGAAACTGATGGAGATAATCTGCCCACCTACGTAATAAAGGACCTCAATTTGATTCCAAGCATCACTTTCGACCACGTTGATGCCAGTGCGCTCCTGAAGGACATCCTTAGGTATATTGAAGTCCAGTATTATGGAAATTCGCTTTAAGCTTGAAATTTCTGAGCAGACAGTTGACCAGTTGAGAAAGGAAATGTGTGATTTGTGGAGTAAAACGTTTTCTTAATCGCCTAGTCTGCAAAACGTTAACCTACATCGAGGCGGCACTCGACAACAAATATCGCCACTCTGCAGTTCTGCGACTATATCGCCTACTGAGTCACCACGGGCTCAAAACCACGTAACTCGACCTGCAGCTGACGTCACGCCATCGTCACAGCCTATGACGTTAACTCCGACTGCAACTGTATGACCACCTACGGCACGGCATCAAAAGCAGTCATACGCTCAGGTTTTGAAAACGTCTAAAACTGCTATAAAAACACAGAGACAGATTATGAATATACAGTGTGCTGTACCCTGTGCAGTTCAGGATGAAATTGGATTCACCCTTGTTAAAAAGAAGAACCGTCAACCTCGGCAGAACTGCAATCATTTCGGCAAAGCTATTGCTACGACCTTTACACTACGGGTCGTAGCACCGACCGTTAAAATATACCTTTCTCGACTAGACAAAGAGACAAAAGTAGAAGATATTCTGCGTTACGTCCGGGAGAGACTGAAGGGCCGGTGTGAGGAGCTATTCTCACTAAATTGGATACGGTTGGAGCAGATTAGGGCTACAGACTTTAAGTCTTATACCCTTTCGGTCCCAGCAACTCAATCCAAGATGTTCCTGACACCGGACTTTTGGCCTGCAGTGGTGGTATATCGTTTGTTCAGGGAGAGGAAGCAGAGTCAACCTGTTATGTAGTGTCATTGAATAATATAATTTTTGATATATATATTTTAGATTAAGGTATTTATGTTCTATGGGTCCGTTCATTTATAAATTTATTTATTGTGTCTGTTACCTGAAATAAAGATTAATTATTATTATATCTGCAATGTACAGAATTGGAACTGTTACTGTTTTATTATAAGTATAGATTTGTATATGAAAATTAAACTGATTAGACCTGTAAGATTAGTAATTTTTTGTAAACAATCAGACGGATCATAGTCAAACGGAATGTTTATTTAGTCGTTGAGCTAGTGAAGCAGTGATGGCTTCACCGCGTGGTGGATGGGCATTTTGCGAGTGCTCACCTGGCTAGCGACCACCCTCAAGTAGAAAATCTGTCGCCAAGCACCTAACGGCGTGTTCCGGCAGCTTTCCTTGAGAGCCAGTAATACTAGGTTTAGCCTGTTAACACCTTCAACCACATCATCACTTACCATCGGGTGAGATTTTGGTCAAAGGCTTACCTAAAACTGCAATTAAAAAATATATATATTCACGGAATGATTAAGGTTAATTAGTGTTTTCGAAGCGCTTTCCATATAAACGTAGTTACACCATACTTATACATAGCAAGTGTTCAAACTCGGTGAAATTTCAAATGCCTGTACTTGATCACTTGATCCTCATAGCTATGCTTCTAATTTGGCTGTTTTCTGTAAAATTGACTGTTTTCACATATAGAGATAAAATTAATAGTGAAACGAAAAACTAGCAAACTAGAAGCATAAATATGTAGCTCAAGGACATGCATATAAATTATTTATTATTTCAACGAGTTTTATGACGAAACTACGTTTTTTGGGAAAGAGTACTACGAAGACTGTAACCTTAACGTGCGATTGCGTCAGTCCGATGCCAACTTATTAAGATCAAACACTGATATCTTATCGCAACAAAATATCTTTTGACGAAAATATTGGATTAAAAATTGTAATCAGAAATGTGCAATATATTTGTTTACTGCCGCGTCCATCTCCAACACAGTATTACAATAACAAAACGGCCTCCACCGTGTATATTGCTTGGGTTCAATTTTATTAACTTTCACGAATAATGTCTATGTAATGAAAGTTACAGTATTACTGTTTTTATCATAAAATATATAGGAGTAGGTACAGACATATTTCTGTACTGAAAAAATCTAAAACGCAGAGTACTTATAGAACTTACTGTGCCGTGGGAAACAAACATACCTAAAGACCACTCAATAAAAACAAACAAGTATTATGACCTAACAAATGAATTAAAACCAAAAACAGTTGTGGTTAATCTATAATTATGCTGTAGTAGTAAGTTGGAGCAAAGGGTATACCAGCGAAATCCCTGTATAACCTACTTAAAGACCTTGGCCTGTCAAGAACAACTGTAACTTCCATCCTAGAACATGTATCCAAGGCGGTATTAGTAGGATCCTACTAAATTTGGTTAGGCAGGGGAGGAGGCTCGAGCGGTGAAGGGGAGCATTGATGCATCATAAAGGGGGCCCCTTAACCCTACTCCTGGGTTGCAAGTCTCAGGCCCGTCTAGCCTCTTCCTCTGCAACGCTATGGACCCGGCAACCGCACGGTGAATCCATGGAATGCTAAGTAATTCGTCTCTTTGTCTTGGTCTAATATTTTTATTTTTGTACTGACGCATTTTCTGCGGATTACATTACAAATTTACAACAAGGGGAAAGTTATTGTCAAGTGCGGAATCCGAGGCGTGACATCCAGCCCATATATAGCCGGGGCAATTGGGCATGCTCTAACTGCTAAGCCTAAATGACATAATGACGCTTGACTCTTATTTGTCCTTTCGTTCTTAATCATCGTATGGGAATGGTTAGAGCATACATTGGCTATAGGGGTGGATGACGCGGGGTCGAATCACGCACATGACTATAATTTTTCCTCTCCTTGTAATTTTGTAGTCTACTATGTATCTAGGTATTCTAGGTAAATCGATACCCACGACAGGTTTGAAGTGTAAAAAGTTAACGTTAAACTTTACAATGTAAAGCTACTAACGCCCGAAATTAATAATCGATCTCAATCTGTTTTTAGCTATCTAAGATAGAATAAGCAATCCATTTTAAGGTTTTACCGTGCCAATAAGTTATCCAGAGATTGAAATTTCTATCTGTGGAAGCAATCTATCGCTGGTAGGTAGGTCGGTTTACAGAAAAAAGATTGACCTCTGTATGTAAATGTCACTTTGTGCGTGTCAATAATCTATCTTTCGATTTGGATCGGATTTGGACAGAAATATTACTTGCTCAGTGGCCCAGATGGTAT
Source organism: Plagodis pulveraria (assembly GCA_963890685.1). NCBI lineage: Eukaryota > Metazoa > Arthropoda > Insecta > Lepidoptera > Geometridae > Plagodis > Plagodis pulveraria. The sequence goes on from OY982962.1 coordinate 14,519,834, forward strand.
GAACAGTGTTGCCAGATCGGTGAGTTAAAAATTATCAGAGAATTACTGCAAAATTATCGTGTTTTTGATGAAACTTTATAAATTACTCAACCTTCGTTTCAGTTCTTAGTGTCAGAAGACAAGAGATATATTTTTAAGTGTTTTCTAAAATATTAATTTAATATTTTGGGTAAAAAAATGTTATTACTATATATCTTATTTTATTGATGGTCAAAAATAACCTGTTCCTCAGAATCAGCACTCAATGAATAATAGTTCTGAAGGTACATGCCCACATGTAGGCTTTGACGGGCTCTGGTTTTCTCAGGACCGTACAGTCCTGCGTTGTTAGTACACTCAATCATTGCTCGGTATAAAATCAATACATCAGGTTTTTCGCTTCTATTGCCACATCTTCATGCAGCCTGATCAGCTATGCAATTATATAACAGTAGTTGTTTTATGACAGTTTCGGCTTTTTGTTTTTATGGAATTTATTTAAGAAAATACCTATCTCATTTTGCATTCGTTTGGATTGCCATAGATAATATAAAAATTATATTCGTTGTAAAATTATCGTGTAAATGAAAAAAATATCGTAGTAATTTGATGAAATATCGTGCGATACGTCATTATTATTTTTTATCGCATGACACTCAAATATATCGTGGATCTAGGATAATTATCGCATGTCTGGCAACACTGGGTATGAATGGTAACGGACGGGTGACCAGACAGGAGACTGACACATTTTTGCATTACGTTCCATTCTACTCTATCATTTCCATTCTACTTTGAGTATCTTGAGTGTAGCATCGTGAATATATTTTTCACTTTTGTGTGAATATATTAAGATATTAGTCCAATATTTTATAAAAATACACTAAAGTAATAATGTACTGCTGATTATTTTAACAAAAGAGATTGAATATTACCTAAAAGTATCATAAATCAAACTGTAGCTTTATTCTCTATGCATAGAACGGAATGGTTGAGAGATAGCAGGTTAGATTGCCGCCGATCTCGGCACAAAAAAGATTGGTTTTGTTATTGGCATGCAGATTACAGATCGATCTGTGGATATGGTCTGTAGCCCAAGCACGAATAACTTGCGAAATCGTAACCGTTTCGTAAACGTATCGAAATGTCATTATTTTGTATGGGATTTGATCAGCGCCTCTACAGTGCGTAAGAGGAACTAAATTTTGACAGAAAAAAAGGTTTTGACAACTAACGTGTCGAGATTTTAACGTGAATGTTTTGTCACGTAAAAAGTTTTGTATGAAATCGCGAGCACAAACCTAATTCTAACGTAAGCTCGAAGGCTGGCTATCGAGGATCTGTCAAAAATCTACGAATGTCATGTCACTGAGAAATTTTCAGTCAGATGGCTGACGTAACGTATTCAATTGTGGTAAAACTTCGAAAATTCATGTTATTATTGTGTTTGTTCATTCATAATTTACCTATGAAAAGAGTTACAAACATTGCAGCAAGATTAGAAGTATGTGGCGACAAGCACCACCACTTGCACACACACATGCGTGCACCTGTATGCGCAGGAGAGCGGGGGAGAGGTCATCTCAATCGCGGAAGGGAGTCCTCATGGCTCCCTTCGAGAGTCCACCATCCGCTGCGACCCGTGACGCACGAATTCCGCGTCCCCATCCTCTCACGCGCACGCACCACTGTTTTCCTTCTTGCATACAGTATGAAATATTAAGAGCGTACCATAGCTTCGGACATTGTGCGTACCTACCATATAAACTGTGTTGTGATTCCGAATACAGCTCCGTGAAATAGACTCAGTGTTTCATTCCCGGTCACTACATACATAGGTACCTACACGCAAGGCGTCCAGCACGTAACTTACGCCTTATTGGTGACCTTTTCCGACATACAACACGCGAACGTAAAGCTATCCGTTCGTCAAAACAGTGGACTAGTGCAGTGAAATATCTATTACAATCAAAATCTACACAAACGTCGCAACGCGAACATTGGCATTTACCTACCTACCGGCATCGCTGAAAGTGCGTGGTGATATCCGAAACATAAACATCACGTAATCGTATTAGTTTCGAGCACCCGCCGATCGAGCATAGGTACGTGACACGCGCACGCGCAGCCACCACGTTCCAGTCTCGAGCGAATTCAACAAGCGCGAAGCGTGTACCTATGTACCTGTTTCCTCTACTCGATAATGGTCGCCGTCACCGCCGCGCCCGCGCTGTCCCACGCCGCCCGCCGCCCACCGAGTAACACACAACACGTCGTCAAAACGTGACACGGGACAAGCCGGTTACGTCACAACTCGCCTCCACCGTAGCAGTAACCACTACGGATTGCAATAACTTGCAACCCCGTCGACAGGAGCGCTGACGTACATAATCGACTTTTGTGTTGCGGTATGCCTACTTCAATCCCGGTGAGCGAACTCCAAATCTACTCTACACTTATATAACGTAAATAAACACGTACCTACATATTTCATAAACGAACTTTGTAGGTAATACCAAACACCTTGCCGTGCTGTGTTTTCGATAGACTTTCTGAACACTTACGCACTTGCCGGGCCGTTATTAAAACAATAAGACTTTTATAGTTATGCATACGTGACGAAAAACACTTACCAGCGTTGTATTATAAAAGTCGTCTCTATTGTTTACGTTAAACGCGTCACACGCAATTTGGTAGATTTTCGAAATCAATAACTTTAAGATTAAGGTAGATTTTGTAAATTGGTATTTTACTTTTGCTCATAGTTATTATCCATTAACTTATGTTCAGTTGTCACTCAAACTACGTCTTACTGATATAGAAACACTTAGTTCTTTTTCTTATCAGTGGGTTGTACTGATACAGTCACCGAGAATATTGCTTCTCGCGATCTTTTTGCAACTGACTTACTATTTGTGCATACCTTAGTAAAGTAAAATTGTGTACAAATTCTTTGCTTACCAAGTATCTATATTAGGTGGCATCTATTATTTTTTATTTGTTGTTTGTGCATATGTTTATTTTTTATCTTTTTACATAATTATTAATATTGTGCTATTATTTTATCGTTTGTTTATGTGTACGTTTTTTTTTTTTTTTTTTTTTTATATTTTTTTTTAAATAATTGTTTATGTTGTGCTATCGTTTAAGAGTCTGTACTGTTTTGTTTATATTGACATTTAAGTGTACACCATTTCCCATTCCTGCTCCTTACTTCCGTTGCCTCTTCTATGATGGCCACATCCGAGGAACAGATCAAGCTGCTCCAAGATCAGCTTAGGCAGCTTCAGGACAGCCAGGACAGACGAACCATGGCAGTTTCCGTCAAGCTGCCTGCTTTCTGGGCCGACAAACCCACCGTGTGGTTTGGCCAAGTGGAAGCACAGTTCGAAATAGCGGGAATCAAACAGGATCGAACCAAGTACAGCCACGTAGTGGCAATGTTGGACTCAAGAATTGCCGGCGAAGTAGCAGATATAATAGAACGCCCGCCGGACACAGATTGCTACCAACATTTAAAAATAGAACTGATAAAACGGCTATCCGCCTCAAGTGAGGACAGAGTAAGGCGGCTTCTCGGTGAAGAAGACATCGGAGACCGCAAGCCCTCGCAATTTTTGCGCCGACTTCGTTCGTTGGCCGGGGCAGAATTTAAAAGCGACGACATTATTCGTCAACTGTGGATGCGCCGCCTGCCAGGTAACGTGCAGGCAATTCTGGCCGCGCAAGAAGATCTGCCCCTGGAGAAGGCTGCTGACATTGCCGACAAAATTTTAGAGGTTACTACACCTGCGGTGCATGCCATGTCCACGGCCACGCCATCTACCGAATTGTCGCAACTAGCCCTCCGGGTAGAGCAGTTGACGAAATGCGTCGAAGCTCTTAGTGCTGATTCGAGATCACGATCACGGTCTCGCACGGACAACCCATCGAGATCTTCGTCCAGGTCTACATCACGCCCGACCCTGTGTTGGTACCACCGAACCTACAAAAAGAAGGCGTTGAAGTGTACCGTACCATGTTCGTGGAAAAACCAGGAAAACAGCAAAGGCGATCAGTAGACGCGGCGACTGATCGCTCCGATGTAACGTGTAGCCGCCGTTTATTTGTGTCAGATAAGACGACAGGACGCCGGTTTTTGATAGATACAGGCAGTGACCTTTGTTGTTATCCACAAAAGCTAGCCAAGGGTCGTGCTACTTCAACTTCCGGATACCAACTATCTGCAGCGAACGGCAGCACTATTCAAACATATGGCAGCATTTCGCTGCACCTTAACTTGGGTCTGCGCCGGGATTTCCACTGGAATTTTACCATCGCTGATGTCGAATCACCTATTATAGGATCGGACTTCTTAAGTTTTTACAACTTAATGCCCGACTTACGCCACAAACGCCTGATAGATGGAAACACCAAACTCATCACTCCGGCATCAGTGGCCCAGGTAAACCATATCAGCGTAAAATCAGTGACTGTCAAAAGCACATCACCTTATTCTAGGCTTCTCCTGGAATTTCCTGACTTGACGCGACCCCCAGGCCTTCCACGGCAAGTGAAACATACGACGGTTCATCATATCGTAACAACCGATGGCCCGCCAATTTCCTGCCGTCCACGCCGTCTCGCTCCGCAGAAGCTGACCACCGCCAAGAAAGAATTTGACGATATGGTCAAATGTGGTACTGCCAGACCTTCGGACAGCCCTTGGGCCTCTCCACTTCACATGGCGAAAAAAGGAGAGGAGGGTTGGAGGCCTTGTGGAGATTACCGGGCTCTGAACGCTAGGACCGTTCCAGACCGGTACCCCGTCAGGCATATCGCGGACTTTTCCCACAACATTGCTGGGGCTACCGTCTTCAGTAAAATTGATTTAGTGAAGGCGTACCAACAGGTACCGGTCCATAAGGCTGATATCTGCAAGACCGCGATTACCACGCCATTTGGTCTCTACGAGTTCCCTTTCATGACTTTTGGCCTTCGTAACGCAGGGCAAACGTTCCAGCGTTTCATTGACGAAGTCGTGAGGGGCCTGGAATTTTGCTATCCGTATGTAGATGACGTCCTGGTTTTCTCACGTACAGAAAAGGAGCACTGTGAACACCTACGCACCTTGTTCCAGCGCCTGACGGACCACGGTGTTGTAGTCAATGCATCTAAATGTGTCTTAGGTGCTGACGAGGTGACTTTCTTAGGATACCGTATCAACAAAGACGGCACACGCCCTCCTACGGAGAGAATCGAAGCCCTGCGGAGTTACCCCTTGCCGAAAACCGTGCAAGGTCTTCGCCGGTTTCTAGGCATGACTAACTTTTATCGCCGATTCCTCCCTAACGCAGCAGAACTACAAGCGCCTCTTAACAATATATTAGCATCTTCCAAACTCAAGGGTTCGAAGCCAGTTCCATGGACGCCTGAACTTGAACTTGCGTTCGAGAAATGCAAGGACAGCCTTGCCAGTGCCACACTTCTTGCTCATCCTGTTAGCAATTCGGAGTTGGGACTCTTCACGGACGCCTCTTCAGTACATGTCGGATCTTGTCTTCAGCAGAAAGTTGACAACCAGTGGCAACCTTTAGCGTTCTTCAGTAAAAAGCTGACGGACAAACAAGCCCAGTGGCCGGCGTATTATCGCGAACTCCTCGGCGTGTATGAAAGTGTACAACATTTTCGCCATCTGCTCGAGGTCCAACACGCAACAATTTACACGGACCACAAGCCACTCATCTACGCATTCACCCAGCGACGCGACAAGCTTCCTCCCGTGCAGCTCAACCAGTTATCCTTTATCTCCCAATTTACAACGGACGTTGTACACGTGAAAGGAGAGGATAACGTGGTTGCTGACGCGATGTCAAGGATTGAAGCAATAACTTTTGAGGAGAGTTTCGAAGCGTTGTCCAAGGAACAAGTAACAGACGAGGAACTTAAAACCGCTAGCAGTAATTCTTCTCTTAAACTGGAAAAAGTATATATTCCTGGTTCGCACATTTCTGTCATTTGCGACACGTCAAACGGAAAGCCGCGACCATTTCTGACACCTTCATTCCGTCGTGGTTTTTTCAATAAAATCCACAACCTCAGCCACCCTGGCGCACGGGCTTCCGCGCGTTTGGTGGCTGACCGTTTTGTGTGGCCTTCTATGGACAAGGATAGTCGGCAATGGGCTCGCGAATGCCTTCCATGTCAACGTAGCAAGGTTTCAAGACACACTGTAACGCCCGTGGGTAAATTCACTTCCCCGACCAACCGTTTTCGTCACGTCCACGTAGACATCATTGGCCCAATGCCTTCGAGCAAAGGGTTCCAGTATTGTCTAACGGCTGTAGACAGGTTTACCCGATGGCCAGAAGTATGGCCTATGGTTGGCATCACGGCGGAAGAGGTGGCAGAAACATTCACTACCGGCTGGATTGCTCGGTTCGGTGTCCCTGCCGTCATTACAACTGACCAGGGCCGACAGTTTGAGTCTGCTCTATTCAAGGCTCTGTTGAAACATACCTCCGTGCAACGCACACGAACAACGAGCTACCACCCATGTGCCAACGGAATGGTAGAGAGGCTTCACCGCCAACTGAAGGCAGCCCTCATGTGTCATGGAGGCACTTGGTGTACCGCTCTCCCCTTGGTGCTTCTCGGTATGAGAGCATCCTTGAAAGAGAACTTGCAGACATCAGCTGCCGAACTCGTGTACGGTGAGCCTCTAAGACTTCCTGGCGAATTTTTGAGTCCTCCAACGAGCAATGACGCTCTGGATGACATTCATAATTTCTCGTCACAGCTTAGAAACCACATGGCCGATCTTAAGCCTGTCGCAGGCTCACACCATACGCAACGTCGCCCGTTCATATTTAAAGAGTTACCAACATGCACACATGTTTTTCTTAGAGACGACTCCGTTAAGACGTCTCTGAAACCACCTTACACTGGACCTCACCCAGTTATTAGAAGGAATGAGAAAACAATCTGCATAACCGTGGGAAACCGGGAGGTACAAGTAAGCCTGGACCGGGTGAAGCCGGCCTTCATAGAAAGGGAACCTTCGTTAACACCGATCCCTCTTCCACCGACTTCACTCCATGCTCCATCCACCTCAAAAGCCTCGGTCCCTTCCAAATCCTCACCTCAAGCTGATCCACAGTCTATATCTAAGGCAGCATCACCTAATTATGTCACTCGGGCCGGACGTCATGTCCGATTTAAGATGCCTATAGATGTGTAGCAAGTAAATGTTATAGATATATACCTAATTTGTTACCATTAACATTTTTTTTTTATGTTTAGAATATGTTTGTTTTCCTAATATTTTCCTATTGTTTTTGTTCAACTACATTGTTATTAGCAATATTAAGTCGGAATTTGATAATTTAATGCTATTTTCTGTATTGTAAAGTAGCTATTTAAGTTAGTGTTAATTATAAATTTATTTGTTGTTATTTGGGGGTACTTTTCTCTGTGGGTGGGTGGTGTGGCGACAAGCACCACCACTTGCACACACACATGCGTGCACCTGTATGCGCAGGAGAGCGGGGGAGAGGTCATCTCAATCGCGGAAGGGAGTCCTCATGGCTCCCTTCGAGAGTCCACCATCCGCTGCGACCCGTGACGCACGAATTCCGCGTCCCCATCCTCTCACGCGCACGCACCACTGTTTTCCTTCTTGCATACAGTATGAAATATTAAGAGCGTACCATAGCTTCGGACATTGTGCGTACCTACCATATAAACTGTGTTGTGATTCCGAATACAGCTCCGTGAAATAGACTCAGTGTTTCATTCCCGGTCACTACATACATAGGTACCTACACGCAAGGCGTCCAGCACGTAACTTACGCCTTAAGTAGTATTGTACCATGTCGTTTACCAGGCGCAAAGTAGGTATTTATTCATTTATGGCACTGGGGGGAAGTGATGCTAATATACGATGAACCCAATTCAGGACATTTTCCAAAACTCTGCATCAAACAGCGTCCATATTCCACCGTTCCAGCCCACATTTACACCAATTTCGCTCGTTGGATATGTCTGGCGGCGCAATAATGTTGCTATGAAATTCTTCATTGTGCATGGTCAAATTGAAAACAATAAGGCTCAAAGAAGATCACCTATCCATTCAAGATTTCAAGATCAACCAAAGCTGTCAACAAATGCACCAGAAGAACACAGGCAGCGACACGAAAGGAATACCAACGGATTGTCAGACTAACTGCCTACGAACTCTGAGGTGATGACCATGCTCACGCCAACATTCTAACCACTACGAAGAAGAAGATTTTAATGTGAAACGTAGAAGCTGTGTTATTGGACTTTTGGTTCTTAATAAAAATAAACGAAGTGCAATTGTGCGTTTCATTTATTGGTACCTATATACCGAACAGTTCGTGGGTTAGGGATAATAGGATATCTCGTTGGATGTTGTGAAACGCGACTAAGACAAAATTCGTGGCAGCATGCCACTACTAAGGTCGGTGTGAGTGGGATGTTGCCACGCATTGAGCATACAACAGTGATGATGAGATGGATCAGTGTGTGCTTCTATTGGTGGCGCATAAAAGACTATTGGGTGGCGAACTCATAGCAGGGCCGTGAGAAGCATTTTTCTTCCCCCTCTGATCTTATAGGCTAGGTAAGTTCGATATCATGCTCGTTTGCCACACTATTCCTTAAAAATTAAGGAAAGTATATGAATAAAAAGACAAAACTACACCAACAGTTAAGTAATTTCTTTATATTTGGTAATGTAATAACAGACACAAACATAATCCAAAAAAAAAAACCAACCATAAGCTGACAAATACAAAATAAACGCTTTAATTATCCTAAAATTAATATGAACTTAAAACAACACTAAGCCTAGACGGTTAAAAGTCACAGCATTCACGATTTGTAGTAACGGCGCATTCATGAAATGCTACGTGGTTTGTCTTTGCAAAACTGTTAGGTATATATTCTACTTCATCTATGATTACTACGCACTCCAGGTTTTCACAGCATTCTTCTTTCCCAGAACAGACGGTAAAATACCGCTGGAGACGAAAGTTCGGTCGGGAATCACCTTTAGTGAACAATTAGAACTTATAGAATGCACTGCTTGAACTCAATAGCCTATTTTTCTGCTGAAACACCATAACATTAAGCGCAAAATACACTTCACGCCGGCTGGCGGCCCTTCAGGGTTTCTTGAAACTCCTTCCTCTGTTTAAAGGTGTAATAGTAGCTGTTTGTAATTCATATAGTAAATTATCAGTGGCGTAGATTCTTGGCTTGAGAATTTGTAGCTCATAATTTATATATAATGTTTTATTTTAATACCTCTAATGATGTTACAATAAAATTTGGTTCACTGAGCAAATAACGCATAGAGAAAAGTAACATACCGGAAAAAAATATGTTTGGTTTTCACCAAATAAAAAGCGAAATTTGACGAATATCAATCATAGAGGAACCAGTCCAGCGTCACCAACCTTAAAATAAGGTAAAGTATTGCAGGTGTACCGATTTCTGTCCAAAATTACCAAATACGATACGAGTCATTGTCACCTTGACAACTCAACTGGACTGTCATGGCTATAGACTAATCATATTGTTTCCGGTATATTACATTTCTCTATGTCATAATGTATGTCATGGCACTTAGTAAATATATCACCTCAAATACATTTTATTCAAAAATTTTAATATTTCATAGTGAACATCAATACAATACGGAAATCGCAAAGAAAATGCGAAGTCTGTGGTGTCGAAACACAAATAAAAATGTTTAAACAATAGATTTCCATGAGATCCAGAACCGGTGAGTTGATGAAAATATGTCATTGAAATTACATTATTGTTTCAGAGCTAATAATCGCTTGGTTTTTATTGTAATTTAAGTAGGTATGTGTTATCATGCGAATTGCTGTACTTACATATATTTGTATATAAATTACAAATATTTACGTAACGTAAAGTAAGTTTAGTGTTGCTCAAGGAAAGTATCGATACCTTTGTAGTATCGATTTTTTATAATGTCAGTGGTATGGGTACATATACTTTTTCATAGTGTCAATAAGTTAGGAAATATCATATTCGATGCTGGTGATCATAAACCATCACGCGGAATGTTTTATTATGCCACGAAACTTAACATGTGTATTTTAGGGACTGTTATTTACATCTTTAGCTCAAAAGCATTTTGAAACACCAGGTATTATCAATTTTTCTCTACATAACTGGCACAGTACTTGCTAACTGAACGGCTAGAGCAATATTTATTATCTAACATATGTAAATGGACCTAAATATTATACAATTAATAATAAATAGCGTAAATAACGTCATATCTATGCTTGTGATAATAATCTGAGTTGTTTTTTTTTCAGTTCATTTAAACAAAACTCCGTCGCTTATATACTTTCAAAGTAAATGCTGAATCGATAGAGCTATGGCATGGAATTTAAGGTAATATGTCACCTCAATACTATATAAAATCAACATGTGTATCAACGTACAATCCCAATTATTTAAATACTTATAATACTATACTCTACATTGTTTGATTTTAAAATTAACCAACTTTCGAGTGCAGTTAAATAAACTATTTTTGTAATTTCAGATATGCATATGTTACGCAGAAAAATATTAATTGAATCAAAAATAAAACAAATCAGTGCAGAAGAAGCTTCTTGCAATACAAATGAAATAGATCAGCTGCAAGATTAAATGAAATATCTAAATAATTCAACTACCTACACCAAAAAAGTTTTTAAAAGTCAACAGTCTATATATAATTAAAAAAGGTGCGTCAGAAATACTACATTTTATGATTGAACTACAAATAATAATAATTGTTAACAGTTGATGACAAGTTTACTAGTGCAACTTACGTGCAGTATTTTTTACTTTTACATATACGACAGTTAGAAAATAAGTATTATATATTGAAAACTGTTATGTACAATGAAAAATATGTATTGTAAAGATGTTCTAGTACACAAATTACTTTGGAACTATGTATACATACCCCAATAATACGGATTTCGTTACTAGCGAAGTTATATCGCACGATAAAATATTTTGATGATTTTGAATAATTTAATAAATCTGTGTGAAATATTTGTTTTATTTTATATTTCGTTAACATATATTTTATAAACCTAACCTTCTTACCATTTTTTCCTATATCGATTATAATGGAATCGATTTCATTGTAACTAATCGATTTTAGGGAATCAGTAGTACAACACTCACAAATGTCACTTTTATTGTGTTGGAAATATAGTTTTCATTTGTAATGGTTGGTATAAAATAACTTCAAATCTGAGTTTCAAAGCAACAAGGTCCGTGCCAACTCTTAATATTACTTGCTCAGTGAGAGGAACTTTTATAGGCAAAATAAGACTTAAAACCTCTTTTCGAATGAGTTGTTAGGTCTTAGAAAAAAGGTATGATTGTTGTGATTTACGCTGTATGACGTCACTTTTGTAATCCTATCGAGTTCACGTTAGCCAGCAAACGATGCGGCGTACTGTCAACCATTGCCTCCTGCGTAAACGGGCGGTGAACTCGATACGATAACGTTACGGACTATCGAAATGTTTGTGCTTGGGCTACTGATCTCGGATCGTTTCAATCTTGGATTACAGATACGATATTAATTTTGGGCGTAAGTCTTTCGCGCTACTTCCTAGCTTTATTTTCATTCTCGCTCCGAGCAGTAACAATTGATAATGAATATATAAGCATATAACTTAGCTGGCGCAAAATACATGAAAGAAGAACAATATATCTAAGCTTTACATCGCCAATAATTTTGTGTTCGTGTGTGGTTTTGTTGTTGTTATAATATTTTATAGATAAACAGTGTGGGTACTCCCAGCAACATGTTTAATTACATGATTGGAGCTTAGCAGATATGTAGTGTATAAAATGGTGTAAATGTGTATGATAGTTTTATATTTGTGTGTCCAGCCATTCTTGAGATAATTGCGAAAAACTATTTCCGCTGTACTTCTTCTTCTTCACACCCAATGTAATAATATATTTTACTTCAAGTGCATGCACATGTAATATCTTTCGTCAGTTCCTAATATTTTTTTTATTTTTCGCGGCAATGTGCATTTATTCTGCACGTATATGACTAAACCGGAGGTTGAAGGTTGCCTACAGTCTCAGGGGTGTAATGTGAAGTTCGCTCGACAAGGTTCTTGCATCATGCCGAACAGGGGATTCCTTTTGTGCACACAAATGTAAGTTTGTAAGCTACATAAATGGCATACGAATACTACACAACATCAGTGTATTAAAAATCTGTGTCTTTCTTCTATACTAGCTGTTACCTGCTGCTTCGCTCGCGTAAGTAAAAGTAGCATAATATAATGTTAGAATTTTATTTATGTTCGAGTATACAGAGCTATTATGTTTCTCTGAAAGGTGCAGTTACCACCGGTTAGCTGTAGCGACATCCATCAGTAGATACCTAAAATCCGTACATTACAGTAATAAAATTAACGGTGTTATAAAAATAGATTCGCGCCTAGCGACAAGAATCAACATACTGATTGATTAGACATTGACCCATTTAATGAAAAATAGATGCGAATAAAAAATATCCAGTTGTTTATCTTTGATTGAACGTTGCTACGTACACCTACGTATTCTCCTTGAAGGCATCAACTATACATCTTCCTTTAAATATCACTCTTTGTTGGTGAGTATGTATATACCGCTTTTAAAATCTCGAGCTCCTAGGTTTGATCCCCGGGTCAGACATGTTATTGCTTTTATGACAAATACATTTTCATTAGCAGTCCGGAGTTAGGAACCGTACCCGGAACACGGCAATAGGCCCACTTCCGATTACATGGGAATAATATGTGCATGATGAAACGTTTGTGTGCTTATACACTATGATTTCGGCCTCAAAAACGGTTCTAACGATTGTGATTAGTCTAACAGGGTTTTATGGTGAAATAAATTCAAATATCATATTAACTATTATAACATCATTATTATATCATAATTTATCAGAGATCTAGGTAGTAGGTAATGCCAATAATGACTTGCATGATCATGATATTGAGCGCAGAATGTTTAAGCCGCTATGGTGCGGCTATGTTATGCATATAGAATTTTTTGGTAGGGGCTTTGGTTTTATGGCATTAATCTTTGCATAAATCCGAGTCAAAACCCAATCATAAGACGACGAAGAACAATTTGCATCATTAAGTTTAAGCTACAGCAGAGGTTTGAGTAAAACTTTAGCTAGAGAGTACGATCATTAATTCTATCTGGCCAGCTAACTGCCAGGAACCATTGTAAATATCTGCCTTGACAGATATAGTACAAGGTCATCATCATATAGTAACAGAGCAAAAACTACAAAATCCCAAATGTGACGGTTGTCGACTGGTTTCCTTTGACGGCAGCTTCCACAACAAATACAAAGCAATGTTTGCGGCAATCAGAAGTTGGTTTTGTTACTGGCAAAGATAATCCCGACTAAACATGACGTGGACATAACTACCTTTGTACTGTAGGCTTTTGTACCCGGTAACCGGAGTCAAGCTCGTCGCCGGCTGTGGCTTAAGCTGCCAAACCGACACATTACCGAAAAAGTAGTACGATTTAAATGATCATGCCGCCGCAGTTCGTCCTGACTGGCATGTCATCCCGGTGCAAATGTAAATCGTGCAATTCTAGTCAACTAATTGATACATTCATAGGTTTATATTTTTATTTTGTTATACCCTAGATTTTTATCTCCTAGTTAAGGTTAACTAAATGCAGTAGATACTATAAATTATTTAACGCTCGCAATGGGCAGACTGTTGAAACTTTATTGTAATTTTTATTGTTTTTTTTTATTGATATACATTGATTACAGTACACACAATGAACCCATAGGTTCCAGAACTAGTGTATAACTGTGTTTCAGGAACCAGTGGCTTCTCCACACCAGCAACTACTTCATCTTAGTCACTTTAAAGGAATTATCTAAGGAGTTTGTATATGGTACACATTTATCTAACACCCAAGTTGAACGACTACTACTGCTAAACTAATAAAGTTATCTTAACCGCTATAATTTCCCTTATAGTTCATGAACTGCACCATCATCAAGAATTTTTCCAGATTTTTCCAGCCTGTTTAGCTTTTAGAGGGGGGAGGGGGCGGACGCCCTAAGTGAACAAATATTTGCACTTCAAAGTTTAATATTTGGTAAATGGGGCATTAAATCGAAAAATAGTGTTAGCAACTCTTAAATAATTTTAAAAGACCTATTCAACGACAACACGACCGACGGGGTAGACGACAAAAAAAATCTCACTTGTACGGGAGCTACCCTAGTAAAAAATATTTTACTAAATTTTAGTTTACCACTTTGTCGGCATGTGTAATATCCTTTACCAAATTACAGCTTTCTAGTGCTAACGGTCTCTTAGCAAAACCTCGGACAGACGGAATGACGAAACTATAAGGGTTCCTTGTCAGGACTACGGAACCCTAAAAATAATCATCAAAATCAGTTCATCCAGTCGAACGTTCTAAGGTAACAAACATAAAAAAACAGCTGAATTGAGAACCTCCTCCTTTTTTACAGTTAAGAAACTACTTTACGTTAATTTCATATTTTAACCTCTAATATTAGTACTAACATATCGGAGTTCATTTGGTGTATAATGCTGGGCCAAGAGGCAGTCATGTAAAAGTTGTAATTTATTTCATGTGATGAAAATATCTTCAATGAACATCTAATAAAAGTTCACATTTTTATATTACCCGCAGGCAGGTTTTATATATAAAGGTAAAATTCGCAGAATTCGATTCCCTCGTAAAACTTAGAAAGAAAAGTTTTGACAGCTTTGTACGAATAATACAAGATTGGCCCATTTAAGTTTACCGGGTAAATAATATATGATTGAATGGTAAATAATTTAAGTATATAAATTTCCTATTTAATGTTTTTTATGCTATTGTGACGGAACAAGCTCGACGCCCACCTGATGTTAAGCGGACTTACCTCTGCCTATAACAGATGTATTTGCGCCCGTCACTTTGAGACATAGTTGTTAAGTCTCATGTGCCTTTAATTTCACTGGCTCTCAAGGACAGCTGCCGGAACACACCGTTAGGTGCTTGGCGATTACATACATTTTGCATGGTGGAAGGGCATTTTGCGAAAATGTATGTTCTTTTTAGATACGTGTCTGCGCCCCGTGTAGTGCCGGGCTAGAATCTGATCCCCGCCCCAATTGCTACCTGTGGTTCTCGTAATAGACGACTAAGGTTAAAAAACCAGGAGGTGGGCAGCAGCGCCAGGAACTGCTACCTTAAACTGAGATCCCCAAACGCTTGCCAAGCGTGGAGATTATGGCAAATCCGCCCTTAATGGGGCCTCCCCTCTGTTCAGCAGTGGAAAATCCGCATAATACAATCAAATTACTAATGTATTTTATCTAGTCAGTCAAGCAATGAGCAAAGCCATGTAGGTGCGTCGACAAGCTAAACGAGAAGGAGCGTGGTAGGATACTGGTGACCATAACAGCGCGGGAGCTAAGAGAGCGAAGCTCGAGCAGCAGCAGCCGATGAAGCATCAGAAATATTTTTTTATTGACTTACTCGCAACTGAGCGTAGTGAAGTTACTCCCACAATTATTCTTTTACTTTATGCTTGTTTTAATTGTAAAAGTTCAAAAAGTTTTCATAAATTTATAAAGGGCATGGATGTAAAGTCAATGGAGTTGTAATACATTTAAAGTAATTATAAAAACTAAGATGTCGATCTCGAAGTCGTTCAAGAGTATAACAATTATTTCGGTTAGAAAAAGATAACTTCCAACGGGACTTGAACCCGCAACCCCAGAATACCTTTTTTATGCCTTATTGCTTATCTTTTGACCACTATATCACATGATGGTAAGTGATGATGTGGTGGAAGGTGTTGTTCAGGTTAAACTAGAATAGTTCGGATAGTTAGCATCAAAATTAATATTAGTACAGACTATTAATAAAGATCGATTCAACAGAATTTAATTTTCTTGTAATTAATACCCAATCTTATTATTCTCTTCATATTAACAGAATTTAAATTTTTGTAATTAATTGGGTATTATTGTAAAGATTGGGTCATCTTATTATTCTCGAAAAATCATGTTCAATCCATATTACTACTACTACTACCTACGCTTAAAATATACAAATGTTTGGAAAATATTGGCCACTTGATTATAAACTTCGACAAGTAGGTACCTATATAAAACTCTTAGGGTCTCTCTCTTTAAGTGTTATTTCTTCTCTTTCTAGATCTTGCTATTTATTGTTTAGATTTTTTGTGATAATTATTGTATGTCAGATATCCAGCGATTTTTCTTTTGGTACCAAACCAGCATTCCATTATATTAGAATCGTATGATGCAACCGAGGTAAACCATTGATTATATTGTATAACCATTGAGATGATGACCCATAGTTAAAATATAAACACAAAATTTAAAATACAACATTAAAAATACTTGTCCATCAATCTATATATCTATACTTATAATAAAACTGTAACAGATCCAAATCTGTACATGGCAGATATTTTGAAAAAAGAAAATTGAGAGCACTCTGTACCTGACATTGATGCCAAAACAATATTTTTTTCTATTTTTGTCTGTCTGTGTGTCCGTCTGTCTGTCTGTCTGTCTGTATCCTGGCCGCGAATCACTCCAAAACTACTGAATGGAATTCAAGTGAAACTTAACACGATTTGAGTTCATATTACGAAGAAGGTTATTATATACTTTTTATTCAGGAATTCAGCACGATTCCCTTGGGAAAGGGGATGAAAGTCAAAATGTACACTTAGTTGTAATTTATTAACGTGTAGTCCGATTTCAATTATTCTTTTTTTGTTAGAATAGTTCTAACCCCACGGACAGCCCGGCACCCCACGGATAGCCCGGCAACTCACGGGCAGTCCGGCACCCTACGGGCAGCCCGGCACCCCACGGGCGGCCCGGCACTCCACGGGTAGCTTCGCACCCCAAGGGCAGCCTTAATTAGTTTTGCAAGATTGCTAAGATAAAAATCTGGAAGATTCGCCACAATCAGTTTTTTTAACTATCTTTCTTTTGCCGGATATATTTTAGAGACTGCGCAGTGGAAGTGCAGGATCTAATATATTTTCGTTCTACCACCAAATAAGGAGAACCTCGGCAAACAGACGCCGTTTTAATATCAAAATTCCAAAGAAACGCACAAAGTATTTTGTTTCAACATTTATTGAGCGAACCGCGAGGGAACTCTCTGATATACTTAACTACTGTCATCTGGAAAAAATAACCCGGGAGTTTTCAAACCCAAAGCAAAAAGCTCCTTTCTGAGCTATGCTTTACTAAGAGTGCTTCACCGCAGACAGCGTTGCTTAATATGAGATAAACAGTATAGTAAATGTGAATAATTAGTCTGCAGGTACTTCAATCGCGAACGAAGCCGTAGGTACAGCTAGTTTAAAATAAATTTCATTAAAATAAAGATCATTACATATATCATTAACAGAATATACAAGTACACAGAAACATAGTCAATTAAAAAAATATTATGTCATGTCAGTGTACGCACTATTTTTGTATCAGGAATCTATGAAATCTGTGTCCATGACCTATCATATACACAAGATAAATATTTAATTGCCATTCAAACATAAAATGTCAAAATTTGACACACAATCTTTGACACTATTGAATAGTATCAATGACAATCATGTTTACTTGTATGCTGTAGTTAGATCGCCTCACCAATAGCTCAAGAATTATGCCATGATGTTTTTCCACTCGCTTCCAAACAGATCACAGCCTGGCTTGGCATCAAGGAGGTCATTAAGCGGGGCACGGATGGAACATATTCCGTTTAATATTCTAAATATTTTGATTTAAGCTTATATTAATAGTCAATTTGGCGCTTTGCTTGTGTTGGGAAACACGTTTTTATTTGATTGTAATGACGTAAAAGTTTAATTTTTTTATTATATATATTAGCCCAATAGGCATCCGTGCTACCTTATCTTATAAATCACAATAGCTAGAAAGTTAAAATTGAATTTATAAATACAGCCGACATTCGAAATTATTTATATTATCGAGACCTTTTATTTAGGCCACGAGATTGTCACCTTGACGCTGACCGTATTTTAATAATTGTTTGAGAAGGTAGGCAGTCAGCAAAGTAATCGATTAGAGAAGTAGGCTCAATGAGAATAGACTGTTTGCTTATTTGCAAGTTGTAAAAACCGCGAGAAGCAGTCAGAATGAGAGAAAGGCTACTTGATAAGTAGGCGCCTGGTGCTGAAAGGTTTAATATTGACATGACAACTAGTACTGCGAATGGAAAACGAATATAAATTTTGAGCAGATCCCACTTAGTGGAAAAAGCACACAGAAAAAGTTTTATTAATCTTAGATTACATTTGAAGGTTTTAAAGCAGTGACGCCCCGTGGGGTGCTGACCTAGAATGTCACTCATTGCTACCTGTGGGTGTCGTAAGAGCAACTAAAGGTAAAATACCGGAAGGTGGGCAGCAGCGCCGAGGGACGGATATCTTAAACTGAAATCTCCAAGACCTCTGCCATGCGTGGGGATTATCGTATATCCCCCCTTAATGGAGGAGGCTGTGTTCAGCAGTGGACAATCCGGCTGATACAGCACAGATGCCTGTTGGGAATAGCTATGAACTGCCATGCAGGGGTCCATGGTTCAAATCCCACCACGGGCTTGAGGTTCACCGCATGGTAGAAAGGCATATATTGAAAGCTCGCCTGCTGTCGAATAGTTCGCTATTCCACTTGTCCTCACCCAAACGTCCCACCTAAGAGGGAGTAGTGTTTTTTTCCATATTCCGCCCAGGTTGGATAAGTGGAAGCAGCTATTCCACAATCCACCCGACTATCCCTCCTGGCAGGGTTTAGCCTGGCAGGTGGGATTTATTTATCCACTATTCCTTATAGATGTTGATGGGAGCATGAGTTGAATATACATTTCGAATCTTCCCTCCTTGCATAACATCTAGAAATTGGTTTGAATCAACATGTTATAAAATAACTTTTACCAAATTTTATAAAATATAAGTAGAACACGAGTTATAATATAATATGCCTAGGAATATTGTGTTATTAATCGTACTAACACCCTCAAGTAAAAAATCTCTCGTCAAGCACCTAACGGTTTTCCAACAGCTTTAGAGCCAGTAATTTTAGGTTAATCCTGTACATCGTACTTGACCATCATTTACCAACAGGTGAGATATGGTCAATGATTAATCTATCAGATGTGAAATAATCAATAATGATGCGCAAAGTAGGCCAACAGGCATGTAGGCAAAAGAGCGACAACTTGGCGGACAAAGCAGTTTCCGCGAAGTTCGTTCGGTTATAGTGAGGCCATGTTTCATGCTATGATTAAACTTTCCAATATTTCATACCTCGGTGCAATTTCTTCCCTTACGTATAGATTTTGAATTATGACACAACATACCATATATTTAATAATAACAAATAATTTAAGAAAACATCAAATTAATGTTTTAATAAAACTCTTAAAAAATTTAAAAATATATCTAGTGACAATTCCGCCTTATTATCCTGTTAAGCCGACGTGATATCACAAACGCCACGCAGCCAAACCGGGAGAATTTTCGACGCATTTCGCTTCTACACGAAGCATCCTCAGGAGGTCTTGACTGTACGAGCGCACGATCGAGAAATTAATTCTCGTTCATATATTTTTACATTTTTTAAGTGTTTTATTAAAATATTAATTTGATGTATTCTTAAAATATTTAAAAAAAAATTTGTTATTATTAAAAATGGATTTCCGCAAAGTAACGCCTGAATGTATTCATTATACCATATATTATAAACAGGGAATAATTAACACTCAAATTGTTTTTTTTTCTTTTATTTCAGGGATTAGAAAAGAGTTT
This sequence comes from Plagodis pulveraria, assembly GCA_963890685.1. Lineage (NCBI taxonomy): Eukaryota > Metazoa > Arthropoda > Insecta > Lepidoptera > Geometridae > Plagodis > Plagodis pulveraria. Next base: position 14,539,752 of record OY982962.1, read on the forward strand.
TACATCTCACACAATCTATTTAAAATAAATATGTAGACTGAAAAGCAAGTCGCACCTAAATGCATCAAAATGCAACAAGCTTGCAACGACAACCACTTGCTCGTTTATTATCTATCTACATTATCAATACGAAACAAAACACATAAATTACTAATATAGCAGAAAACCAACCTAATAACAAGGAACATTGAAATAAAGAGAGTATTTTATTTTAAACATAAAATCTATCTACATTTAATTAGAGGTTAATGTAAATATATAAAACATCACTTGTTTCAATAATTAACATATTTCTTATAAATAATTCGCCCAGAGTGTGTGATATTTTTTATTTTTATAATTTAATGCTATTAAGAAAACAATTAAATCAATACGTAGGCACATTGAAAACAAACAATCACGATATGGTCACAATCATGATGACAAAGAAAACAAATCAATCATAGCTAAAAAGACAATTACTTTTATAAGGACTAAATAATTAACAAAACTAACGTTCTAAGAAATTATTATTTAAACATTAATTTTGGTACCTTTTCTCCTGCTCTTACCTACTGGCACAGATGATAAAACACTAGCTACGTGTAAGTTGATAAAGAATATATCCTGTAGTAATTACATAAATAATTATTTCTAATCAAAATGCCAATAACTATGATCAAGAAAAATGAATGTAAACTATCAAACGCGAAAATGGATCAGCGGCACATGTGAATGACAGTTTTGATCGAGTGCCAAGTATTAATGAGGGCGGGCCGACTTGGCTACTATGCCTATAACTACCTTACTGCTAAAAATATCAACTGAATTCTGCAACAGATTATTTTTATCACGTTTGTAGTTCACTCGTTTTACAACGTGTAAATATTATTTCGTGTTTTATTCACTTTAATGGCTTTGAAACGACATTGTGACTAAAATATCAAAATGGGAGAGTAAAATTAGGCTCTACGAAAATCTGATTACGTCACATTCACAGTGACGATCACGAATACTGAAAATTAGATAAATTTGATGACGGTAAGTTTCATGAAAGGGCATTAGGCTCGCGGCGTTGAATTATAGGGCAGACAAGTTTTGTAAATTATATTACGAGAAGGTCTGTTTGTAATATGCGGTTGAGCTGGGCGGGATCTGACAAAGTACCTCTAACTAAACCTTGCGTAATACTAGTGTTCGCTCTTACTGTTTCTGTTTATTGAGGGCAACGTTGTGAACATGAAAACTAATATTTTATTATGTATACCTCCCCACACGACATTCAATTTGATTATGATTCACCTTGACGCTGTTTAAGGAAAACATTTAGTGCAAGTTCAATATCAAACCGAAACGTCGAGTACATTCCATTATTTATTAAAGTCCTATTATGCTGAAACAATATTTTTCCGCGAATAATCTTTGTATTTTCATGGCAATTACCTTTGAAATTCACTCGCTCAGACTGTTCACTTTTGACCTTTCTCACAATGGAGATGAATTTGTTATTAAAGCGCTCGAACTTTTATACCGTTTTTCATTCGTAACTAGGTAACTTGTTCTATATCCTTCCTACGGGTTCTTATGGATCTAAAATTGACATGGCTGGGTTTAATTTTCAGCGAAAACTAACGGCTAAAATGTATAGTATACCTTATGATTGTATATTACCAATTGCGTGTGTGTGATAATTAAATTGAGCACGTTACTGTTTAAGTAATTTCAGTAAATTACTTTTTTTTATTAAATTTCGAAGTGTACACCTATTAAGTATACTGAAACCCATTTTATTCGTTTCAGTATTAATGAAAAAAATCCATAGGTCCTTCGTATTATTATGTCATATTTATAGAATGAAACCCTAAGTTACGCGTAAAGCCATGTGTATCAGTAAATCTCCACGTTATCAGCGTCATAATATTATGATGACACAAAAACATATCCAAATTATTTCGATTAACAAAGCGTGAATAGAATTTACAAACTTGAAATTTTCGTCAGTAATATTAATAAGTGTCTCATCCTGCTGAAGCAAGGCCGTTTGAATCTATTGTGTAGTTCAGTGTATTGTGTGGTTAAAGTCTCATGTTGAGAAGTTTATCATTGTGTGTGGGTGTGTTGTAACCTTATAATCGACTGAAATTTTGATCAAGGGTAAAAATGTTTTCATCACACTTGCACGTAAACAGTATACAGGTTACCTTGGCCGTAATGCCCCATATAAAACTCTCGAGCTTTCTTTTTGTCATGAAACTCAAGGTGAGCAAGTTTTTTTTTTATCTATAGCACAGCACAGAGTTCATGCAAGTTCAATCAAGGAGTTTACACCAATTGAAAAATGTCTTAAAATGTCAATCTCCCTACATATTACACCCAATACTCAACTAATGCTCTTAATAATCGACTTTTATAGTTTTTCAATAAAAACGAAATTATTATTTTTTACACTCCCTCATGGCTGTATACCTACGTAAGTATTTGCTCTTAACGGTTCTGAACGCAATATTAGTATAATCTGTGGTGTGGGCACAAAGCCCGCCATCCGCTTATAAAAAAAGGTCACGTTTTTCGTAATAATAGTCTTGGTGACTTGTGTATTAAAGCTTTACCTAATTCATATCTATTTACTCGCAAATGTGATGAAAATCATTGTACATATGTTTCACGGGCGGTACGGGAATCACGAACCTCGACTCAGAAAGCCTTCGATTTCGGGCTTCGACTAGAACCTCGATCGTAATTCCTTACCTACCACATTCCTTACATACACAGTGTACTATTAACAGTATTAACTATACCCTTTAAATTATCTTTTAAATTTCCACACACATGGTCTGTAAAATGTTTATACCTAATCAGTGTAAAGACCTTCGTAAAGCGACCTCGGCATGTGTTCGGCGAGGATAGACTTCAGCTTCTCTCGCGGCGAAACGGGGGTGTAGCGCGACAGGGGGAAGGTCCGTGTAACGCCGTCACTTAGCGCGCGGGTCACGGCCGTCAGGTCTGCATCCTGTACACAATTTAAAACTAATTAATCATCCTATTATACAAGACTATGAACAGAATTCTTGACAAGGTCAGCCAGGCCAATAAGGACGTTGTAAATTTGCCTTTGAAATCTGTGCTCACGCTGGAGGCAAAAATATTTTTTGATATGAAAGCAAGGTCATAATAATAAACTTTATTAGTAGAAGCAAGAAATAATTTGTTAACTTTGAAAACTTATTTAGTTTGAAATAATATGCTAGAAGTAAGCTTATGTTGCTCTTGAAGCGCTCGTAGCGAAGTTAGCTTAGACGTTCTGAAACGATCAGCAAAGTTAAACAACGTCCGCCGTTGTCATGAGTTGGATGGGTGACCGCTAGTGACATTACTACCGAGCGCTTCCGTGCTTCAGAAGGCACGATAAGCTATCGTTCCCGGTTGTTATCGTAGGATGGCAGTCGTTACAGCATGGTGGTAGGGCATTTTGCGAACGCCCGCCTGGCTAGCTACCACCCTCAAGTAGAAAATCTCTCGCCAAACACCTAACGGTGTGTTCCGGCAGCTGTCCATGAGAGCCAGTCATTCCACATTAGCCTGAACAACATCTTCGACTACATCATCACTTACCATCAGGTAAGATAGTGGTCAAAGGCTAACCTATCAAGGATTATTAAAAAAAACTTGATGCATGGTGAAGCGACAACCGTAGAACAGTGTCCTAGAAATGTAATATAGGTAAAAGACAGAGTTACATAATCAAACATAATAATATTAATGCATGGGCGTGTGTTTGTTTATTGCCTTACCTCCGAAACGGCTGATCAGCTTTTGATGAAACCTGGTACTATAGGATATTTGTTATACCGATTTACTGGGTAATTCCCCAAGAAGCGCGATATAACTGAATCCAATATTAGTTTCACATAAGATAACATTATTTTCTTTATATTATTACATAATAGCCTCTACTCGCCACTTTGCTAGCTAGTGTGGCATTGGGTTACATATATAGCGCTCCTTCGGGAGCATACCGGTAGATTGGAATGAAAGTATTCTAAGTTATATTACAGACAAGGACCTAATGCATTTCGTAGTGAAAAGCATTAGGTACAATTAATATCATAAAAATCCGACGGACTTGTTTGGTAAGGAAACATTCCCTTCCATTATATGCATGTATAACGACTACATATTATATAACCAGCGATGACTGTCATATTGGTCGAGTAGTATCTCACATTGGAATATCGAGAAACTGGGTTCGGTACCAGATGTTCGATAGACGAACGTGACATAGAAATTTTCTGTAGCAATCTAGCGACTCGAAATGTACTCGATAGATTACAACAGGGTTATCTATTATAATATGGTTAATATGGGACACCAATACATAATCTTATGATCTTGGGTGTTTCGGTACCCTACCTCTTCGAGGATATAAAGGCGTGAATTATCACGCTTTTAATTAGTGTGTATAATATAGTAACTTTATTCAGATGAGGTATCAGTCTCAATGGTATAAAGTGGTCTTCGCTGGTCATTGAAAAAGTAGCCTCAGTACACGACCAGGAGGCGTGGCGAAGGTCACCTTATCGTCGTTGTTGTTTCATACAAAGTTTTCGAGCGAAACAAAAGTAATTTCGTCACAGTGGGTTATGTAGGCGTGTTGTTAAGATTGCTTTTCAAAGTGATATTTTTTAGATAAATAAAGGAGATGTTGCGTGCTTGCTCATGCAAAGTAGAACTCTTAATAGCGTTAAATTAAGCGCTGTCACGTTCCTGGTTTGTGTGAAAATTGTCTAATAGAAACTTATTTAACGTTTTTGAGTTGTCTGAAATATTTAAATGTGGATTGAAGAAAAATCATAGAAGCTATAAATAGGTTCAGGCGTTACTTTGCCAAAAAAAAAGTATTTTAAGAGAACATTCAACTGATATTTTAATAAAACACAAGTCAAAAAATAAGAAATATTATAAATATATCTTGTGACGATTCTGTCTAATTTTCCCAAAAGAAGGTATTATGTAGTAGTTAATACGTACAGCATTCTTGGTGTATTTCTCAAGACTTCTCAAGGCCTGTTCGAAGTAGTCCTCTCCGTAAGCACCCTTCTGTTCGTCACTGAGTCGTTTCCACATATCACGCGCTTGCTCTAGAAGCTTCTCCTCAGACAGCCAGGCACTGCCGGTCGTGTATTCACCCGCGGCTACCACAACCTGAATTATGAAGAAATTGCATTTCATTAGTAACCTACTTGGATAGCTGTGTAACATTCGGATGTAAAATGTGTATTTTCCGAGATATAATCACGATCGTATTTACGCTCAACGAAGAAAAAACAGAATTTTCTTTAAAAACCCCCTGTTCCTGTTAAGAACTACATTTTATCCAAATCATGTGCCGTTTTGTATATGTGTAAATCATATAGGTATATAATTATAGGATATGAAGCTTCTGATTTATATTCACGCACGAAATAGAATCAGAGTAGAATAATATTTTGGCTAGATATTTCAATCAAGTTGCATTGAACGTGGCCTGGAACTAGTAATTAAAACAGTGAAGATCAGAAAGTAGTATATCTACTATACTAACAATATACTTTAACGACTAGGTATAGATACTACGAATATGTAATTTTTGTGTTTTATGTTTGTAATTTGGACGGTTTGAGTGCTTTAACAGTAATAAGCACCTTTTTATAATTCACCTATTATGATATAAATGTAGAGTAGTCTCGTAGATTCAATTTAAATTTGGGTTATTCCACATTTTTACGGATAAACATTATTTATCAGAAGTAGGTATAAGTTATGCATGATGCATGTGCCCATAAAGATTAAACAAAAAGTAATTTTACATTACAGATATGCATATTATATACCCATTGTTTAATAGCAAGTTATAGAGTTAATCTAGACTTTAACATGTCATTGAAAGTACGCTAAGATTTTATTACGAGTATTATTGTAAACACCTCGTTTAAACATATGGAATGAAACATTCAAAGCTGTTCATATCGAGACAAAGATCACTTTCTGTTAAGAGACAGTTCAGGTTACGTTCATTAACCTATTGTTATTCCTGTCCTACTATTGTCTGCTATCAAATTAAATTAGCCCCGCCTTTGTCGAAGGTTGTGTTCATACTCGTAACATTGTTATTCCAGGTGCTGCTAATATTACCCGCTGAACATTCTTAACACACCGCGGGCGGACGTAGATAATTGAATAGGTAATATTTACATAACGTACATACTGACTGATATTTGTTTGAACTGAATACATGACATTCTGTAAACATTATCCGGCATAATCTGTGTGGGTGCTGGCATGTGACGCTGTTGACCAGACATGCACACCAGTACAATTGTGAATTAGCAACGCTTCCATAAATTCTTGGCACCCCTACGATTAAATGCGTAAATGCATAAAAAGTTCAAAAAAGATTATTAAAGCAATATAAACAAGATTAGCAGTTGTATTTATAAATCTAGCGTCTCTTTTGACCCCGAACTGTATGACATTCGATAAAGTGACTCAGTATAGAATGACTTCAAATTACTTTGTTTTAGATTTATATTATTGTTTTCTCAGACCTGTTGTGTGTATCCATCAGATTATTGGGCTAAAAAGTACATTAGATATCCCGTGTAACCATAATGGATACACTTTGAAATAAGTACGTCAGAGAAAGCTTGAAAGTAGTGCCAGTGACGTGGAAGAGTTGAAGAGTAGTGTAGCCTGGTGTTGATTATTAATGTAAGAACATAGGGTATAGGCCTAATAGAAGGTAGGCCAAATAAGGTATGGACTGTGAAGAAAGACATACATGTGTTCGAAAGGGCGAAAACTGAGATGACTAAATTTTTTTTTAGAAATCTAATCCAGAGTAAACGAGAGTGCGAGTGCTTCAGAAATCCGTTCCAAAACAAATGCATACAAGTGCGGCTTCATCATTCATTAGGCTATTTGTAGGGTATGGACGCAGACAGTCTGCAGAGCGGCTCGGCGGATGTTGCGGCGCGCGGCGTAGAAGGTACCTACAGATTTTATGAGATTCAATTTACTTTGTCGTTTTGGTTTTCACTGCATCATGACATCGACCAAATGAAAAGACAAGTCATTTTGTAAATTGGCTTCAATATTATGAATGTGGATTGTGTGAATTCCGTCGTATAGAAATAAGTTCAGTGATATTAATACATTCTAACGTCGTATTAATGGTATAATTTGTGAAAACGTGATTTTAAGTTGCTCACGTAACTTTCACAACACACTTTAATAGAGGGCTTACCTTAATACTTCTTTTATATTTTGTATACTACTACTTTATTCTTACAGCGTCGTATTGGTTTGTACCGTAATGATTTTGTAATTGATTTTGTAAATATACATGTCACGACCTTTCTAAAGGTGAAATTGTGCTGTGTTTTGGACAATAAATAAAATGAGAGCAAAATTCAAAATTTTGACCTCCGTTATATAGAAATGATGAAGAGGATGCTAATTGTAGTAACGTGTAGGGGATTCAGATCGATAAGGAGCTTGTAATGTAAACTAATATAATAAAGAGGAAAGATTTGATTGTTTGTTTGTTTGCATTGAATAGGCTCTGAAACTACCGGACCGATTTGGATGAAATTTGGTATGGAAATAGTTCGAGATCCGGGAAAGTTTTTATCCAACTGCGCAAAAAGAGGTTAATGGTTTTGCGCGATAATCGATATACCTCCGGGCGGAGCCGCGGCCGCTAGTAGTAATCTAGTGGAAAATAAAACAAAACATGAATTAAATAAAGTTCAATCCCAGTGCAGACTGCAAGCGGCTTCAACTTTTTGTTTGGCCGAATTGCGCGAATATTACAGAAAGTAATAATTTTCTCGTGGATGCGATAGTCCGATTTTAAAACTTTCAACACGGTTTTGTTAAGGATATTGTTGCCAGAACATTTTAGCAAAAGTTAGATGTGAAAAGTTGATTTCGTAGAGGATGAGTTCCCAAAAATAATGTTGAAACAGCTGCTTTCCAGCTCCTTTTTATCTATTTAACAATCAGTTATGAAAAAAAAAATCAGCACGGATTTATTGCCGAAATGTTCATTTGTTTTACATGTTTTCTCTGAATCTAAATAAAGATCATCTGAAGAAAAAATCACCTTCAAATTGACCTAAAATCGGGGAATCGCCCCCATAATGAGTTGTATTTTTGTTTACAACCGACAAGTTTTAGTGTTGGCGCTACGCATTAGGCAAAGACAAATTATAATACGTCGTCTCATGTATTTGAAAAGGGTAGGATAATGATGACGAGAAAGGTTAAACACAAAGAACAGTCTAGTGTATCAGTAGTGAAGTTGATGAAATTTTAATAGAAAAAGGAGAAAACTACCTTCATTATATTACGAACCTGTTTCACGTAAACGAAATTTATCATACAAACAAGGTACCTAAATCACATTTACAAATTATTGGATTACAAATGTTTTTAGTTCGTAATGGATTTGGATCCGGGACGCGAAATCGGAGGTCGCGGGTTCGGTTCCCGTCCGGAACAAAAAATTTTGTATTCCAATAGTTTGTGAATGTGATTTTTGCTCAGCTAGCGATATAGCTTGTAATCATGTTAAGAAAAAAAGGTAGGTATCTAAATGGTTGCTATAATTTTTTAAATTTTGAATTTGAATTTACCAATATATTAAACAGATTTTTATTCGACTAATATTCTATTCTCTTACACATACTCCACAAAGAAACATAAGAAGAAAAAAAAAACAACAACAAAAGTATTTTTCCCATTTTTAATGTCGGAACCTTTAGGAAACTCTTTCCATCAGATCGCTACACAACTTTTGTTATAAGTATTGTTTTTATAATCACACTGCATTAAGTTTTTTTTTCTCTTTTTATTGCTTATAGGTAAGCCTTTGACCACAATCTCACCTGATGGTTAGTGATGATGTGGTCGAAGGTGTTAATAGGCTTAACCTAGATTTACTGGCTCTCAAGGACAGCTGCCGGAACACACCTTTAGCTGCTTGGCGACAGATTTTCTAGCGGGCATTCGCAAAATGCTTTTCCACCATGCGGTGAAGCTCAAGCCCGCGGACTCGAACTATGAACCTGCTGCGCGTCAGTCCATACCCATTGCCATTGAGCCATCACTGCTTCAAAATATTTTAACACTGGATCAGAAACAAGATTTTCGACGAGAAGTGACGTGGCCCCCAGTATTTGAAGTTTTTTTTTTAAAGTTATTTTGAAAATACTGTAAGTGCTTTGAGTGCAAGCCTAGACGTTAACGAGAGCGTCTCTCACACCTTGAAAGAGACCACAGGATGTGGTAGAAAATGTAGTCGGATTTATCTGAATTTTCAACGTCAGTAATTCCGTAGTTTTTTTAAAATACGTATACAAAGTATGTTTTTCGCAAAATATATATACGGAAAACATAAACATTCGGTAAGTAAAGAATCTGAATTCAATTAACACGGCCAACCGTTTTCCTGTTTATTCGAATCATTTGTAAACATAACAGACAATTAAAATTTGGACATTGAAATATGACAATCGTTGTATTCGCAAAATGAAAATAGGGAAAACAGGACAAACGTTATCTGACAGACAATATTCGTAAATTGAAATATCAACAGTACCTATGTTTGGTAACTGTTACTAAAGCCTATGATGTTTAGAATTTACCACTGAATAATTTATTTATTTATTCATTTAGAAAATCAATTACAACATCATTACAGTATATACCAATGATATATAATAATAATGATCTGCAGCCAACCTAGGACCTTATTGTGTATCTAGAAAAGTAATAAAATATAACTTATTTTTTACATTTGTTACTTCATAATGACTAGTGTTATTTTATAAGAGCATCAGCGCATGCTAAGCGAAAACATAGAAATTATTTCGGACGGAATAGTTTCTATGTTTTCGCTTCGGTTTCATCGATTTGGTGTTCGGTGTTGATCGTATATCAACTAGCCTAAGTAAACACTTAGGCTAGTAGGTTGATATACGATCAACACTGTTCTGCTATTTGGGTAGATGTCGCCAACGTCAAAAGACGGGCATTCAAACGGATGGAGAAGATTCGACTGTGCAGCACCCGCTTCCATAGCATAATTGGTAATGCACCAGGACGGTATTCTGGGGGTTATGGGTTCAAGTCCCGCTGGAAGTTATCTTTTGCCATCCGAAATGATTTCTATACTTCATAATGTGCTTCGTTTTCTAAGTAAATGTCAAAATCCTTTATCTCCTTAACCAGTACAAACAATTAGGCCCCTGATTCAATGATGTTAGAGACAAGCCCAACAACTTATTTCAGTAAAAATAAAATAAAATATTTCTCGCTATTACAACTACAAGATGATTTATCGTAGTCTTAACCGACTTTGCGGTAGGTGTATAAAAGCCTTTCTCAAGACAGCGTCTTCTGTTATGAAACTTTTAGCGATATATCTGCATTTACTTATACATTACACTAACGCATTAGCTACGCCCCGCCGCGGTTTCGAAACTTTTATATAGTCATGATTTTCGTTGCCTATGAAATGAAAATAACCCAAAAATGTGTGGCGTGGTATATGTAAAAATATTTAGACAAAGCCTAATAATTCAGTACATCCAAGGTTGGTACTAAGTAAACATATTCATAGTTAGCACAACAATCAAATGATATGAATAAACTATGCAGCGGCGAGAGTGCAGCGCACTTTAATTAAAGCGTTATGGCTACAGCGGGAACTGTACCTACGTTTCGTAGTGAATATTTGATATATGCGTATGGGACGTGTTTTCATCAACAGCCATAAGAGCCAACATTGAACAAAGGCCTCCTCCATTAGGGGGGTATTGCCATAACCCCTAAGCTTGGCAGGCGTCTTGAGAATAGCAGTGTAAGATGGCAGATCTTCAGAAAGCACTGCTGCTTATCTTGTTCTTACTCAAACGAAAAAACGTAATTATAATGTTGTCTTAGGTTTTCGCGATTATTACACTTAGTCATTAAACAACTTTAAACGGTTTAAACCATTAGGAATCAGTTTTAGCCATCAGGAATCCTGACAACTCCCTTAGTCATACAGTGTATAGGAAACTCACCCATACAGATAAATATCTCAATGGTAATTCCCATCACCAACCATGTCAGTTGGCTACTGTAGGCAAATCTTTGTTACAGAGAGCACATGGCATCTGCGACACTGACCATCTCAAGGAGGAACTTCAGCATGTAAAACAAGTACTGCGAAACAATAATCACAAACTCCCATGAATGTGTCACTGGAGCCGGCCCAAGCCTTGAGCTGTCCTGCCATCTTAGCTTACATTAAGGGTGACACGGGCAAAATTGGTAATATCTTAAGACGAGCTTCAATAAAAACTTACTTCAAGGCGCACAAGAAGATCAAACAATTTTAAGATATACAGGGTTATTGGTAAAATGCTAAGAACTTCTTAGGGTTGACTTCTGCTAGTCATAAGAAATATTTTGAGATGTTTTTTTTGGTTTTGAAATCAATTTTTTTTTGTGTTTTAAGCCTACTCTGAGCTCAGAGCGCCCGCCGCGGCAACACTGGACCGCGCCGTGGTCCCTTTGAATAGAGTTTTGAATAATTACATCGTGCAAAGTAATAAAAAATATGACGTAAAATATATGATGAGATGAAACAAGAAGAAGAATTCTAACAAAATGTACATATTGTTATGTTTGCAATAACGCCTGCTATGTGGATTACATTACAAAATTACAAATATACGATAGGAAAAACTTTTTCCGGCACATGACTTAAATTTTTCCTATCGTATATTTGTAATTTTGTAATTATCTCAAAATATTTCATAAGACTAGCAGAAGTCAACCCTAAGAGGTTGTTAGCATTTTACCAATAACCCTTTTAATTAAGTTGTTTAATTACTATTATTCTACCCCTATTTATCAGGTGTACCTAGGCTGTGTATGTGACTTACGTTATTCCTTTGGATTTTTGTTGATCTTCGGGATAACCCTAATAGCTACACAAATTCCAAAGTAATGAAACCTTTTCATATTTTGTTGCTAGGAAATCACCGCTTATAAAACCGATGTTTACTAAAGCCGTATGAGAGTAAGAGCATCTCAAAACAATACGAGGATGTTATTGCTTGATTTTCGGTATCCGGTCTCTGCTTGGCATCGGCGATAATAGTTTTTTTAATCGTTTTATTTCTAAATGGAGCAAGTAGACATTTTTCTTTTTATCGCCGCAATTAATATCTTGACTATGGTCTTCTGTTGAAAAGTGACGATGTGAATGAGATAGCAGACTTGATTTTTAAATAATTTCAAGAATATGCCTAAAGAAACCTAGCTGCCATATCGGGCTTTCGGATGCTTGGTGATAGAGGAGCCTCTCAGTAATGTAAAATTAAACACCATTGGATAATATTCGTCGTTTTATAGCATGTAAGCTAGGTGAGCAAACCCGTGGGCGGGATGACAAATTATTATAAGATACCTATTTATAATATTGGAACACTTTTAAGACAAAAATAAGAATACATATTAATCAACAACTATGAAGTCTACCACATTTCAAGGCGTATTTATGGTTTATGCGTCGTCGTGTTGACGTAATCGAACCAAATTGTAGTAATTATGAAATTACAAATTGGAAATTAGTGCATGAGACTCATCAATCCACTGCTGAAACTGGAGTCCTTCTAACATTATCTTTTAATTTGCACCCTACCCATATTCAATTTAAGGGGGGGATGAAAAGTTTGAGTAGCGCAAAATTAACACCGCGAGGAAATTGTACTCCTAGTTTTTCTAAGAATTTCCCTAGACAAAAAAGTTTAGCTGTTAATAATATATATAATTTAATTCTAGAGTTGAACCTTATATTTATTAATAATTAACACGGTGCAAGCAGACATGATTGTTTACCTAAGAAGAGTACACGATAGGAGTCCTTGATAATGGATGAGTGGTGTAGCATACGTATACTTACAACATCGACGCCCCTTGGTTTGAGCTCACGACGAAGGCAGGCAGCTAATGCGTCAAGAGCAGCCAGTGAAGCAGCATGGACGCCACGCACTGGAGCAGCTACGTGGGTCAGGATGGAAGAAGCGAGTACCACACGGCCTCGGGCTCTACGTACAAGCGGGAGCATCACTTGAACCAAGCGGGTGGGACCTGTATAAATATTTGGAAACATTTTAATTAAATGAATGGCATTAATTAACACAGTGATACTCTTAAAGAATCCTTCTGTACTGTACTGTATCAGCCGGATTGTCCACTGCTGAAGACTTCTCTCTTCTATTATTGGTTATCATAATCCCCGCTTGGCAGGCGCCTTGAGGATCGCAGTGTGAGATATCAGTTCCTCAGAAAGCGCTGCTGCCCACCTTCAGATGTGTTACCTTTAGTAGCCTCTTACGACACTCACGGGTAGAGATGGGGGGGTGCCATTCAAGCCCGGAACCCCACGGGCAAAGAGCCCCTAATATTGATTAATTAATTAATATACAAACACCGCTGCCAACAAAAGAGCACCTAGCTGCTAAATATCACTTTGTAGGAAAATTTGAATTCACAAGTAAAAATGATCAAGTAGGACTTATTCACTGGCACAGTAATTGCTTGAAACGAGGCTATTGTTTGGTGAGATTTAGGCGCTAAATTATCTGTCCCTATCTGATTTAAATTTAACACAGAATAGCTCAATTAATTACTGTACAACATATATTCGAATTAATGAGAACTTTGTAAGAGTACCAATTAAAATTTATATATATGTATATATAATATATATTTAAATTTTAATTGGTACTTTGGTATTTTTTTTCATTTGTTTCATTAATTTGAATATATATGTTATATAATATATCTATCAACTTCCTGCACAGAATACCATTAAATAATTATTTGTTGAATTCGGTAACTAAGGAGAACTTGCCATTCACTTCTCCATAAAAATGTCGAAGGGTAATCAATGCCTTATTTGAGGTTTTACACGCAGAACTAAGGTATACTACTAAGCTAGTCTAGGCTTGTATTGTCATGAATTAGTAAAAAAATAATTAATTGGTAAGTTATCAGTCTCTTGAAGTTTTCATAATAACGTTTTGATGCTCATAACTTTGCTCATAAATTTTACCTGGGAGTCAGGAGAAGGGACCGGCCAGTTTAACTTTAAGTAACAAGCAACAAAACAATACTTTCTCTGCAACGTGGACGACCCGGAACCTGCACGGTTAAACCAATGGATACTTATAACGGTTCTCAGAAATAATGGGGCATTAATAACGACCCCGTAGGGTGTCAGACCCCGTGAGGTGGCAGGTTAGAATGCCACCATTTCTTCCCATGGGTGTCGGCGACTTTGGGAAAAATACCAGAAGGTAGGCAGCAGCGCCTTCTGAAGAAATGACAACTTCTATTGCGTTCCCGAAGACGCCTGCCAATCGTGAGGATTATGGCAAATGCCATCAATGGGGGAGATCTTGTTTTAATATTCTGGTTGTTGTGATGATGATGATGAATAACGATGTAATCGAAATAATCTAAAGTATTCAGTTCATATATTTATGAAGTGAATTTTCTCAGGTACGCTTTTATGTGGAAAAGTGACTCCGCCCCTAAAAATTATCCATTTTATGCATAAAGTAATTTACTTCGGACTCGGCGGAAGTGCTGTTTAAAATTGCATGTAGCCTACTTGCCACTGGTGTTGATATACAAATCGATAGGTAGCTATAGGTACTTCCACTGCTATTGATTTACACAACGTTACACATGTAATATATGGGATTTTTCAGAACTTGTATTCATAGCCCGTGGGGTGCCGGGCTAGAATGTCACCTCCCCATTGCTATCTGTGGGTGTGGTAAGAGGTGACTTAAGGTAATATACCGGAAGGTGGGCGGCAGCGCCTACTGAGGAACTGATATTTTAAACTGCGATCTCCAAGACCCCTGCCAAGCGTGGGGATTATGGTAAATCACCCCCTTAATGGGTGAGGCTGTATTCAGCAGTGGACAATCCGGCTGATACAGTACAGTACTCATAAACCACGTTTACAAATATAAAAACTATGAATTTGGGGGTAAATATATACCTACCTTTTTTATGTTGTTGTGACAAGCCGGAGTTCCACCTGATGTTAAGTGGACTAACCTCTGCCTATAACAGATGCATTTCGTCAACTATGAATTGCACTGTGCCCGTCACCTTGAGACACAGTTGTTAAGTCTCATGTGCCTGTAATTTCACTGGCTCTCAAGGATTGCTGCCGGAACACGCCGTTAGGTGCTTGGCGACAGATTTTCAACTTGAGCTAATCTTACAATATATAATATAGAGTGTTCAAATACTTTTGCCCATTGTTTATTTTAAATAAGCATAATCAAATTTGATTTTCTTTTACTATCAACGACGGATGTTTTTTCCCTGGAGCAAAAAAGTTCTATCACATTACTTACCTAGTTTTAATGACTCAGCACGCAAATCAAATGAGCAAACGGAACATTTAGAATAAAATATTTATAACTGTACAACTTTGTGATATATTTTAGTAATCAGTTGAAGTCTATATGAATCATACGCCGCTGAACCCAAATTAGATGTTTACAAATATTTTTTGTACGGAAAAAACTTATCTCAAGAGTTTTGACGTCAATGTGTGTTCAGTAGAATTATTACAGTGCCAACATAATTTGAATAAAATTCAACATCGAAATTCTATTGATGTGATATTTATTTTATTGGTATATTACTATTAGCGCTTCGTTTTAAACCAAAACGACACGATATTTTAATGTTGAAGCCCAACTTTTGTATATTTTGTTTATCTTTCAGTCAAATGTCATTAAAAACCACGGTTCTAAAAGTGGATGATAACTTTACACTGAGTGAAGTAAAATAACCATAAATTTCTGATAATTGTGATTGTGTTAATAATTGTGTGGTGTAGGCTACGAATAATAGGTATACATTTAAAGTTGTGGCACATTTAGATGAGTGATGTTACATTGGTATTACAATATTACAACGACACAAGAATTATCTCCCGTAGCTTAACAGCAAGTGGCAGACAGTATACTAGGAGTTCTGTTGTTTGTTGTTATAACTGACCCAAAAATCATGTTTCCACACGTTACATTAAAAATAAAAGTTTCAAAGCGCTCGTAGGGAAGTTTGCTTAGCTGTTCTTAACCGATCAGCAAAGTTAGGCAAGCCGCGGTCATGAGTTGGATGGGTGACCGCTAGTGACATTACTACTGAGCGCGTTCAGGTCACGTTAAGCCGTCGGTCTCGGTTGTTGTCTTAGGGTGACAGTCGTTATAGCATGATGGTAGGGCGTTTTGCGAATGCCCGCCTGGCTAACTACCGCCCTCAAGTAGAAAATCTTTCGCCAAGCACCTAACGATGTGTTCTGGCATCTGTCTTTGAGAGACAGTAATTCTTGGTTAGCTTGAACAACATCTTTGACAACATCATCACTTACAATCAGGTTAGATAGTAGCCAAAGCCTAATCTATAGTGCATAAAAAAAACATGCTAGTTTAAGTAAAAGCCAAAGTCACGAACAAAACAGCTAACATTATTTGTAAAAGCATAATTTTATATCAATTGCTTTTATTAAACATCTTAGTTTCAACCAAAATAATTCTAACAAGCCACTAAAATCTACGAAAACTCCAACACTGCCATCTATTAATTGCGGTACACAACAGCATCTACGAGTCTACGGTGTGTAGCGTCACGTAGCTTGTAGCTCGTAGCAAGACTCACCTAAAAGGTTTACATCCATTGCTCGCTTGATTACCGAGAAAGGAACCCATTCGAGTTCGCCGAGCGCGCACCACGACTCGCAGTTGACAATGGCCCATAGACCTTGAGCGCCCTCTGGCATGTGGTCCACGATGTATAGCGACGCTGAGAGAATCTGCGTTGGTAAAATTTAGTAGTTAGGACAGTGGAGTAAGCTTCGGAAAGTTTTTTCTGCCAACCGCTAGATGGACTGCTAGGATGCATTGCACTTTTGATAATTGTTGCTGCAATAACTATGGGTTCGTAAAATTAGAGTCTTTATAATGTATTATGCCTAACATACATATAACAGTATCCTTTACCTTTTTGCAAAAACTATTTGAGTAAATAATCAAAAAGGGCAAGTTATTTCTTTTTATTTTATTGAAAATTAATTTCTCTTAATAAGATTTCTTTTGCATGATGGAGGGAACTTTGCAAAATTCCACCTAGCTACCACCCTCAACAAGAAAATCTGTTGTCAAGAGTCTAACCAACTAACACCTATTCCGGCAACTGTTTTTTTGTGAGCCAATGATTCTAGATTAGCCTGAACAATGTCTTCTACTTAATATCTTCACTTATAATCAGGCGAGATAGTTGTCAAAGCCTAGCCTAACAGCAATAAAAAAAATCTTTCATTCTCACATTGTATATATTCCTGACCGTTTTATGTTCCCTATGGAAACATATTACTTGATCTTGAATACCAAAATATTGTATTTTTATCATTGTAAAAATTAAACGGATCTGCAGTACCAAAATAACATAAATAAGTATTTATGTTATTCTGGTTATGTATATCTATTTATGTAAGTTTGTAAGTCTATTCATTTGGGGCACCATGTAGCTAAACGAGGTGTGGTTAAATTTGCTGTACTTATGGGAGTGGCACTGAGAATTCCATTGGCAGATGCTACCCAACATTAGCTTGTACAAAAAGAAAGTATCGCAGGAAGCAATATAACGTACAGCATACAAGTTACTCTAAATTTTCGCAAATAAAGTTCGTTTTCTCACGATAAGATCACATGTTCCGATTATTACTCCCGAAAATTTTAGCAATTAATCTTATTGTAAGAGTTCGGGACTTTTATCGAATCGTTATGTAAGTAATGTGTGTGTCAAATTATCAAGATTGCTCGTGATACCCCAAATATGTGGCTATACTTAGCAACGAGGTCAGCGTAATGATACTCGTATATGAGTATAATTTACTGTGGTGAACACATGTTGATATATTAACATTTCTTATGTTAGATCGTCTTTTCCGTTTTGGAAAACCAAATTAGTTACATAACTAATTTGGTTTTCCAAAACGGAAAAGACTATTTATTATACCCATTACATTATTATACCCATTACAACCAAATTAGTAACATAACTAATTTGGTTTTCCAAAACGGAAAAGACGATCTAACATAAGAAATGTTAAGAGACGTGGGCGTTTTTGGCATTTTCTTTTTCGTAGCTAAGAATTAATTAGGAGTCGTGTATAATCCCTGCTGGCATTTGCTGCGAGCAATACACGTACAAAATTAATTTACAGAGATTTAGGCAGGTAAAACGGCTTTATATAAAGGCACTTTTGCTTACATTTCTTCAATCCCTAGAGATGACCTAGATCATTTGAGCATTTATTCATACTTAGCTTTGATTATAACAAAACAGGCAGAACGTTGTCTTAACCAAATGTGGGCCCAGTCTCAGAATAGACAGTGATTGATATATTGAGAATTTGATATCTATATATTTTTTACATAAGTATATACTTAGAATAAAATACTTATTACGTTTATTAGGAAAACACTACTAACTATATGTAATACTGCAGTTACCACAACAAAAGCGTTTAGGTAACCTAAAGGTCATCACAGGCCCACAGGCAGTCTGCTTCAGACCTCTACCAGTTGGCAGCGTGCCCGTAATTACCTGCGTTTCTGAAGTGATATCAAGTTGAAGGGTGTGGAGCCTTCCGGAACAGTCTTCTTTGAGCATATCCGCATCAATGTTGCCTGCTTTGGTCTGGAAGCCAGCAAAAACATGGTACCCCATGTCATCCAGCTTTCTTGCCAGGGCGTTGCCAAGCACGTTGTCGCAACCTGTCACCAGAACAGCCTTGCCCGCCGCTGTGACCTAATTAATTCGTTATTTTATTATTCTCAAGAAAATCAAACAGATGTTTTCAAATTAGTTAAAAACTTTTTGTTTTTCACTACGAATAAATATGAATTTATTCGTATGTTTTTCACAAGTTAAATGCTTGTTAGAAATCTGTTCCGATAATCGACCGTACAACGACGTATTTAAACGTCATTAACTGTTAATGGCCGATGAGCAAATAACGAAGATAAAACTAATTCTTTGTAACCAACTTCCAAAAAAGAGGAGGTTCTCAATTCGACTAGATAATATACAGAAAGCGAGTGGAGGTAAGATTTATAAATAAAATTTGAATAAATTGTAAAAGTTAAAATTTCCCGTTATTATTACCATAATACGGTAATAACATAACATGAATATATGGTTAATATATTACATTAACCATATATTCATGTATAATTTACACATGGAAATTATTATATAAATAGCACAGTACCAAAATCAAACCTCAAGTCCACCTTCTTTCTGAAGAGACTTTATAAGCCTTTTCATGTGTTCGCTATGCGATTACTATGCCATTTATTAATCAATTTTGTTGTACTACTTTTTGTTTCGATAGAGTATAGCTTTAAATTGGTTCCATTTAAATTTCATCAACATCGGTCAAGTAGTTTTTAAGTTACGATCATTTAACTGACAAATGTATTTGCGTACCTGCATGGATGATTTATTGATAATTACAATAACTCTTCTAAAAATAACTCTTTTCGATGGTGAATAGAATTTTAGGCGAGTGATAATGATCTTGTAAGCATTATGCATCAAAAGAAATGGTAAAAAATATTTAAAAAAACGGAGGCGTCTTCCAGCACCAAGTATGAAATAACTTGTGGAAGTCGAAACATGATGATGCGACACATGTTATGTGAGTTCAGTGTTTTGAATCAGCATGGTACATACTGCAACAAGTTATTTCATACTTGGTGTAGGATATCGGTTCCTTTTTTTTTCTTTCTATGTTGGAAGTCGTTTATACTTTTTTCAACACACTCGCTCGTAACGGGCTTTTAAATGCACCGATTTTAGTGTAATAATATAGTCTATTACGCACTCGTGCTTTTTTTTACTTTACCGCACTAGTGTTTTAAACATAAAGAAACGTTTCCACACTTCTCACCACGGAGATTGCTGTTTATTTCGTTCGTTTTTCATATAAAAACAAACCAAAGAGTTTTTTACCTACTGAAATGAATAACTGAGAACTTTAGAAGATTTAATTATAAAACTTCTTAATCAGATTATTATTGCTATCGAAAAGATCAAGAAAATATTTTCGTATTGAAATTTCCGTATTCGTTCCTCGCAAATGTGTTGAAAAACGTCGTATGAAACTCGTGCGCGTTGTTTATTACAATCTCTACTCCATTTAGGCCTTCGATCTCAGGCCTAAGACCCATCTTGATTATAATAAGCAACTTCGCGCACTTGTTGCATAATGTACTATTCTTTAATATTTATAAAATTAGATCTCATGCCTGCTAAGGGCATAACAAATTTATAAATTCCCGCTCTAAATAAAACATTATGAGCACTTAACATATTCAAACATTAAATTAGGTTCTTCTAACTTACTTAAATATATCTAAAATAAAATGAAATTAAGTTTTCGTTGAAACGTATGACGACAGTTTGATTGATGCCCATTATAACTGCTGAGTGAATAATTTATTAAAGCGTTTTAGTAGGTACAAAGTGTAGAGTGCGTGACACGGTGACGTCCAAGGTTAACTATTTCTGGTTCTCTGATCGTTAACTCTTAATCTCTACTCCTCTCTCAGTGTTGGGAATCTCGCATCAATCTTGGTCAAGTTTGTATAAGTTACTTTACGACAGACAAACAACGTGACCTCACAAAAAATCGAAAAATGTAGGCATTATACAAATTAAAGTAACATCAGCCACTAACAAATAATTCATAGACAGTTGATCATCTCTAAAGTTCAAATGTGAAACGACTCAATGCGATTCGAAGCTTAAACACTATGAATATTTTATTTAACTGTGTCTATTCAGTAAAAACAGCACTATTAACCTATTTTAAATCGTGCTTTCGAATGGATTGATGTCGCAAATAGAGGCTGGCATGGTGCAATGGGACAATTGTTACAATCTCGTTGGCAATTCATAATGCGACAACATTTTTGTAGACATTTTAGGGGGAAATATTATACAGTTATGATACAGTATGATACAATAGGTTTTTCATAGCGTGAGCTTATGTGAGTAACCTAAACGCAACGTGGGCGGCACGTCTTGGTGACGCTATGGCGCTGCTCTGTCTACTCTACTGATCCAGCGATTTCGATATTGCTCTTAAATACCAAAGGTTATATGCATGGGCGTTTTAAGGCAACGGAGGGAAGTTTCCGTCGCCAATAAACTTGCTAACAGCTATAAATCTCTAGCTCCAAAGAATCTTCGTTTTTATCATAGTTTTGTTCTTAACTGTCATTCAATAACCCATGTTATATTGATAAACTATGTTTCAGGTTATTTATTTGTATGTTTATTTTCTTTTTGTGGACCTGATGCAACCATGCGTGGTTTGTGTATATAGTAGATATTTTTACAGTATACACGAAGCGTTTTGTTTCTTCTTTCAGCATACGTGACACTAAGGAATTCAACTTCTTGAATTGTGTGTCTTTAGTGCAAAAATGAATAAAACTGAGTATAAGTTACACTAACACCGCTACAGTAAATTGCAAGCTAAAGTGCAAAAAAATACATAGGAGATGTGTATCTAAACAATACCAAAAATTTAAAACTGAAAAAATTTCACACACTGTTCTGTGCGCAAAAATCAAATCGACTTAGCAGTCATAGATGTCTACACTAGCTATGTTTTACGATGATTTTGATATTTTTTGCGTCTACGACCCTTTGTTTATGGGATATGTGCGAAAATTAGACAAAATAAGTATTTCTACATCCTTGTGAAAATAAAATAATTATTATTATTTTCACAAGGATAGATAGTAGGTAGGTGGTACAATACATTAACATTTTACCTAAACTTAATATACATCATTAAAACTAGATAAACATAGGCTGTGTAAGAGTGAACGAGGGCTAAAAAATGTTAGGCAAAAACGGTCCTGAAAAACGATAAAGCGCGGGTATTATCGGGGGCGTATGATAGCAACGTTGAATACATTGAAACATATTCAATGTTAACCTCCACAAAATGTAAATGAATCGTTTGAAAATACATTCGAAGACTGGAAAAAATATCACCGTCGATTTACTAGTATAAAAATTACTTTCTATTTCAGGATTCTACAGTTGTATCCATATCAAAAGAACCTAAAAAAATACTGTGTTCGCCTCTCATAGGAATTTCCGACCTTACAAATGGCATACCTACGCAAGAGGTGCATGAAATTACGTTCGAGAATCATATTCAAACACTACCAGACTTTTTCACACAGATGGAGAAGGATATTGAATAATAAATAGCAATTTTTACGACTAAGAATGGAGACTAATGTATATATATAGCTGTTTTAAAAAACTCATAAAATTAAGGTTGCTAAGATAATGAGGTATATAGGTAGACCCGTGGGGTGCTGCGCTATGGGTTACATACATACCCATCTCTTCCCGTGGGTGTCGTAAGAGGTGACTCAGGGTAAAATACCGGTAGGTGGGTAGCAGCGCCTTCTGATGAACTGCTTGTTACATTGCGATCCCAAGGACCCTTAATGTTCAGCTATGTTCAGCAGTGGGCGATCCAGTTTGTACAATACAGTACAAACTGTATACAAAAGTATACTAAATATTTACCAAGATGACGCTATATGACATTGTAGAAAATGGAAATTTGTTACAAATCGTTAGAGCTATATCCGAGATACGCGAAATTTATAATATATTGAAGAATTGTTCTTAATAACTATTATTATTACTCACGGGATTTGTATTTAGTAAATAAGTTACGTAACGAGTTATCTAGTAAACCGTGATAGTTTAAAGAAGTGTTTAATTGTTCTTAAGTTATTACTCGTATGTATTTATTTTGATAATAAATGTAGGAGCAGTTTATAATCAGTTTAAGAATAAATTGTGTTGTTATGCCAGACACGAAGCTCGTATACAAATCTCCCATACAGCGATTTCAAGACACGAAAACAATATTTTGGAATTAATCCGTGACATGTTCCCGCACTCAGTTTTATTTAGCTCTTAGAATCCGTGCATCAAGGGATTGACGCAAAGAATGGCGGCGAGTCGTCTGTATCCGCTTAAGGTTGTTTTGGCATTTAATCTCAGTCCGTGGGAGGAAATCGGCTAAGGAAATAGTGTGGGTGTTAACGACTTTCTTAAAGAATACTTAATCCTAAGCTATGTGGTTATTAGCTATGTGGACTTTCCAAAATTTATATCATTTATCCGAGCTATGCTGCATACTGATGAAACTTTTTGAAGACATTTTACTTGTAAGTAAGAAGTAAATACAGTGACAAAGAGCAGTAGAATGCAGAACTTTCAATGTTACATTCAAATGATCTAAGAGCAGCGTAGGCGTAAAATGGAATACATAAACAATGTTGACTTTGACTTCAAATACTACATATCCACGATTTACCTATTGGTATTTAGTTATCTAATAAAGCTTCTATTTTAGTTGCTTGAGATAACCTTCGTGCGCGTAATAGAATTGTTTCGTAGAAACAGAAGGTTTAATTGCTTACAAACACTTGAAACGGTAACATATCAAGCGGTAGTTTAATTTGTTTCATATAGTGAAGCCGGCAAACGCTGCCACATGAATATGCATGAAACTTAACAAGGTTTCCTGACTGCTTCTTTATTGAATCTAGCGTTATGAGTTGCTTCATATGGTAATTATTACGCAAGGAATGTACTTAAGTTACAAGTATATTCCCTTTGGTATCTTACTTCATATGCATGGTATCGCTATTCTGTGTAAACTCTTTAGTTTCAGGTTTTATCATTGGGGTCTATTTTAATTTTGTTAACCTGTGTTTCATATGCAACAAGCTGCTACAAACGTATGCAGAATAAATAACATATGTATAAGGCTTATCGTAATAGCAGCATGTTGATATCAGAACACAAAAAATAATGCTGTTCGTTCGTTAGACAGCGACTCGTCACAGTCAATAATACGTCGCGACGTTTCTAGATTGTTCATGATTGAAGAATGTATTTTCAATGACTATTGTTGAATTTGGTGTGCATTTCAATATCTTACCTGTAAGTTATGGTAAAACCACAGAGAGCCCACTACGGAGATGGCAAACCAGAGAAACAGGGTGAACGCTGATATGTTGCTTATGTGCAGCGCATTAGCTGCTGTCGACAGCACCACAGCCAGGGCATGGCACAGCACTATCGGCAGCGCGCACCGGTCAATAATGTCCCATGGCACTTCCTGTGACAAACGCAAACAAATTAATATAATAGTAGATTATGATACAAGTGAGCTAAGTTGCTCATTATACACGAGGCTTATTATCAGCCGAGCGTATAATGAGTAAGTTGCTCACGAGTTTCATTCGCACTTTTGCAACACCCTTGCGAAGAAAACAAAAATATATTGCACAAATGCGATACAAACAACATACGAAAAAAGCAAATTTATGATGGTTGATTACATATAGACCTCTTTGATGTTACAAATCTGTATTACCCGGTTAAATTGAAAATGCTCTGTTTACTCGCATATAATTTGCAGTTAGATACTAACATAACTTTGTAGTGATACATTACCCGATTAAATTGAAAATGCTCTGTTTACTCGCATATAATTTGCAGTTAGGTACTAACTTAACTTTGTAGGGATAATTCTAATACGCACTAGTGTATAATATTATTATGCACGAGGGCGTTATAGTTCGGTTTATGTCCCTAAGAACGATATCATAAAGCTCAATTAACGAGCTAGGGTGTTGAAAAATAATTTATATTTCCAACTCTTAAAGTATTGAGTTTACCTGCAAAATTTTATGCGATTTTTAACTAAAATTTTAAACATTCTAGTGATCAAATTTATCTACAGCAAAATCAACCAATAAAATTGTGAAGCTCAGCTGGGATATAAGTGCTACGATATAGTTAATATAATTTTTCATGATGTCATGAATCTTCAAACCCCTCGAATCCGGTAAAAAAAACTGATAAAGACTCATCTGTATCAATCAGTCTTCTTCAGTCTTTTAACTGTCAATTTTAGTTCCTGAGTGAAGTAGTACTTCAAAGTAAATCAAAATATTTGTGAAATATTATAAACGCGGGTATACAAGGCAGTACCTGTCACAATTCGAAATTGAAATGTATATCTATTTATTTCTCAACAGGTCTGTTATACATGTAGTCAATTGATGACTCATGTATTTGCGTGCAATAATTATTCACCCTTTTATAAAAGCTATATTTATATTTCTGGAAATAAATAATACGACTCAGTACAAATTAAGCTTTGAAGATTGGCTTGGAAATATTTCAGTACTGTACTGTACTGTACTGTAACAGCCGACTCGTCCACTGCTGAACACAGCCTCCCCTATTGAGGAGGTATTTGCCCTAATCCCCACGCTTGGTAAGCGGCTTGGGGATCGCAGTGTAAGATGGCAGTTCTTTAGAAGGTGCTGCTGCCCACCCTCCAGTATTTTTCCCTTAGTCGCCTCTTACGACTCCCACGGGAAGATATGGGGAGGTGCAATTCTAACCCAGCACCTCACGGGGAACCCAAAAATATTTCAGTAGGTTTGAAAAAAAGAAAAGTATTTTCACGGCAACCAAAAGAAAGTTGGAGTGTAAAAACAGACTGTGGCCATTTTTGATTCTTTCTCCAACCATAAATGCATCAAGTATATTACGCTCAGATACTTCAAGCAGGTAGTTGTACTAAAATAACTAATATTCTAAGTTCACCTAAATCGGTTTAGCCCTTTCTGGCGTGATATGACTGTGTCTGTTTGGTACTCCAAAAAAAGTTAAGGTCCTGTATAAATACATAAAATAAATTTCATCGTCATCACTTTCTTCATTGTCTACGCGGATGAAACCGCGGGGTGCAGCTAGTATTTCTATACATATAAGTATATTTTAAAGATTTTTTTGTATGTATGTGATGGCACTTGCTACTGGCAAAAGGTTGGTGCGTATCGACACCTCTATGACTACCCTTTCAGGGATTACAAGCATGACTATGTTATATGAAAAAACATGTTAGGGTTACGATTTTTGGTTATAGAAAAGTGAGAAGTTATTGAACCTAATGTCTCACTATCAAACAATCAACTACATTTCGATTCTGAATACCTATATATTTTGCATTTGTAACTGAAGTGAACCCAAAAAATCTCGCTAAGACGTGTAATTAAAAAATCTTATCAAAAATCTTTCAATTGTGTTTTTACAATTAAAAGATTTTTGAATCGACTGCCCAAAAAAGGAGAGCTATGTTTTCATGGTTCATGTATGTATATATGTATGTTTGAAAGTTTCTTTATTCCACCGTAATTCTAAACGCTCTAACTGATTACTATGTAAGAGATATCATTACATTCCTATTGACAGCACAAGTGACACTAGGTAATAAAACAAAAAAAAAGCGGCGTATATTAGACGCAGTATTGTGACTATTTGTTTTCTTCCTAACTTATTGATTGAGGTATCAAAATGAAGGGCTTTAAAACACGATTCCGTAAATATAAATAACTTGAAGTTTTATGTTTATCTTTTTTTAATTAATTTGGAGTTGTTGTATTCCTAAGCGGTAGAAAAGGATGATTTTTCTCGTTTTAGAGAAGAAGTATTTTGACTATTTAGATAAATATTTTAACACTTCTTATTCAGAAAGGTAATAAAATCATATTGTGAAAAGTAAATGGCAAAATAACGAAAAGGTAACTTCGCGTAAAGATATATTAATTTAATGCGGCTTTTCTCCTTCATCTATTTACAGGTTCACAAAGGCCCCGACTGTGTCGAGACATGATTAGAATTTGCTGGGAAGATTCGGTACAGTAATGCCGAGCATTCAATATATTCTTGTTATCTCAAAATTTGTCTCAAAGCTTGTTTGTGACGTTACATTTGTGTCAGTAAGCTCGTATATGACCGAAACATGATTAAGCTAGGTTATTGTGTGAAGACTTGTTGATCGCATGCAAATATACAAGCTGCGTCAGGCTTAGCTAAATCTAGCATTGTTTAAAGTAATTCGAGAACTGCTTATTGTCTTTGCAGAACGCTCTGTTATTTAAAATAAACAAATATACTGATATACTGATATAAATATAGTGAGTATATGTTCAACAAGGGTAAATCGCATTGATTGAAACGCTCCAGGCAACTCGCTGCTTTGATGTTGACTTTTGAGAGCTGACTCAGAATTTGATGTAGTTTGAATCAAGTTGTTTATTCTTTTTCACTAACGAACATGACATTTTCTCTTCTGAATAGAATTAATACAAGCATATTAAATTTCTAAAATCTGACTTCTGAATTCATGAACTTGTTTTTGATCTGTAAAATAATAATGTTAAACATTTTATCTACGAACAAATTTCATATTTATTCGTAGTATATTATATACTTTTGTTTTTCCAATGAAATGAAAGAGATAAAGGGCGCCGACTTTACATGAATAACAGTGATAAGTAATTATATTTTTTTTTACGTTGGCAAGAGGAGAAATTATGTGCAGATAGATCATTCTATCTGTGAAAAACACTGTTATTATATAGAATATTGTCATGGGCATTAATGAAAGGCACTCATGTACAAAATGAACTATTCTTCAGTATTTACTATCCACCTATTTTATAGATTAGACTCAGAAGTTTAACCTCCCATTTTAATTCCCATTGAAAGAAAATTTATTGTTTTTATTAATATTGTATTATATATGGTTTGCGCACAAGAAAGGTGCACAAACCATATATATTAACAAATAAAAAACATTTATGTCATAAATGTAAGAACACAAACTTAATTTTAGACAACTTGATACAAGAGGTGGGAGACCCAGTTATGTGCCAATTCATCATATTATTCTATAACCAAGCTTACAAATTTAGGTCTGCCCGTACCTGTGATTGTGATTGAGGGTTTTTGATGAGTGAACCACGACGCGCTGATGGACGCCGATGCATGGACGGCGCAGTGATGGAGGCCCGTCGAGTCACGTCTCCGGCCACCATGGCTGTTGTTCAGATTACCACTCCACAACACTAATAACAACAGTTACAGTTCTTTTGATTACAACATAGTATCTACACAGTAAAGGCTTCTATTTAGAGGCTGGGAGTGATATATCGTACAAACTGGGTTCCACTGTCGCAAATAGAAAGTGCAAGCGATTTAAATGTCGTGGATGCTGAGTGCGGCCGCCGCCGGCCGGACACGAGTTTATTTATATCGGGCAGCGGTCACTGTGGCGAAAATATGCCACTACTAGTTTATATGATTTTTGATGTATGACTAGCCATATTTCAGAGTCTACTAGTGTTATAATATTGCGTAGGCGGTCGACAAATAAAATAAATTCTTAGATTATATTACTAAACGGATAAATAAAAGAAATAATGTATCCGGTATGCTATCCTTTTGACCACTGCCTCACCTTTTGGTAAGTAAGAATGAATTGATGGTGTATTAAGTTTTTAGTTGTTTTATTAGGTAGGTACATACAAATTATACACGTATAAAGCATTTTGAATCTTTGTTGATTTCTATTTTGTACCTCTATAATGAATAGACCGACGACCAGCTTTGTTATGGTATATCTCAGTACTTACTGACTATTGCAAGATAAATGCCAGATAGCACCAGGATTAAATGATAGTTCGTATGAATATGAAAAAACAAAGCTATCACATGAAAAACCGCGAGTAGGAACTAATATTTGTTGCTAAGATTTTTATTGGAAGATTAACTATAAAATAAAGATACGACACAAAGATATTATTTTAATAAGTTGCTTTATTTTCGTTATAAAAATATATTAGGTGATTTAAAGATAATTTTTATTCGATGTGTTACACAGTACACCTATTCAAATAAAATTAATTGTTGCCTTGTTAATGTGTTGTAAAATAAAATGAAAACCGCGAGTGAGACTTTTATGCACGGATGTGAGGTTGGTTAAACTATAAATTTTACACCGATCTACGTTTATTCGTAGACACTGATGCAAAAATAACTTTAATGATTTGTGATGTTTAACAGTTCTATGTCTATGTATAAAGCAGCAATTTACCAGCAACTGGTAATTCATTATTTTTAATAATATCAAATTTATTTATAATACTCTAAATATACAAAACTCGAATTTGTACTGTACGTCAGTAAAACAGTATTACAGATATTTTTATAAAATGTACAATCAAAAGTGTTTCTTGAGCGTCACTGCTCACTGAAAATCAATATCTATGTATAACGAAAACAAAAAATTGGCGTTGATCCAAAAGCCCACGTAAATCTGTGGGCCATTCGGTCAGAGCAAGATCTCCAAAGTCAATTTAACTATTTTAAGGCGAAAGTCGGTATACTATACTGCTTTTCAATATTTCTTTAGAGTTGTAGAAACATGAATTAGCAGACCTATATCCACTATTGCATCACAAGTGATTTGTTTGGATTACGCCAGTTTGAGAACTGAGTAAAATGTATTGTATTATTGTGTATATTGTTCCCAGCTACTTATACAGGTACCATGTCCTTCCTCTTCAAAAGTTTTGTATTTTTTATGCTACTAGTGGCCACATCCTCACTGTTGGTAAGTAATAATGTGGTGATTGGTACACAGGCTTAACCTAGAAGGTACTGGCTCTCAAGAACAGCTGCACGAACACATTGTTAGGGGCTTAAGAGCATTATTTTTACATTACTTACATTATTTTTACTTGTGACTGTATAATAAAGCTAGTCTTAATGCCCTATCTGGGCGTGAAGTTTTAATGATACTAGTAGCAATCAATAAATAAAAAAACAAACGATTTCAACTAAAACTTACTAGTAACAAGTTTAAATAATCACAGAAACGAAATACTTTTAAAGGAATGACTGTATATATTTGTTATTATATAGTTTTTATAAACTAAAATTATACACTCGTTTTGATATGTAGTTACATTAAATGAGTTAAATAAGGCGAGTGTTCGTTAGTTTGTCGAGTGAACGCTACAAAATAAAAACTCTGCTAACTGTATTTGGCTTCTTTGTGATATTGTATATATTTTCTAACTTTTAATTACTGGAAGCCATGAAAATTTTAATAAATTGCGCAAACTTTTTGAAACAAACAGTGACCTTTTCATTTTCCATCAGCACAATAGAAAAATGTGTAACTCAAAATATAAAAACAGTTCATTGTTTCTTTTGCTATCTATTGAAAGAATTAAGCCAAAAAATTGAGCTTTTGTTGTTTTTAGTTTTAATTTTTAAAAGCTCGCTGGTGTTGTTTATATTGTAATTTATCCTTTTCAGTTAAAGAGACGTTATCTTTTGAAGGTGTTCGTTGATATTAAATATAGGTGATTTTAAACTCAACAGTTAATATGTTGATAGCCGTACCAGTCCAAGAAAAAGCAAATCAATCAGTCTTGTCAAAATAGAACATATGTAAACATCGTTATTAGTTGCACGATGTAATAGAAGTAGATAATATAATTATTCACGAATTGTAGCACAAAGGAATTTCTGGAGTAAGACAAGATATTTTATTAATTTTAACAAAGGACCACCATTTACGTTATATTGTACATTAGTGGATTCTAAATATCACTTACTATTAATAAGTATGTATCGAAACCAAAATTGAAAACTGATATCCATATGTTTTAAAATTTTGGTACTTAACATATTTCTATATTAAAAAATGCGTAAACGACATTAAATAAGGTGTAATTTAACATTACTGTAACATTACCTCCCAAAAGAACCAATATGAAATTTTAACAATATTCTAACCTACCAGTCTAAATTGTTGATCGCGTGCAAATATGAATTTGATATTCTGATTTCATATATATCGTCAGCGGGCCTTCTGGTATTATTATACTATATTCAAGAATAAAATCTTTATTTGATTATTACATTGAACTCAATAATGTAAGCTAGTAGTTAACCTTCTGATTTCCAAAATACTATACACGCGTAATTTTAAGAAGACAATAAACTCGATGGTCAAAATTCACAGTACACAGATTATTGGTATAACATTTTTCAATGGAAGCACATTTCACTTTTTGAAATTGAAATCATTTGATAATATCAATTTAGTATATTATACTAAATAAGTTAAATGAAACGTACATAAAATGTCGTTTATAAAGTTTTGAAGGAATGCTCGTAATTCGTTAGGCGAGCGGGCGGCGACGCAAGCGCAGGTCTGACAGGGCGGGCGCGCGGAGTCCCACTGCACAAATTCACACAGTGAGGACGTTCGCGCCTGAATTAAACGCAATCGCATTATTATTTATTACCACATTTTCTCTCAATGCTGTAAAATCGCATATAGCCGGCGTTCTCCCGTGGAATGTTTTTTGGCAAAACATCTATCTGTTTACACATAAAATCAATGTTATTGACATTTTACTGATTTTTGAAGGACATGTGCCCAAATATTACTGCTTTAATAATATATGTCGTGTTTGTTTGTAGTGTGATAACATAAACATTTTTTTATCAATCGTGGACACAAATCAAGGGTACAATCGCTCCGGCGCTGACGAAAAGGAACGGGTACCTTCGCGTACCTTTGTAGTGGAGTCACTGGTGAAGAATCAGTATACTCTCCATCGGTTGGCACGGCCCCGCACTTTTAGAGGGTGGTCTTGGTGAGCTTAGGTCGCACCGCAAATGGCGTAGAGGCCCGGTTCACATCAGAGTTTACCACCGGGGTGCGATGATGAATGCTAACACGACCCATCTTGCCCCACCTCGGCGGAAGACTGCTAACGTTTTTAGTGGATCTGAGTCTCACATGGAGACAAAATACAAACATATACAGATTGTATGGTATAATAATTCTAGTCAAGAAAAACACAATAAAGTTATATTATACTAGAATCGTATATGTATGCCAGTATGTTTTAGACCAGCTTCGTGTTTCTGGCTCAGTGCTTAATCTAAGAGCTTATTTCACCTGCATCAGACAGGTCACGTCTATAAACCAATACAATAAAAGGAAGTATCCAAAATTAATATTTATTGAGAGTACTTTGGTTAAACATTAAATTTATTATATGTATTGCAGTAATGTAGAGTCTTGCAGTCATTCGCCTGTTTACGTAGACGTATGTAGACGTAGTGTGAAAGCTTTTTAGAAGCGCTGGTAGCGATGTTTGCTTAGTCGTACTTAACCAATCAGCTAAGTTAAGCAACGTCCGCCACAGTCGTTGGCACAGGTGATCGCTAGTGACATTACTAGTGAGTGCTTCCGTGCTTCGGAGGGCATGTTCCGACAGGAGTCCTTGAGAGCCAGTGAAATAACAGGCACATGAGACTTATCAGCTGTGTCTCAAGGTGACGGGTGCAGTGCAATTAGTGACTTGTGATGAAATGCACCTGTTATAGGCAGAGGTTGGTCAGCTTAACATCAGGTGGATCTCGAGTTTGTTCCGTCACAATAACTACTATGAAAACCATGCAATACTCAAGTATATATACTTAAATCGACACGCTTTGTACAATGCAAAACTTAGGTACAAGTTTATAATAGCCAGCTCTCTCATAGTACATACTGAATAGCGAAGTTGAACTTATCAATTATTTTCAGTACTTTGTCTGATATTTATGTCATCTCTATTATACCCCATCTTCAGTGAAGTGCCAGTTGTAAATACTCTAGTCCTCGATTGGTAACGTACCGCTTGAAGAAACAAACTTAATTATAATTAAAACATTCAGAAACATTCAGACTTCTCCTGGAGACTAAAGTTTATTTTTAATATTGTTAGGTTTGCAATAACGCCTGCTATGCGGATTACATTACAAAATCACAAACATACGATAGCAAAAATGTAAGTTATGTGCGGGATTCGAACCCGCGTCCATCCACCCATTGAGCCGGGGTATGCTCTAACCAATTGAGCTAACATGACATGACGTCATACCTCAAATCTTTCCTATCGTTCTTTAACCATCGTATTGGGATGGAGCGACATCTATAACATAACATCTCGATATTTTTTATGTGACCAAATGTTAACATATTTATATGTGCAACATATTTAAGAACTCCAAATTCTGAATTTAACAGATTCCTTAGTTTCAATATGTATAAAACCATTTTTACTTGGCTTAAAGCAATTTGCTTTGTTTGAAGAAACCTTTTTTTCGTGTATATTTACACGACGTTTAAAATGAATGGCGCCGACTTTCTTGCCCATTCTTTTCGCAGTGGCTCAATATCATTTTTTTGAACGTGGCAGTAATTGTGGTAGCTTGTTGAATATTTCAATATAAAATTTTGTCAATCACGAAATTTACTGTTATTGACATTTAAATTACAAAATTAAATGTTATTGTTTATTTTTGCTGCTTTTATAGTTGTTTATGGCAATGGGCAGACTGTTGAAACTTCATTGTGATGTTACCATCTCTATGTACTTACGGAGTTATTGAATAAAAAGTTGTGATTTAAACGCATCTTAAATTATTACTAATCGTTTATTTGAATAAAAAAATGTGATAAAGTAGTAGGATGCTATAATCATATAATTATTTGAATTTATTTTATGGGGGGAAATATTTTTATGTACTCGAACTACTCGTAACTCTTGTTGTTTGTACTTTTCTACCATCTAATAGAAAACTCATTTAAACCGTCTGTTTTTTTACGATAACACTCTGTGAACCTGTGGTCCACAAGTTGACACTTTATAATTTGTGGTTAACGATGTTGGTACATATACTAGCTATATTCTCAAAAGTATACTTCTGTAATCATTTGTTGTGTACTGTTTGTTGACTCTAAAATAAAAATAAAAAAAGTTGTGTGTAAGTATTTTTGTACTGCTTCCTCCTCAGGAAGTTCTAGTTATATCCCTGGAAAAAGTTGTCTACATCTATACTATCTATATTATAGAGAAGAAAGATTTGTATTTTTGTATGTAATGAATAAACTTAAAAACTACTAGACCGATTTGAAAAATTCACCATTAGAATCCTACACTATATATGATAAACATAGGCTATAGAATGTTTAAAAAACTTAGAGATTCGTATGAAAACTTTGATTATGTAACCCAAAGTTTGAAAAACAACAACAAATAAATTGTTATATTGCGTTTATACGCTGCGGAAATCGTCGACAAAGAGCAAAGTGATGCTACAATTTTATAGAGGACATAAATATTTACAAAAATTCAAGAGTACTATATATCTAAATATTACATTTATCTCGCAATAACTATTTTTCATGTGTTTCAATTTAAATATTCCCGCCCCGGCTTTGCAAGGGTTTTTGTAAAAACCCGTGCAAAGCCGGGGCGGGCCGCTAGTTGCGAATAAAGTATTGGTCCGGCATTTAACCCGATTAACTTTTCCTGTCATGTCACAATTTAGAACAATAGCCCTTCATTTCTGTACCTGTTTAGCAAGGCAAGCTTTAACTCAAGCTGCCCTCTGCATTCCCACTCAGTCCCACGCCCCCAGAGCTCAATGCCGTACTGCAGGAGCGAGTGCACCGATGCCAAGTAGCAGTTAAGGGACATTTCCGTTGGTAGTACTGCCGACACACGCCATAGTGCGAAGCAACCATGACCTATCTTTTCACATAGCTTGTCAATTTGGGTCTCCCACGTGAGACCACTATCGAGCTGGAAACTTAAAAAGGTTGTATGTTTCACCTGCTCTATAATTTCGTTCCCAATGGTTACCTTTAGCTGAACATTATTTAAGCCTGGTTAGTCAAACCTATTGAACTGCGTTATGTTGATGTTCAGGATTAGACCATTTTTTCTAAACCAGAGGTTTAACTCCACCGCTACCTCATTCAGTTTGACTTCCAATTGTTGATTAGAGGGCGCAGTCACCACTGTAGCGTTAAAACATAATAATATATACATACATTTATAGAGTATGTACATGTTACCGGATAATTGTACGATACGTTAGTTTATAAAAAATCTAATGAGATTATAAACTGTCGATAGATTGTGTACGAACATTAAAATTTACAATCTAACGCTTACATTTTCGTAAGATTATAAACTGACCATGTCTAGCTCGCAGTTTATAACCTAATGATCTATAATCGCCCGCCAAATTGTAAACCGTCCTCTGATTGTCCGCCGTTATTGGTGCCATGAGTTCATTTCATAGAGTTAAGAACAAAAATAATAGTCAGACAAAAAAAAACATATTCATTTCGATTTGTACATTCAAAAAACTAAGGGATTTAAAATAATGACTGGTGAATGGTTAAATATCATTTAGTCTAGGGCAAAGTCATATTTAGGTGCGACGACGAGCGAAGCCAGGAGGAGCGTTAGGTTACTTGTGACTACAACAATGCGCGAGCCGAGCGAGCGAAGCAAGCGTGCCGCGGCAGCGGTCGGCGATGCGCCACTAGAATTTAATTTTGGTGATCATATATACTACTTTTGGGTTAACAATGATTTCTTTTGAGTAATTTTGCTTAAATAGGACAGCGAGATGTTAAAACTTTGGTTATAAGATTACATTAAAATGCGGGTTTAATTTTGGTGATCATTTACTATTTTTGTCTGTTATATGTTACTGTACTATATCTGGAGGTAAGAAAGATAAGCCAAAAAATAATACATTAAAAACCTGTACCTACGTATTTTGCTTATGGCCACTGTAATACTTTCGTAGATCTATGGTAAATCGTTGTTGATCCACATAATTACAATTTGACGGCTGAACATGGTCAGTTTATAATCTTACGAAAATTTAAACGTTAGATTGTAAACTTTAGTTTCCATTCACAATCTACCGACAGTTTATAATCTAACTAGATTTATTATAAACTAACGGTTAGTACAATAAAACTGTGACATATATAAGATATGAACTAATATTAAAAAAACAATAAGCCTTCTGTAAGTGCTATATGTGATATATCCCATGGAGCACTTAGGCATTATTGCAAGCACTTGTTTCAAGACAAATTATACACTGATTGTATTTTTCCAAATTTGTATACATACACGTCTCGGATATAGATGATAATATCAGATTCATAGTTCAAGACCATGAACCTTGGCTTTTTTCACTAGAAATTTCAGTAGGTAGTTTATAGCTTAGATCGTGATATTGATTGTCATATTAAAACCAAAATTTAAGCTTTTAGTACATATAAAGACGTAGTATACATGCTCGGGGAATTTGATTCATGACGTTAGTTTTTGACCGGCTAATCTAAAATATAGAGGCAAAAAAAATGTCTATAAAGTTGTATGAACTTGATATAAGCACTTAGTGCAAATTTAAAAAATAACTATATTTTACGCAGATCAAACGATTGCTGAAATAATATGTTTTCAACAATTATATTGGTAATTTATAAAAATATAAGACACGCCAGTTACTACTAGGTACTTGTTGAACCCTGAAACGAAGCAGATGAACGGGCGCACCTGAATATGCATAATATCTTGCCCAACCAATTTTCAGTCAAGCATATTGCACCGTTATAAAGGTGTACATTTACATTAGCAATTCAAATAGTTCGTTATGTGGCAGTAAGCTCACGATTTACATGCGAACCGCAATAGTGAACTGGAAGGATAACAAATTATGAAATGTTCATGTTTCAAATTATTATGCTCGTTTTCACACGTGCGAACCTACGCACTGTCATAAAGGGCAAAAAGGCACGTGCACGCAGTGAGATGCTCGAAACGTTATCAACAAATTCAATAAACACCAATGTTGGAAACTGACGTATCTACATACGTATATTTATTCGTAGTATCTACATTAAATTGTACAAGCGTACCAGCTATCAGATATTTGACTGAGAGGCATATTTTAGTTCAATTCGTCTGATCTCGGGAGCCCTTCTACTTTTATTTTACTTTTCACTAGCTCCTTTATGAATTTCCTGACATTGAAAATGGATTACATCGCGCTCTTTCAGGTAGGTACTAAGTAAATCAGGGTAAAAACATCCTATGTGTTATTCCAATTCAAATTTTGACAGAGTTAATTCAATACAATTACAAAAACTGAGGAATTAACAAACTACCGAGAAGAACTTTCACAAAAGTAGCTTTGTCATATAAATAGAGTAGTCGCCTTAGTAAAGTTTTATTATTATTTTGCTGGATACCTCGGAATAAAAACTACATTACTCGTGTATTCCTTCATGCTAGGAAGTCTCTATAAATATAATTTCATTGAAATCAGTTTCAAAATTCCTCTTGATTTTATTTACGGTATAAACAAAACATCTCAATAAAATTCACGGAATTTAGCTTTCATGCTAATTAAAATTAAGTAGAAACTAACATTTAGCATCCCGTTACTGGGAAAGCAAACCTTTTTACCTTAAATAAGGTTTTATTACTATGGCTTAAACGTCTTTATTAAGACATAATACTAAACAAGTACTAATGACTTGAAATAAACTGAATTAAATAAAAGACCAGCTAAGTTAGAATTAGACTCGCACACCAAAGGGTTCTGTGCTCCCATAGAAAACAGTACCAGAAAATCGTTATTTTGTGAAAACAGTTTGAGATTCTTGCAAGCTGACCCGCGCTTGGCCGTTTTTTATTATTGTTTGTTGTTCATTAGATATTGATCTATAATCACGCCAAGTTTGACGTTTATTTTCATTACCATTTTTGATTTTTTACGATAGAGCAAAAACAAAAGCATGTTACTTGTAGGAGTACCCCCTTTTATTTTTAACTTTTTGTAATTATTGTATTTGTTAGAAAATCAACCATGCTGACATATATTCTGTAAAAAAAATAACCAGCTACCTCCTTTAAAACATACTGTCCTTTAAAAGTCATACGGACGTACGGTCTGACATCAGAGGCTTAGTAATTGGGTCCCATTTTCTAGTACGGAACCCTAAAAACGATAATTAACCACATAGCACCATAAATATCACATAGGCCTATTGTTTTCGTTGACTAGGTGGGAAATCTTAAAAAGATGCTCAGTTTGCATTGAGTGTAAAACGGAGTTATGTGATGTTCTTGGGACTCCAAGGACTCATTTAAACCCCACGGTGGCCGGCTTCGATGCATGTCAGCTCCAGCATCTCAACACCGCGTAGCCTAACCCACTATGTGTGGCCTGTAAGGAAGATATTTTCATTTCTCATACTCGGAAAGTAGTGCGTGTTTGATCTGAGTAGCGGGTGGGAGACGCTGCTTCCCACCTAAGGGTAGGAAAAACTCGTAGTAAATGCTTCCTTCTCTAGGGTCGGAGTGACTTGTAACCATGGCAACCAGTGTCGTAAACAAAATTAGACATCTATGTTTTTTCGTTCTAAAGTACTCTGCTGTAATTGCAACCATGGCAACCATGGTTGTAAACTAAATTAGACGTCTATATTTTTTCGTTCTAAAATACTTTGCTGTAATACAACAAAAACAACTACGCTTGTGTTTATATGAAAGTTAAAAGAACTAGTTTACAACAGAAAGATTGTAACTATTTCATGTCAATGTATGTTATAAAAAAAAATTGCTAATTATGTTTTGAAGCAGTTTAAATAAAAAATATAGGGATCTATTAAGCGGGATGGCCCCCGGGGGAGACGCATTGTGTTATTTAAAATGTGAAAAAGACTAGATAATTCGGCGGTGTAGTAGGTAACTAAATATTAGGTAAGAACTTCAAATCAGAAAATATTTTGTTGCTTAAAATTTACAAATTGTATTTTCGACTCAATTTTTTTACTTATATGTATCTACTATAATCACGTTATAATATACAGTAAATATTTTAAAAAATCTACCATTTTTACTTTTTTCATATTTTAAATGAAAAGTAGAGTAATTTACACGGATGAAAGTTGTCCACTCCAGAAGTTTGAAGGCATCTTCCAATGCGGCAGTGAACAGTTTTGGAGATAAGACATCTCCCTGTCTCACGGCTCTTTGTACTGGAATCGCCTTCGAACTCTGCTCCTGTACTCGGACCGACATGGTGGCGTTATTGTACAAGCACTTTAGCACCTCGATGTACCGATAGTCAATACGGGATCGTTGGAGAGACTCAAGCACCGCCCACGTTTCGATAACGAGTTCTATGAGTAATTAATACCTGACTTTCCAAATTGTATGTCGTTTTATTCGATGGCCTCTTAACCAAAAAGTTTTAATATGTAATAATTAGAGGCTTTGGATAGACGCAAACATGACATATAGAGTTGTTGGCTTAACGAAAAATATCTATTCTAGAGTAGAGACAAATAACGGCAGGCGTTTTATTGGTAGAACACATTGACTCAGCTGATACGCTGATTATAGGACGTCTATAGTTGTTGGGAACTCTTCATCCGTTTTCCCTCTGTTCCGTGCGGCTTCAAGTGATCCTAATTAATTTTAGTGAGTTCATTATTAATTTCAATGAGTTTAATTTTTATAAGTTGCATGTTTAAATTTAATTAAGTGTTCTGGGACACTGAAAAGACTAAAATAAAATAGGCGGGATAGTATAATATAGCGTGCCCAATATGCTGGCACATTGCCCCGTTGGATTGCAATGCTTCTTATTCGTTGAGCCAAATAAGTGTCAGCATTATGATCGCATCGACCATGCGCTCTAATAAGTTTTGGAAAATAAGATGAGCTCCCGATCCTCATGGGCACAATGTATCTACACCAAACGGCTCAAATATGTAACCACTAGCGAGATTAGCATATTTGCGCCGCTTGAGTCGCTCCGCCGAAGTAGCCGCGACGCCAGTCCTCACGCTTGTTTCAGATAGATGTGATGGCGCTAAAGAGTCAGCGCACGTAGCGTCTTACACTAAGGGCCACGCTGACTTCCATGAAAACAAAGTCATACCGTCAGGTCTTTTACCGTATCACGCATTAGACGTTCAAGAATAGTATCAAAATTGGCGCTGGTAAAAGTCCAGCGGGTGATATCTTTAAGGCTACCATTCAAAGGTTGAGGGAGTCTCAGAGAGGAGAGAGATTCGAAAGTGATGGAGCAATAGGCGCTGCAACAAAGAACTTTTTAGGTCAGGATGAAGAGATTTTTAAGATAGGAAAAGTTGACTAAATTGAATTATAAATAACATTCAATAAAAGTTACCGGCAACATACCCACTCTTTCTCACTTTTTATTTAACGCCCCTAGTACTTATACTTAACTTACGTCTTCAATTATATCATTTGTATGAATGTGAGAGTATGATGTAACGCCAAAGTCAAAATCATTTATTTAATAAATCTACGACGCTCTTCTGAAGGTCAATTACAAATGTTAATCTATACTAATAATAATTAATAAAATTGCAGATATTTTGAAAATAATGTTTGAGAGCACTGATACTGATACCAAAACTGTATTTTTTTTGTCTGTATGTCTATCTGAATGATAGCACCCCACGGGCAGCCTGGCACCTCAAGGGCAGCATGGCACCCCACGGGCAGACCAGCACCCCACGGGCAGCACGGCACCCAACGGGCAGCACGGCACCCCACGGGCACCCCGACACCCCGCGGGCACACCGGCACACCACGAGCACCCTGGCACCCTACGGGCAGCCCAGCACCCCACGGGCAGCTCAGCACCCCACGGGTAGCCCAGCACCCCACGGGGTGCCTGGCACCCCATAGCTCAGCATTCCACGGGCAAAGGTGCCAACCCTTTTATTTATAGTTTTGTAAGCTTGCTAAGATAAAACTCTAAAATCTGGAACATTCGTCAAAATCAGTTTTTTTAACTACATATCTATCTTTTGCCGGATACATTTCGGAGATTGCGCAATGGAATTGCACAATCTAATACTTGTATCTTCGATCTACCGCCAAACAAGGAGAGCATCGGCGAAAAGACGTCGTTTTAAAATCAAAACTACAAAGAAACGCACAAAGTACTTTCCTTCAACATTTATTGTGCACCGCAAAGGAACTCTGAGTTACCTACTGTCTTCTAGAAAATACAACCTGGGAGTTTTGAAATCCAGAGTAAAAAGCTCTTTTACTGAGAGTGCTTCACCGCAGACCACATATTTGCTTAATATGAGATAAACAGTGCTCAAATTTGAATAATTAGTCTGCATGTACGGCAATCGCGAACGAACTCGCAGGTACAGTAACTCAGAGTTCCTTTGCGGTGCACAATAAATGTTGAGTCCGAAGTTAAGAATTACATCGATGTGTGCGTGAACTATAACTTATAAATAAAACTTGTGAATGTGTCTATTTTAGGCTTCTTAAGTGAGGCCATTCTTTTTAGACGTCTTTTAACATTGTGTTGAGTACAAAACACATTTCAAAATTATTACAATATTTGTTTCAATTACGTAGGTGACAGGCTTGGCAGAGGTGGAAATGTCTAAGAACTTTTGTCTTTTATATAATCACAGACTGAATAATTATAATGTGATAGAAAATGGTTATAACTAATAATGTTCTTCCTGGCGGGCTGTTTTCACAAGCTCGTTTTGCTGCCATATATAAGAAAAAAAAAACAAGAAAAATACATACTTGGACATCATCTTCCTATTCTTTTACCAATACACATCTGCGATGGTACAAAATCTTTTCTCAACACAGAATTGTATTATAAATATATTTTCGCAAACATCACGCAGGACAACAAGGATATAATTATGGTAAAAAGATTTGGTTTCAGTTGTATGGCCGGATTGGCCGGCCGTTTTCCTGGCGCCAATCGTTAGCATAGCCGCTACCTTACCTATATACAGAGCGTTGTGGTGTCGTGAGCCCAACATGCAGCATCTCTTCAACGTGAGTGGTGACCTTTTACGACCACGAACAAGATTATATGAATTAGTCCTAATATTCGTACTTACTTGGACAAGCGAGATAATACGAAAATTATTTTCTAAATGTAAATACAATAATTAATACCAGAAAACATTTCAGATACGCCCACGTGTAGCCCGCAAGTGATAATACATTATACAGTACGTGGGTTTGTCAAATATGTTTTGGTTACATCTAAGGTGATAAAGACCAGAGAACAACATGTTTTGTGACTTAATTTTCGCCAATGGTTTGAGTTTCATCCGTAGTTACATAAATATCTGTTTGGATCTTTTGTTGAAGTATGAATAGGTACGCAACTTTGTATTACCAGCTTTGTGTTTTCGTCCGTGCTATGGCATTACCTACTCCTATACAATAAATAATATGTAAATAATAATAGGTCTTTTTAAATAAACATACAATGTTCATGGAAATGATGGAAGATACTACATTTGGTTGACACTAGCAAGTTATCCAAAATACTAGAAACTGGTCGTTGGTTGGTAATTAATAATAATAAATTAATTGGAAAGGAAAAACGCGTTCTTGCTGTCTATCAATTGGGGACTATAAAATAGGTGAATCTTGGACCACTTGCTAGTTACGAAATAATATTTTTTTGAAATATTTTCCCAGAGCTCAAAAGATACAATGTGCTTTATATGTTCGTGCGTGCGTGAGCAATGTGTGTGCCTTGTACCAGAACATAGAATTAATGTACTAACGCACACCAAACTGAGATAAATACGGAATTCAGGCTATGAATATTATGAGTACAAATAGGTACTATGCACAAGGGACCTAAGCATATTTTTTATGGACCATCTATACCCACCCATGTGGTCCTGAGATAACATATTTACCCATAGAACACCCAGGTGAACTCAACGGGTGGACCACGCGAAAGGCGTATGGAATACTTATTAAATAGTTTTTTCTAATTGATATATTTTTCAGAGAGTATTTAGTGGGAACATTTAAATTAACTTGACTTGATTTTCGCGTTATGATTTAATATGTCTATAAAAAACGTCTAAAGCCGCAAGAACGTGTTGAGCTTTTTACCCCAACGTTTGGTAAATGATTGTGCGGGAGCAACAATTTTTAATTGGATTTTGAATTCACAAGAGCACGACGATTTTTGTAGGATTAGAAAATGTTCAAATATGTAATATTTGTGAAATCGACGAATTATCACTATGTAATTCGTTTTTGAGCGAGAACTGGTAATAGAATAGATTGCAAACTACTGTTCACGGGCCAATGCTTCTCCGTATATAAGCGCTTTACCAGATGGATATTGTTTTTTGTAAGTATAACTTTTTGAATAGCATCGTTCGTCTTAAGTTACCACCTTGCTTGCGAGTAATCACTGCGCTGTTCTCGTAGTTTTAAGAAAAATAAAAGGGCGAAGCTACTGAAGGTAATATTACATTGTGCAACTCTTTTGTGAAAAAAATATTTTTATGCATGAAAAACAGAGAGTCAGATAGGTTTTCCATTTGTTAAGGTTTCTAATAGACAATGCATTTTTATTGTATATTCACCTTCATTGCGTATTCCAATAAAACTATGCAAAAGGCGCACATAGGTGGAAAGATACACATACATTTTCATGGAATGTACCGATAGCTTAGTTATTCGAAGAATCG
Organism: Plagodis pulveraria; assembly: GCA_963890685.1. Classification (NCBI taxonomy): domain Eukaryota; kingdom Metazoa; phylum Arthropoda; class Insecta; order Lepidoptera; family Geometridae; genus Plagodis; species Plagodis pulveraria. Next base: position 14,583,271 of record OY982962.1, read on the forward strand.
CAAGATGGTCGCTTAGAAAATCCTTCGCAGGCTGTCACAGTCCAGTACGAGACTGATGACCAATGACAATACGACGTAGATAACATATACAGGGTTATTGGTAAAATGCTAACAACCTCTTAAGCCCTTCTCCCATTACGATACGCGCGCGCGACTCTACTCTCGGAGACTAATCCATGACTAGTCGCCGCAAAGTATCTCACATACATTCATAATGGAGACTCGCACACTACGATACTGGTATTCTACGCGTTCGCGACTAGTCTCGCGATACCCGCCGTGTTGGTCGCTTGTGCGTCGCGTCGCGCGCACTTTTTGACAAGATGGCGGCGGAGTAAGAAACAAATATTAATTTTGTACAAGAAGTTGAAAAATATGCTTGTTTATATAACTACAATTTACCTGACTACATGCGGAAAAATACAATATACAAGACTTGGGCAGAAATTGGGAAAAAATTTCAAATAACAGGTAGATTTTTTTTGTTTGTATACAAACATAGTTTATTATTAAATGTTACATTGTATTTTGCAAACAGGATTGGTATTGCCAAGGCAATGAACCTTGCTCAGATATAAAGTAGTTTGCTAAATAATTTCGTTGATTATGTGGTGACATAGTTGCCGTTATTTCTATATTATGAGGTTGTATAACGGGAATAGTGAGCAATCTGTTTTGTATAAACTCCCTCGGACTATATAGAATACCCTCACGTTTTCGAACATAGTTGTGTAAAATACACACTGCTTTTATTATATTTGTTACTTTCTCTATTGTATGACACCTTATAGCAGTACTTAATACTTGAAATTTTTCAGCCATCATTCAATTGTATTCCTTCCTCGGCTTAGTCTGTAGTTAAATACCCTTCTCAAGTCATTCAAGGTTTTTTGGGGATATGGTCTCATCAAGTAAGATAGAAGGGGAAATGCCTCGTCCCCAATAAAATAGTATGGAAATTCATAGTTAGATTGGTCATTAGGAAGTTTGGAAGGTAAAGGAATATTAAGATGTCCATGTTCTATCCAACGTTTGATCCTGGAAGCACTGAAAATTCCACCGTCGCTGTTCCTACCCGCATAGATAATCGATAAGAGTAAATAGTCCATCGGAATCACAACATGCCATTAATACTATCGAATGGTAGGATTTGTAATTAAAATTACTTGATCCCGAATTAGGTAATTTTTCTATTCTGATGTGTTTACCATCACATGCCCCTAAACAGTTGGGTAAATTCCAGAGGCGATCAAAACGAGCAGCAATGTCTTTCCAATGTTGCACATCTGGTAATGGCATGTAGTCTTCATTTAATATCTCCCATATTATTACTGTAGTTTCAGCTATGACCTTACAAATTGTATTATCTCCTCTTGCAAAATACAATCCTAGGCTTACAAACGTACAACCTGACCCCAAATATCTGAAAAATAATTAATATTAAGGTTAATTTTCAGAACCAGAAGCTAAAGAAAAGTGGAAAAATCTACGTAGTGTTTTTGTTCGCCACTTGAAACCGCCAAAAAGTGGAGCAAGTACTGCACAAAAACACAGTCAACCAATCTCGCAACAGCAATCATATCTTCCTTCTACTAGTACAAGCACTCAACCAATCTCGCAACAGCAATCATATCTTCCTTCTACTAGTACAAGCACTCAACCAATCTCGCAACAGCAATTACCACCACCACCATCAACAAATAATAATAAGAAACGGAAGAAGCTGGAAGAAACTCAAGCCGAGAAAGACATTTCAGCTTATTTTAAATTGAAACGATCCAAAATTCTAGATAACTGTGACAGTGCTGAAAATTCAAACAAAATGTTTTTACTGAGTTTACTATCGGACGTGAACAAAATGACTGATAGTCAAAGAAGACTGTTTAAGAGAAGAGTGCTTGCATTGATAGACGATATGATGGACCAAAGTAGTGAAAATATTAATAGTCCCATTACACTTTATTCTACTCCTTCACCGATGAGTGCTGCTGAGGTAATAAGTACGCCAATTACCTTATTATTATCACACGAAGAAGAAGAATAAGTAATAATTATAAAGTACTTAAATAAGTAATAATTATAAAGTTATTAAAATTTAATAAACATTTAATTACCTACATATGTCATAATGAAGTATTATTTACCTTAGGTTTATCAGAATCCTTTCTTCCGCACTGACACATTCCCTAAATTTAGTATTTCGTTGATGTATAGCAGGTTTTAATAACATAACAAGATGCAAGTAGGTCTCTTTAGACATTCGGTAGAAAGATAAAAACTTCTTATCATAATATTGTAGCTCTTGTGCGGCTACAAAAACTCTACAATTTATGTTTCTTTCAATATATGGATGAATCCAGTATTTTCTCTTGCGTTGACGTCTTCTATTTCTATAAAACAGAAAAACTGCGAGACCTTCATCGTCACTGGAGTTGCTGGACATAACGTCCGTCCACTAAAAACGAGTTTGCACAAATGATGAATTTAGTAATTTTTTAGTAGCATAATATGCGAGCGTCGGGTAGCGAGCAAGTATCCAAGTAGTATTCTACTCGAGTATCCAAGACTAGAGTCGCGCGCGCATATCGTAATGGGAGAAGGGCTTTAGGGTTGACTTCTGCCAGTCCTAAGAAACATTTTGAGATGTTTTTTTTTTGTTTAGGAAAAAGCATTTTTTTAAATATATTTAAAATATTTTTTTTTGTTTGTTTATTCTTAATTTTTTTTCACTGAATAAGCACGAGGACCACCTGATGATACAAGTCTCTTGTGCCTGTAATGTATTACTTCATATTTCTTATTACTTTGCCTATGTAAATATTCAAAACTCTATTCAAAGGGAACACGGCGCAGTCCAGTGCTGCCGCGAAGGGCGCTCTTAGCTCGGATTAGGCATTAACGCACATTTTTTTTTCAAAACAATTAAAAAAATATCTCAAAATGTTTCTTAGGACTAGCAGAAGTCAACTCTAAGAGGTTGTTAGCATTTTACCAATAACCCTGTATATGTTTTTGTGGATTTTTCTTTTGGGAGATTGTTCAGTAGGTGTATGGCATTCCTCCGATAGTGCTGGCTTACGCTCCAGACTTGACACCGGTTCTAACGCGTTTTTACCGGCTCTGCTATACATCAGGCGTTGTCACAAAAACAGGAAAGACGGCTTTGGTACCCCCGATCCCTAAACCAGGTTACCACTCAGATCAGTCCAACTACCGCTCTATAGCATAAGGTCTGCTCACCAAGATAATAGAATTCATTATTAACAACCAGCTCTTGTAGTATCTAGAGGAGCCCCAGTTGATTTGCGATCGCCAGTACGGTTTTCGTCACGCTCGCTCAGCTGGTCATCTTTAAGTATACGCATCGATGGATGGAGGTGGTGGAGTCCAAGGGTGAGGCGTTGGTGGCAAGTTTGGACATAACGAAGGTCTTTTATCGGGTGTGGCATAAAGCGCTTTATTCGAAGCTTCCTTCCTATGGGCTTTCCGAGAAATTGTGCGAGTGGATATCCAATTGTTTGGCAGATCGGAACATTAAGGTTGTCGTCGACGTTGCATGCTCAGACTTAAAACCGGTCAATGCTGGCGTTCCGCATGGTTGTGTGTGGCTGTGATGGTTCACTCTCTATTTCTCTTGCACATCAAGGACATGCTCAAACAATGCAGCTCAGTGATATTCTATACGGATGACACTACCGGAGATGCCTCATACACCGGCCGTACTAAAATTTATCGGGAAAACGTTATGGAGAGTCGGAACAAACTGGTGTATGAAGTCGAGACAATGTGGTCAAATGTCTCGAAGTGGGGCTAACTGAATCTAGTCTAATTTAACCCCAAGAAGACACAAGATGCCGCTAAAATATCCTTCTTTGCCATATCCTTCCGTTTTGAAGACACTCGGTTCATCGCCTGCAACTTTAATATGTTCAGGTTCAGTCTCACGTGGAGTATTGCATCTAGGGAGAAAACTGGTACTGGGGACAGTACCAGTTTTTTCCATTTGACCGCATTCAACGCAGAGCGACTCGAATCGTCAACGATCAAGCTCTCTTCGATCAGCTCGACCCTTTGGCACTGCGTAGAGATGTTGGACCACTGGACTGTATCTTTTACCGTATCTATCACGGAAAGTGTTCCGGAGAACTGTTCCATAATATTTGCAGCTAAATTTCGTTATCGGACATCCCAAAAAAGCATGATGTTTCTTCTTTTTTTTTTTTTTTTTTATGCCTGGTAGGTTAGCCTTTGACCACTATCTCACCTGATGGTAAGTGATGATGTGGTCGATGATGTTGTGCAGGCTAACCTAGCAGTACTGGCTCTCAAGGACAGCTGCCGGAACACACCGTTAGGTGCTTGGCGACAGATTTTCCACTTGAGGGTGGTAGCTAGCCAGGCGGGCATTCGCAAAATGCCCTACCATCATGCTATAATGACTGCCATCCTAAGACAACAACCGGGACCGACGGCTTAACGTGCCCTCCGAAGCACGGAAACGCTCAGTAGTAATGTCACTAGCGGTCACCCATCCAACTCTTGACCGCGCGTGACGTTGCTTAACTTTTCTGATCGTTTGAGAACAGCTAAGTAAACTTCGCTACGAGCACTTCAAAATCTTCTAATTCTTGTCGACGTCTGGAAGTCCACAAACTTGCGATTCTCACGGCATTTTCTGCTTTGCAATGCCACAATGTAGAAACAGCTGCCATGTGAAGATATCCAAACCGATACGACTTAGGTTAGGAGCCTTCAAGAAGAGAGCATATTCCCTTCACAAAGGCCGGCAACGCATCCTCGGGATCTCTAGTGTTGCGGATGTTCGGGAGCGACGGTGATTACTTACCACCAGGTAAGCCGGTTGCTCGTTAGCCCATAAAAAATGTGTTTGTTTCATAGTAAAATTAAGTCGATATTTATATTTAATTAGTTTTTTTGGTCTGGTTTTGTAGTAAATACGTTAACGTATGCGTACGACGGAGGCTGTTCGCGCTACGGTCTGTGTCCCCCAGTTTCCCCTAAATTTTCAATAAGCTGAACTTGTTTGCGAAGATGCAACCCGATAAAATAAACAATGTCATTTTTGCTTTAACGCCCTCGAAGTGTCAAAGCATACTAAAAGCTCAAACAAATTTAGCTATGACTCACTTAACACGTTAGCTCAATTGGCAGAGCATGTCCCGGTTCTACGGATGTCTCGGTCGAGGGTTCCAATCCCACTTGTGGGTCAAATTCTACCTTTCGTTGAAATTTTGTAAGCATATTCACTTAACAGGTGCTACGACAAAAATTACAAAATTAAAAGATCTAAATAAAATAATATTAGCTAATATGGGCTTAAGTGTACAATGATATTTTTTTTATTATAGCTACACACTACAGACTCGTGGTCCGTACTCTTATTTGATTTTAATTTGTTTTTTTTTGTTACTTTTAATAACTTTAAAACTATGAGCTCATTCACCAAACTTATCAATATTCTTCCTGATGGGAAGTTAGCTTAGTGTTAATTAAAATATGTTATAGCTAAAGTGAGTCCATACTTATATATATATTTTTTTTCTCCTTATATCTAGTTACTACAATGATAATTTAGGATCTTTTAATATTATGTTTATTATGGAGACGTATGTCTCCATAATAAACAGTTTGTTATTTTTATATATCGGATATTAACGACACAATTAAACAAACTTTTAATGCTATCGTGATAGAAAAAGCAAGACGTCCACCTGGTGTTAAGCGGTACCCACTGCCTATAACAGATACAGTTCGTCACAAGTGGCGAAGTACACTGCGCCCGCTACCCTGAAACTTAAAGTCGTTAAGTCTCATGTACCTGTAATATCACCGGCACCAATACCCTTCAAACCGGAACACACTAATGCGAACATCACTGCTTAGCTGTAGAAATTGGTATGTTGGCAGTACTTCTCCGGACAAACTCGCAAAAAGAGTTCTACTGCTACTACGACTTAAAAATATACAAAAGCGTGACATTTCGCAATGATAGGTAACATTATTTCGAGTAAGTATGTCGCCTAGAGGAGAGTGTAAACAGTCAGATCGCAAATGTATGCGACACACCGCGAAAACGTACCCGCCGCGGCCGGTCGGCGACGGCGGACGATTGAAACGGTGCCAGGCGCCGACCTACCAAAATAATTCCCACTCACACTCATCGCCGGGATACTCCACAATATCCAGATTGGATTCCGATTGTCCGGGCTTACGTAAATGTTGAAGAACGGCATGACGATACGCGTAAACCACTCGATACGCTAATTTACCATCACTGTAAATTGTCGGACGCCTAGATTCACCGTTACTAATGGGATGTTAACGTAGTGAGCGTCCCTCTTACCCCCAGTTTCAGAGTAAATTGTAGCTTCTCATCCCACATATGTATTTATAATGTTACCTTGTTATGAAATCTGAAATATTTCTGAATAAGTTCAAATAAGGAGAAACTGCGTAACCTTTAATAACTCTTGTCTTCTTGGATATAAAATCTTTATTAGGGATATGAATAATATAGGCGATAAAGTGTTTTGCGTGCTCGCAAACATATTTATTTGTATAAAACAAAGCGGCAGCAATCGCGGAAGATATTTATGAGGGTGCGTGAGAAATTACGACACTGAAGTCCATTTTACGTCTTGACTTAAGAGCCATTTCACAAAATCACGCTACTGAAGTTTAGGTAAATGCCAGCGCATCGCTTACACAAGCGAAAGAAGTGACGACGGAATAGCGTGACTGTGAGTAACATATTTTGATACTAGCACTCATTAATAAAGAAATCTAAGTTGCGAATTTAAAAATTGTGTGATTGGCATGAGTAAATAATCAATTTCTTGTCGATTACTTGCTAATGTTATAGAAAAGAAGTAGGCATGTACATTAAATAGTCAACCTGCATCGTGAAACTTTTATTTAAATTTCATCCTTGATGAATAAAAAACAGATATGTTTGAATCATTTATTGTAACAAAAAACTTAAATAATTAAAAAATTATACGGCTTAAAATTATATGAATATTTGATGTAACGACATTGATTAAAAGCTGCGGACTAAAAGCTCTTTCTTTTAAATTTTCCAAAAATTGCTGTTTTTCTCGTTCACACTCTTCAGTATCTATATCCAATCGTTAACACTGTCTGTCATAATGACCATGCATAGGATTGAGGTTTATTTTTCTGTGCATCCGGAAAACAACTTAGTACCAACCACAAACGTCCCATGACGTTTTTGGTTTTCCATTACTTTAACATGTCACCCTCATATTCCCATACCATAATATATCACCTACACCATTAAAAAAATAACATTTTCATCCATTTAGTTTGAGTAGACCAAACAGCGAAATGTAAATATATATTTACAGATTTTGAGGTTTTTTTGTTTTTAAATCGAATATCTTTGATGCAATCTATAATCCACATATATATACTTCCGAAATCAGATTGAAGACGTTCTGAAAAAAGGCCAGGTCAAAAGTACCCTAAACCGACGCTTATGTATGAAAGGATTGATGAGTATAGATGAAGCGAAAGAGATATGTCAGGATCGTAGTAAGTGGAAATCCGTGGTCTCTGCCTACCCCTACGGGAAAGAGGCGTGATTTTATGTATGTATGTATATACTTCTTGGTACCAATGCAATCCTCACTATATACTCTTATGCTCACTATTTCCTCTATAGAAAATAAATGATAATACACCTTTTTATACAAAAAATATACTGGAAATGGGGTTTGAACACACGAAAAAAATGGTGGGAAATAGTAATTTAATTGCTATTTCTATTTTTTCGTAACTAACTCACCTAGAACTTCGATCTTCTTTTAATATGATAATTTACTATTGTTCTTTAGCCATGAATTGTTACAGATTTTTACGCCAAATATTTTAAAGTAACAAAATTAAAACAACCCAATTGTTTTAAGAACTTTGGCGGGAAAACTGTATTGGAAAGCAATATTTTTTTCTGAAAAACTATACCACCTACGGCTTTGGTCCTTCTTTGATATTATTATTTACATGTAATTTATACACCATTATTATTTTAGATTTTTGGTTTAGAAGTTTAAAATTAGTTACGAGATTATTTAATACGCAAATTTGCATCGGTAAGTGTTTGCGTTGCAAAATATATCGAGTGAAAAATGACTTATACATATGCAAAATTGCGGTTTTCTAGATTTATAACTGTTGAAGTAGTTACGATATTAATATGAAATGACGTAATATTTTGGGGCCAAAATGTAATGCTGGTAAATAATGTTGTGCTGGTTTCAGATTTCATAAAAATATTCAAAATACTTCCTACTTCATACGTTATCTCAGAAAAATATGGATTTTTTCTTGTATGGGCAAGGATGCATCCTTTTGAAAACCATTTGGATTATGAAAGTCGGCCTTACGCAGATTTATGGTAAATTTGTAAATACGACTATCGACCGCTAACTGGTATCCCGGTTTGTACAAATGATGGAAAAGCCGAGAGGCCGGTTTGTACAAATTTTCAATAGAAGGTAGTTTAATTTCCAGCTGAAGTTATCGCTGTGTTCACTTATAGACATTAACTGAATCCAAAAATATTGGAAATCAATTATTCGCCTGTCATCTAATCCTCCTAAAACAAAAGTTATAGTGAGTTACTAATTTAAACTAGAATAATATAAAAACTAGCAGACCAAAAAGAAGAAGTCAACCCTGTGAGGTTGTTAGCATTTTTCCAATAACGCTGTATAAGGCTGCATAATTGTGACGTTTCCTTTTTTTAACACAATGGATGAACAGAAACTAAAGATGTAGTTACTTAACAAGACAACAATACTTCTATTATGGACAACAAAAATAAAGTATAGTCTGTTACTTAAAAAAAATATCGACATGATCAAAACTCTGTGGTCGCACTATAAACTTGCATCTAAGCGTTCCGCGTACGAGACGTCACAGCAAGGAAAACGAACGCAGATCCTACCTCGATGGGCGCTCGCGCGGTACTGATCGCCTCGCGCTTGTACATTTCAATTTATGTGCATTTCGAGTTATGTTAAATATTTTTTCTTGTCTAACAAAACAGAGTTAATATCACAATTTATTAAAGATCAGATTAATTAAAGAATGAACTTTCTTTTTATATAATATCTGTTTGGAATTACACTTTATTAAACGCAATATATGGTGGTAAACTGCTGATATAATTCGTGGAAATTGGCGCAAGATCTTTATTTTTTTTTCTACAATGACTATTAATTAGCGATATTCTAGTACACTATGTGTCAACATGATTATATGCCTGATGCACAGTTTTTTTTTTCAGTTAATTTGATGAATCTTTAAACAAGAAATATAACTCTGAAGTTGGCTATGTGTACCTTAATTCGTAAAACAAGGTGCGGGAGATTGGTCACTACAAAATAATTAATGTTATGTTTGTAAATCTGGTACATTAACTGAAAAGAGAACAGATTATTCTATTTTCATCAATTATTAAACAACTTGTAGATATTTCCTATGATAGTAAATTAAGCGCTTAAAATCTTCGTATACCGCATTAAAATGTGAAATGCCTCTTAAGGTTGAACTGGCCGGTCACTTCTCCATACAAACGTCGTAGGGTGATTACTCCCTTATTTGAGATTTTATGTTCAGACTTAAGCATAATACCGATTGATGTCGTCATTGTCTAGGCTAGTATGATGCGAACATTTAAAAAAAAAAATTTAAGTTGTAAGTTATGAGCCTCGAAAACTTTATATGAAAATGTTTCGATGCTCATAATTCTCAAGTTAATTATTTTATTAAAATTTCGCCATCATACAAGCATAGATAATGACGAGATCAATCGGTGTTAGGTTTTATTTTGGACCTAAATCCTCAATTAAGGGAGATTTCACCCTACGGCGTTTGTATGGAAAACGGGCCGGCCAGTTCACCCTCAAGGCAAAGTCGTAAGTTGCAAGTATGTAGATGGCTATCAAAGTTCTTGTTTGGGATAAATGTCCGGTAAGGTGCGGGTCGAAACTAGGACAACGATTAATTTTAAGGGATTTCATAGCGCGTGCCTTGCATTCTACTTTCGGTGTATGCTCTACGATACCCACTTTCATTTGGGACGTAGGTATTAGGTTGACGCTGGATCAGGAATACAGACACGCTGCTTAAACCAGGGGCTTTATAATAAGGCATACATTGCCGCATAAGGTAACATCAGTGTTATGCCGGGCAGCTTTCCAGACGCTATACGTCCTAATAATGCTTTTTTGGTAGAAGACTAGCAGCTTACGCAGCAACACCCCACTCACATCCACATTAGTAGCGGTATTCTGCTCATTATGTACATTCTTCCCTATGACACCTATTGATAAAACCAACAGGAGAATAAAATGGATAATCCTTACATATATTCTTTAGCCGGGAACTGGAATATTTATATAAAAATAAAATTTAAGTAACGAAAAACAATAGCATATACGTGTATATCATAAACCTTATATACCCCCTGCGAGTAAATTATGTATTTATTATCTTAATTATATTGTATATATTATTATCTTAATCACTCACAGACTCAATGTAACGTAAGGTTGTGCTGAACTAAAAATCCGCTAATCCTCGCCATCCGTGCTTGTCCGGAAAGAGGTTAATTCCTCCCACAAATCACTGGAAAATTTATGACTTCCCGAGGTAAGGTAATAGAGCAGATCATCCCGGAGAATTAGGTACACATTAGATAAATTAGGGATACCTATCTTTTCGATAAACGTACTGTAAACATGTGTTAATCCTTCTGACTGTGACATATTGTATGTTCAAATTTTAGCGGTATGAGTTGGGTTAGATCTCAGTTTCTGGCTCGTAAATAGCTTAACCTGCTTATCTGGTAGTAGCACAGGGTATCTTTTTAAAATTGTCATTAAATTTCACACATCAAAAAATGTTTATGTGTAAAATGGCTATTTTCTTGCTAACTGTAATTTTTTTTTGAAAATCTGTTAATGTGGATCTAAATTCCATTAAAAAATATGGATAGTCTCCTAAGACCATTTCCGAGTAGCTGCAACGGATAGGGTACTTCCCCTTACTGCCCCGCTGAAAGTTTCCACCCTGTATTTGTTAGTTACATATTTTATGTTATTTTAAGGACTAGTATTAGTTTTTTGAGGACTAGACAGCGTTATAAGTATTTAGACTACAATACTTATCGGTACCCTAGCTTATTAAAAAATTAGTTATTTATCTCGAAATTATTCCATAACCTATTATTTTAAGATAAGGTTATTAAAGTTTTATCATATTTAACGATGTATTTATAAATATATACACCAGTGTAGCTTACAGAGTTAATCCAAAACGTCAACATACATATATTACTCACTTAATAACTAAATAAAAATGAACACAACACAATGAATAAATCATCAAATTCATATAATTACATAGAAATTAAAATTAAATGGATTAAACAATATAATACTACAAATAAAGATTTGTTTTTGTGGATTTTTTGATTTTTGTATGCAGCAAATAAACTTAATAACTACTGGACTGATTTGGATAAAATTTGGTATGGAAATAGTTTGAGACCCGATGAAGAACATAGGATAGTGTTTATCCAACTGCGCAAAAAGAAGTTAATGGTTTTGAGCAAGAACCGACATACGCGATCGGCGTCGGATCCGCATCCGAAAAGCTAGTATTCTATAAGGCGCTGCCACACGTTTCCAGGTCAAGGCCCCGGAAGTGTTCCATTAGGGACGGGTTTTTTTTTAAATATATTTTGTATTAACTTGTTCAACTAGTTCATTGTCAGATGCATCCGGGATGTTAATCTACATCTAGATAATGTAAAAAAGAGGAAAGATTTGTATTGTTGTATGCAACGAATAAACTTAAAAGCTACTCGACCGATTTGGATGAAATTTGGCAAAAAGAGGTTAATGGTTTTGCGTGATAACCGCCATACGTGCGGGCGGAGCCGTGGCCGGAAAGCTAGTAATATATAACATAGTTTCTACTTGAGACCGCACGACCCAGAGCTGGAAATGTGCGGATGCGCCTAAGCAAACAGTCAAAATCATTTATTCAAATTAGACGTAAAGGACCTTACGGTGGCTTCATTTACCCAAATCAATAAGTACAATAGAAAATTCTACTACAAAGTGTGTTAGCTTCTTTATTCGTTAACTTAATATAATATAGCTAAGCTAAACGTCTGTTCTCGCTGAACGCCAAGTCAGAAGTTACTGTTGCATCAACGACTCATTCCCTGTGCGGATATTACGTGATTATGTAGTCATAGAGAAAGACTATCGGAAGCAAGTCGTTGACGCTAGTGGTAGTTTCTAACCAAATTCATCCTTTTAAGTTTATCTACCTCCCTAAGTGCCAGATAGATGGCAGTAGTGGTGCAGTTTTTCTCTGGCAGTTTAATGATTGCTATAGGTGGCGACAACATCCGGCCCTCCTGCGCACGCAGCCGTCCTCGGCCGCGTCCAAGTCTGAAGCATTTTCTGAGAACATCAATTAAATATAACAGTTTATTATTAAACTAACGTTTATTGTGTGTTATTGTCCTTGAAACAAACACAAAAAGCTGTAGCACTAACACATGAACACTAGGTATATTGCCATTCATTGGGGCCTCAAAACTATTCCATCAGCGGTAAGTTTACCGGAGCTTGCAATTTACCCTAGGCGAAGCAGTCGACAACCCTAGTTGCATGTCATTACAAACTCTGGCCTTATATTCAGACATAAAAGCCTCACAATCTCATGGTCATGACCAGCAATTATGCCGATTTCAGCCCAAAGGAATACCAATATAAGTAATAATAATAATATACCTTATTGTGCCAAAAACAGTTTCTTACATTGGTCAGAAAAAAAGTAAAAAATAATATGGTATATCACTATAAATGTTAGTTATAAGTTATAAGTTAATATAGCAGAAGCAGTTAATATAATTTGTTACCAAAAACTTATAATCTAAATTATTTTATATTCTATAACATTGCACTCAGTTACTGACTAATTCACACTAGCCCCCACACTAGGATATCCTGTGTTGTAGGTGGTCTAGTTCTCTTCCAATGTACATTACTTTTATAAATTTGTGATCAATAGATAAGTGTAATAGATAACTTTTTTAAGTGGTAGTGCCACGCTGTAGCTTTTCAGGTTACAGCTGCATGGGCCGGCACGACCGGGGAAGTACCACTCTCCCACATGATATCGACGTGAAGTAGTGGCTTGCCATTGCGTTTCGATCGATTTGTGGGAGTTCCGGAGGCCCAATCCCCCCCCCCCCCCAAAGGAATATGGCAGCACAGTTTAAAGAGACAGTACTCCAGGAGGGTACCAGCCGCGAAAGCGCTGGAGAATCCCTCTCCGGGCATCCACCTCCAGGACCTGAACCTGAAGGTGGATGCTCGGGCTGCCCTGCGTATTCTGGAGGGGGCAAAACAGTGCTCAAACCTATTTCTGCTGCTCGAGGCAAACGAAGCAGGCGGCTTAAGTCACCCCACACCACGCTAGCCGTGGACTTTTGCAACATACGGGGTCTCCGTTCTAACCTGAACGATGTCCATTACCACCTGGAGACTGCTAAGCCGGCCTTGCTCTTTTTAACCGAAACACAGATATGCTCTCCGACAGACACCTCATTCCTCACATACCCAGGGTACAAACTGGAGCATTCCTTTTTGCCGCGGGCGGGGGTGTGTCTTTACGTCAGAGAGGATATCTGTGCTCGTCGTCTCAGTAGCCTTGAAGGACGGGGCCTATCTGACATTTGGTTGCGCGTAGACTGCGATGACCATCCGCGAATCTACGCGTGCCTTTATAGGTCCCATAGCAACGGTAATGCCGAAATAGATCAGTTCATGGAGCACATACAGATGGCTACAGATTCCGTGCTTGAGCAGATCCCCACCGCAGAGATCGTGATACTTGGCGATTTCAACGCCCACCATACCGAATGGCTTGGTTCGCGCACCACCGATCATGCGGGGAGATCTGTTCACGACTTCGCTTTGGCATATGATCTTACACAACTGGTCACCTCGCCTACGCGTATCCCAGATGTGGATGACCATACACCTTCCCTGTTGGACCTTCTGCTGACCTCTCACCCGGACAACTACTCAGTATCCGTGAACGCTCCTATCGGTTCGTCGGACCACTGCCTGATCCGGAGTTCAGTGCCGGTTACACGCCCAACTCGACCCCGTTTTGTAGGTTGTCGTCGCGTGTGGCACTATAGGTCTGCAGATTGGGACGGGATGCGGTCTTTTTTTGCATCCTACCCATGGGGGCAAGTTTGTTTCTTGCCGGATGATCCAGATGTCACTGCCGACTATGTTGCTGATGTAGTGCTTCAGGGTATGGAACTCTTTATTCCATATTCTGCAGTGCCCATCGGTGGCAGGTCCCAGCCCTGGTTTGGTCGTACTTGTAAAATGGCCTCTGGCCAAAAACGAGAGCGTTACCAAGCTTGGGCCAACTCAGTGGCATCTAAGGATTTAAATACCAGCGATCGCAAAAAGGAATATAATTTTGCCTCCAGGTCCTTCAAAAGAGTAATCGCAAGAGCGAAGTCGGAGCATATCGGCAGAATTGGCGAGAGACTAGCCCGCCTTCCTTCGGGAACACGTGCGTTCTGGTCTCTCGCCAGGGCTGTCCAGGGGAATTTTTGTCAGTCATCTCTACCGCCCCTGCACAGAGAGAATGACACACTGGCCCACACCGCAAAGGAGAAAGCCGATCTTCTGGGCACTCTCTTTGCGTCAAACTCGACTTTGGATGACCAAGGGAGCTCACCACCGACTATACCACGGTGTGATACCTCGATGCCAGATATAAATTTCCGGCAAAGTGCTGTACGTAAAGCACTGTTCTCCTTGGATATTCATAAGTCGAGTGGGCCTGATGGCATCTCTCCGATAGTGCTGCGGACATGTGCTCCAGAACTGACTCCGGTTCTTACGCGTCTTTTCCGGCTCTGCTACACATCAGGCGTTGTCCCAAAAACATGGAAGACGGCCTTGGTGCACCCGATCCCTAAAAAAGGTGATCGCTCAGATCCGTCCAACTACCGCCCTATAGCCATAACGTCTTTGTTCTCCAAGATAATGGAATCCATTATCAACAACCAGCTCTTGCAGTATCTAGAGGAGCACCAGCTGATTAGCGATCGCCAGTACGGTTTTCGTCGCGGTCGCTCAGCTGGTGATCTTCTAGTATACCTTACGCATCGATGGGCGGAGGTGGTGGATTCCAAGGGTGAGGCGTTGGCGGCTAGTTTGGACATAGCGAAGGCCTTTGATCGGGTGTGGCATAAAGCGCTTCTTTCGAAGCTTCCTTCCTATGGGCTTTCCGAGAAATTGTGCGAGTGGATCTCCAGTTTTTTGGCAGATCGGAGCATTAAGGTCGTTGTCGACGGTGCATGCTCCGACTTGAAGCCAATTAACGCTGGCGTTCCGCAAGGCTGTGTGCTATCTCCGACACTATTTCTCTTGCACATCAATGACATGCTGCAGCTCAGCAATATTCATTGTTATGCGGATGACAGTACCGGAGATGCCTCTTACACCGGCCGTGCTAAAATTTCTCGGGAAAACGTTGTGGAGAGTCGGAACAAACTTGTGTCTGAAGTCGAGACCATGTTGTCTAATGTTTCGAAGTGGGGCCGACTGAACTTAGTTCAATTTAACCCCAAGAAGACACAAGTTTGTGCGTTTACCGCTAAATTATCCCCCTTTGTCGTATCCCTCCGTTTTGACGACACTCCCCTTGCCCTATCAACTAGCATCGGAATACTTGGCGTCGACATATCGAGCGTCGTTCAATTTCGCTGTCACTTGGAAGAGAAGGCTAAATTAGCCTCTAAAAAGCTTGGTGTGCTTGGAAAGGCGAGGCGGTACTTCACGTCGGCCCATCGCCTGCAACTTTATAAGGCTCAGGTTCGGCCTCACATGGAGTACTGCTCTCATCTCTGGGCGGGAGCTCCCCAATACCAGCTTCTTCCATTTGACCGCATACAACGCAGAGCGACTCGAATCGTTGACGATCAAGTTCTCTCCGACCGGCTCGACCCTTTGGCACTACGTAGAGATGTTGGATCACTCTGCATCTTCTACCGCATCTATCACGGGGAGTGTTCTGAGGAACTGTTCGATTTACTACCTGCAGCTCAATTTCGCCATCGGACTTCCCGACAAAGCATGATGTTTCATAAATTTCATGTCGATGTCTGGAAGTCCACAACTTTGCGATTTTCACGGCATTTTCTACCTCGCACTGCCACAATATGGAACCAGCTGCCAGGTGCAGTATTTCCGAACGGATACGACTTAGGGGCCTTCAAGAAGAGAGCATATTCCCTCCTCAAAGGCCGGCAACGCATCCTCGATACCTCTGGTATTGCGGATGATCGTGGGCGACGGTGATCACTTACCACCAGGTGAGCCGCCTGCTCGTTTGCCCTCCTATCCCATAAAAAAAAAAAAAAAAAAAAAAAAAAACTGATTATTCTAAAAACATACTTACAGTTGGTATTTAGTGTACCTACTGTTGTTTTTTATAAAGGAATACAGTATGACGTGACTTTCTTAAATTATGTATGTAAGTTAGCATTATTTAAAATTTCCTACAGGTATACCAATGTTTTATTAGTAAACCAATTATAAAATTGCAAACCGCGGAGAAAGAAGTATACATTTTAATAAATTATAGCAAAAACATACCAAAAGTATCAAGTGTTGAAAGGAAATGCATTTGACATAAATAAAAGCCTTATATTTGCGTATCCGCAGAGATTTCATTTAAGCAAGTTGTAAGAATGTACTGGCATCATAGGTTATTTCACTAGAACTTTCAATTTACCCCATGCGAAGCTCTTACTCGTTATATATATTTTTATTTGACTCGGCGTCTCCTGACTCTAATATTTATCTTATTTTGCAAGGCTTGATAGTTAATATACGATTAGATCACCCAAAGGCGCGAGCATTGGCTTCAACAATACTAACCCCACATCACAATATCGCCCAATAACGGATCAAATTCCGGAATCACCGAAGAAAGTATAACAGTTTGACTTACTGCGGGTGACGCACGTCGCGTGCGTTTTACTTTTTTTTCTCCTTTTATCCGTTTCATTGCTACTCGACGATTGTGACCTCTCAGAACATGACGATTATTCTGAGCTTGAAGTTATCGAGGCACGCCTCCTCTTTTTTGTTCGTTTTCGACTTCGTGGCATGTCACGTGCTTCGATCCCACTTCTAATGTTAGCTTCTTTATTCGTTAAGTAATATAATATAGGTAAGCTAAACGTCTGCTTTCGCTGAACGCCACGCCGAAAGTGAGCGGTACTGTTAGCATCAACGACTCATTCCCGAGGATATTACGTGATTATGTTGTCATAGAGAAAGACTATCGGAAGCAAGTCGTTGACGCTAGTGGTAGTTTCAAACCAAATTCATACTTTTAAGTTTATCTACCTCCCTAAGTGCCAGATAGATGACAGTAGTGGTGCA
This sequence comes from Plagodis pulveraria, assembly GCA_963890685.1. Taxonomy (NCBI): domain Eukaryota; kingdom Metazoa; phylum Arthropoda; class Insecta; order Lepidoptera; family Geometridae; genus Plagodis; species Plagodis pulveraria. The sequence continues at coordinate 14,600,823 of OY982962.1, forward strand.
GTTTTTCTCTGGCAGTTTAATGATTGCTATATGTGGCGACAACAAGTGCAACATGGGCTTAGTTAGTTATGGAACATCTATTACGGGTTCCGTATTAACTGTTACTTAGCCTGTTCGGCTGTACGTCCATATGTCCGATCTTTAAAAGGTCTCTTTCTGCCTCTCTGTATCTTTGCCAGCCGGTAGTAATTTTCTATCCTCTGCTCTTTTATTATTGAAAAAGAAAGTTCCCAGACTTCATTTATGTTAATTATTTCCATGATAACGTGATAGAAAAACGTGACAGTGCAGTACCACTGTCACGTTTTTCTATCACTATCCGTTTGTTCTGCTTAAACAAAAAACACCGGCATCAAACAAAGTTAAATTCAAAATGTCTTTTATGAACAAGTTTCTATTGAAACAAACGTACTATAAAGAAGAAAACAAAATAAAGCTACTCTAATGTGGTAATATTGTATTCACGATGAACTCAATAAATTTTGACTAAAGTTTTTGTTTTATGGCGAAGGAGAGCAAACGAGCTGTTAGCTCGCCTGGTAGTAAGTGATTAACATAGGCCACTGATATCCGCGTCAATGGAGGTCCCAAGAATATGTTCTTTAGGATTTCCAGCATTTAAGGGAATATACATATTTCTTTCTGAATTCGTATAGTTGCAGTAATACTACAGATGGCAGTTGGTTTCATCTATACTTATAATAAAACTGTAACAGATACAATTCTGTACGTGGGAGATATAAAAAAAAAAATTTTGAGAGCACTCTGTAGCTGACACTGATGTCAAAACTATATATTTTTTATTTTTGTCTGTCTGTCTGTCTGTATCTCGGCCGCGCATCACTCCAAAACTACTGAATGGAATTCAATGAAACTTAACACGATTTGAGTTCATACTACGAAGAAGGTTATAGTATACTTTTTATCCAGATATTCAGTACGGTGTCCTCGGGAATGGGGATGAAAGCCATAATGTACAGTTAGTTGTAATTTATTAACGCGTAGTCCGATTTTGATTATTTATTTTTTGTTAAAATTGTTAGTAGAAGTAGAAGTGCACAATCTAATATATATTCATTCTACCGCCAAACAGGGGAAACTTCGGCAAAAAGACGCCGTTTTGAAATCGAAATTACAAAGAAACTCACAAAGTACTACTACTGTCTTCTAGAAAATACAACCCGGGAGTTTTCAAACCCAAAGCAAAAAGCTCCTTTCTGAGCTATGCTTTACCGCAGCAAGCACATTTGCAGCGTTGCTTAATATGAGATAAACAGCGGTCAAATGTGAGTGAACAGTGAGTGTTATGTGTAATTAGTCTGCAGGTACGGCAATCGCGAGCGAAGTCGCAGATACAGCAAGTGTGAAATAAAAGTGCCAAATTTTGGCTCTTTCTTCTTTTTACTAAAGTTTTTAACGAAACAGCCAAGCAAAATGAGCAAGTATAATTTTCTTTTTCTTGTATAGCGGTCAGCTATTATTTTAACTTTATTAATTTAACTTTTTTTATAATTTTTATTAATGATATACTGACTACCTATCACGGTTCTAAATATACAGCCTCTTAAGACGCTGTCAAAAGCTGAAATTTTGTCACTATCGGACTGCGTAGGAGCGAAAGAGAGGCAACGATGGTGAAATCGCGATTATGAAATCTGAAAGAAAGCTTAATAACACAAAAGTAATATCGTAAATCGAAAATTTTACGTTTCTTATCCCACTTGTTAAAGTTTCTCTATTTTATTTTATATTTTTATACACATTCATGCATAAATATTTCAGATATTTACGTTTCAAGCGTGATTTAGAGTCAACTTCATTTTATTCTATCGAGAATAAATTTAAGGTAACGTGTTTCGGACTTTTCATGGCTTAGAGAATATAATCAAAATAAACATATAATTTTCTTACTGCTAGAAACTAAATATAATTCCTAAAAGTCTGTCTATTTAGCACTTGTCAGCGCCTTAAGGGATAGACGGATGGATGGACCACAGTGGCTTAGTAAATTGATATAAAAGATTTCAGATCTAAGGACCTTCCAAGCTCTGGGCCATCTGAATTAAGTAGAAAATACCATTTACAGCCTCGATGCATCTGACAGTGAACTGGGTGAACAAGTCAATAGAAAATATAGACAGTATTTTTGTGACGGAACAAGCTCGAGGCCCACCTGATGTTAAGCGGACTAACCTCTGCCTATAACAGATGCATATCCTCACAAGTCACAAATTGCACTGCGCCCGTCACCTTGAGACATAGTTATTAAGTCCCATGTGCCTGTAATTTTACTGGCTCTCAAGGACTGCTGCCGGAACACACCGTTAGGTGTTTGGCGACAGATTTTCTACTTAAGGGTCTTCGCTAGCCAGGCGGGCATTCGCAAAATGCCCTTCCACCATGCGGTGAAGCTCAAGCCCGCGGCGGGATTCGAACCATGAACCTGCTGCGCGGCAGTCCATAGACAATGCCACTGAGCCATCACTGCTTCAAAAGCAAGTGATGGAAAAATTATGGGTCCTTGTTGGAGGGTTAAAACCTTATTGCTAATCCTGGCCGACTCCAATTTATTGAAATGACTGACATTGTGTTCGGTTGTTTGTTATAAAAATGTTTTTATGTCATGTCTTGTGCTTAATAAATTCTGCTTATATTTTACACCAAATACGTGTTTAAATATGATTTATAGAAGGTTATGGTTCAGCAAAAATAGTGCAACGTTATTGTAAATATGTCGGAAACGAAAAATCAAAGTTTTTCACATGAAAAATTACGCGGACGTGAAAATTACGTCGAGTGGAAATTTGTTATGAAAAATGCATTGATTCACGACAATTTATGGATCTGTATAAGCGGTTACGATAAGGATGACAAAACAACGTCCGAAGTGAAAGATCGACGTGACGAAATTGCAAAATCTAAAATTTGCTTGGGCGTTGAAAAGTCATGTTTTTCACATTTGATGTCAGCTGATACGGCGAAAGACGCCTGGAATGCACTAGAACGTGCATATGATGATAAAGGACTCGGTTCAAGAGTGAGAACTCTTCAGAACTTGTGCGCTGTCAAACTGGAGAACTATTCTAGCATGGAAGCTTACGTCAATGAAGTATTGTCATTAGCGCAGCAATTGGCGAATATGAACAAACCTGTTGATGACGAGTTTCTTGGTGCGTTGATGCTCAAAGGTTTACCGACAGAGTACGAGCCCATGATCATGACACTAGAGCATTCGGGAGCTGTCATTACTGCTGATCTAGTCAAATCGAAACTGCTACAGGATCAACGTTGGACTACTCGTGGAGATTCGAGTGAGTGCTTGTATTCTAAAAGAAAAGGCGCTAGTACGAGTGACTCCTGGACGAGAAAAGCGCAGCAGCACAAGGATGAGTCAAAAGCGAAGGATAATTCCGCTAGAAAGAGAGAACCGTGGTGCTGGAAGTGCAGACAGAAAGGACATCTGAAGAAAGATTGCCGGAACGCGAAGGATTCTTCAGGAAACTGTGTCTTATCAGCATATAGTACTGGATCTGACTCGGAATCTTCGTGGTACATAGACTCGGGGGCTACAAATAACATGACTGGCAGGCGTGATTTGATGACAGACTTCAAATCGCGAGATGGTCACGTCACCATTGCTAATGGAGATAAACTGCGGTGTACAGGTATAGGTACTGTTAAGTTGTCGGATAGCGCGACGTTAACTGATGTGTTGTATATACCTAAGCTGTCTGTAAATCTCATATCTGTTTCGCAATTGATTAAGAATGGTTGTATTGTTAATTTTGATACTACTGGTTGTACAATTTCTAAGCTGGGCGATGTTTTGATTAAGGCAAATGACGTTGGAGGGGCTTACAAACTTCAGACCTACAGTCTAAGGGCGAATCTTACTACTAGCACTGCAACTTGGCATCAAAGACTTGGCCATTTAAGCGCCAACAATATGAAGCTTTTGAGGCAGGGACTTGCTAATGATATTAGTTTTCAGGACGACCCTTGTAAAGACGTTGCCTGTGAAGTTTGTTTAAAGGGAAAGCAAGCTCGGTTTCCTTTTCCCAGCAATCCTGAGAAGTCTGTGGCTGTAAAGCGGTTGGATTTAATCCATACCGATTTGTGTGGTCCGTTGCCGGTGAATTCGCTTGGAGGCAAGAGGTATATCCTGGCATTCTTGGATGATCATTCGAGGAAGGTGTTCGTGTATTTCCTGAAGCGTAAGAGCGAGGTGAGTGAATACACGAAAAACTTTATTAAGCTAGTCGAAACTCAGACTGGTGACAAAGTTAAAGTTTTAAGATCGGACAATGGGACCGAGTATGTGAACAGAGACCTTGAAGGTTTTTTGAAAGGTAAGGGGATAGTCCATCAGGTAACTGTGCCTTACAGTCCTCAACAGAACGGTTGTGCGGAAAGGCTAAACAGGACCCTCCTAGAAAAAGTAAGGTGCCTCTTGTATACTTCGAACCTAGACCACAAGTTTTGGGCAGAAGCTGCCTGTACTGCTGCACATTTAATAAATGTGTCACCTTCGAAAAGGCTCTCAGGGCAAACTCCTGAGGAAGCCTGGACAGGTAAGAAGGTTAGCTTGAAACACTTACGTGTGTTTGGCTGCGAAGCTTATGCTCACATTGATAAAGTGAAGCGGAATAAGCTTGAACTAAAAAGCAAGCGTTGTATATTTCTTGGCTATGACGGTAATGGATATAGGCTCTACGATTCGGCGAAAAATATAGTTTTTCGTAGTCGTGATGTTGTTTTTAACGAAACAATTTTTCCAGGTGTCAAGAGTAAACGGCCCGTGGAGATCTTCTTTCCGACTAGTGATGACGGAGATACCGTTGAAGATGCGGATGTTCGTGATCAGTCTGGGACTGAGCTTGAGGTGGAGATGCCATCACTACCAACTGTAGAGGCTGAGGTTGAGGCGGAGAGACCGGTAGAGCCTGAAGTGTGGTTTGAGGCTGACGAGCAGGTGCCGAGTTCATCTACTGATACAACCAGAATGCCACGGAAGCCACCATCTGACGGACCAGCCTATAATTTACGGCCGAGAGTACCGAGGACGATGTCTGCGCTCGAGACAGAGTTGAGTGAGCCGACGAATGTCAAGGAAGCTTTGCAATCGAGTGATAGTAAGCTTTGGCGGCAAGCTATGCAAGATGAGATTGATTCGTTCAATAAGCATGAGGCTTGGGAGGTCAAGAATCGATGGTTGTTTAAAATCAAACGTGACGCCAATGGCAAAGTGGCGTGTTATAGAGCGCGATTGGTTGCAAAGGGTTTTACCCAAAAGTTCGGAATTGACTACATGGATACTTTTTCTCCGGTTGTGAGAAATAGTTCGTTGAGAATGCTGTTGTCTCTTGCGGTTGAATTAGATCTGAAGATTGATCACCTTGACGTCAAGACTGCTTTTCTGAATGGCAATTTGAGTGAAGAAATTTATATGTCACAGCCTGAAGGTTTCGTCAAGCAAGGCAATGAGCATATGGTCTACAGACTCAAGAAAGCCGTGTACGGGTTAAAGCAGGCGTCACGTGCCTGGTACGATAAGGTAAAGGAAGTTTTACTCGCAGAGAATTTCACGCAGAGCAAGTATGAGAGCTGTATCTTCAGTCGCCGAGTGGGTAAGCGAACCATTATTATTGCTCTCTATGTAGACGATTTTTTCGTTTTTTACGACTGTGACGAGCTTGCTGATAAGCTAAAAACGTCACTGAAGTCTCACTTCACAATTAAAGATTTAGGTGAGGTTAAATATATGCTAGGCATCAAAGTACAGCGCACTAGTCGTGAGTTGAAGCTGAGTCAGAAAACCTATATTGAAAAGCTTCTTGAACGTTTCGGTATGAGTGACTGTAAAGTTGCTAAGACGCCCTTAGATGTAGGTCTGAAGTTTTCTGATAGCGCCACCCACGAGAGTAGACTACAGTATCAGGAGCTGATAGGATGTTTATTGTATATAGCTGTGATCTCAAGACCTGACATTTCATTTGCTGCATGTTTCTTAAGTCAGTTTAATACTTGCTACACAGCGGAACACTTTGCAGCGGCCAAACGTGTATTGCGGTATTTAAAAGGCACAATGAATTTAGGTCTTGTGTACAGAAAAAGTGATGAACATGATAAATTTCATGTTTATGGATTTACTGACGCTGATTGGGCTAACGGGGCGGATCGTAAATCTTACACGGGGTATATTTATAAGCTAGGTATGAATGTTATTTCCTGGGGTTGTTATAAGCAATCGTGTATCGCACTTTCGTCTACCGAGGCGGAGTATATAGCTTTGTCTGAAGCTGCCAAAGAGGCGGTATACGTCCGTGCGGTTCTTGCTGAGTTGATAGGTCAATGTCACACTGTAACCCTGTATAGTGATAATCAGTCTGCGGCGAAGCTGGCTAGTAACCCAGTGTTCCATAAGCGAACAAAACATGTGGACATTAGATATCACTATATTCGTGAAGCTGTTGAGAATAGGGTGCTAGAACTGATGTACATGCCAACAGAGCAGATGACTGCTGATGTGCTCACGAAGGCACTGCCTAGCTGTAAGCACTTGTCTTTTGTACGAGATATGCTTGAAGTCCTCCAGGATTAAGAGGGCGTGTTGGAGGGTTAAAACCTTATTGCTAATCCTGGCCGACTCCAATTTATTGAAATGACTGACATTGTGTTCGGTTGTTTGTTATAAAAATGTTTTTATGTCATGTCTTGTGCTTAATAAATTCTGCTTATATTTTACACCAAATACGTGTTTAAATATGATTTATAGAAGTCCTTGATTTGGAAATGTGGATAGAGACTAGTAGAATATTTTAATTTACGTGATCGACTCGTAACACACCTACTATTCACAGCAAATACTAAGATGAAATATACAGTTTGTGCTTACATATTAATTCGAATAAGATCTTGATATTATCAAATCCAGCGCAAACGAAATCGCAGGCTGCAGCTAATTTAGGTAAGGTATTTAATCGTAACAGTATTTTTAAGTAATCTTTATTGCAGTATACAGGGTTATTGGTTAAATGCTAACAACTTCTTAGGGTTGACTTCTGCTAGTCCTAAGAAACATTTTGGGGTGTTTTTTTTTTGTTATGAGATATAAAAAAGTTTTTTTTTAATATTTTTTTTTGTAATTTTCTTTTGTGTTTTTTTATATGTTTTGACTGAATAAGCACAAGGACCACCTGATGTCAAAAGTATCTTGTGCCTGTAATGTATTATTTCATATTTTTTATCACTTTGCTTGATGTATATATTAAAAACTCTATTCAAAGGGACCACGGCGAGGTCCAGTGTTGCCGCGGCGGGCGCTTTTGGCTCGGCGGAGGCATTAAAACACAAAAAAGTTAGAAAAAAAAATGAGATGAGAGATTTTTTTTTTTGAATCAAAGAAAATTCATCTCAAAATGTTTCTCAGGACTAGCAGAAGTCAACCCTAAGAGGTTGTTAGCATTTTACCAATAACCCTGTATATGTTACCGGCAATCTGTATAATCCGGTATTCTAAACAATACCTAGGTAATGTATAGAATACCTCAAACGTGTAGGTAATGTATGAGTTATTATTTATTTTATACTTTGCCTAGGTAATTTATACAATACCTTTTGTGCAGCCGGCAATGTATGTACAAGACGAGAGAGAAAGGAAGGAGGGGACGTGCGGGCGACAGGCAACAATGGTTAGGTTTGGTTAGATTTTAATTTTGCACGTTAATTTTAGGCTTATGTTTAACTTACCACTAGTGTTAGTAACATAATTATTATAACAGACAAATATAGTAAATGATCACCAAAATTAAACTTGCTATAATTCTACTGGCTGTGTTGTGGTCACAATATACACGTAATATAGACCAAGATCTATTTATTTTACACATTGCCGGTGCAACAGCAGGTACTGTATACAATCCCTAGGAATTGTATTAATTACCTAGGTAAAGTATGTAATGGAAAATAGTATTCATAAAATTTCATACATTACCTGGACGCCTGCCCCAGGCATTCTATCATTGCCTAGGTATTGTATAGAATACCTGAATTATACAGATTGCCGTTAATATATACATACGTACAATACTCTTTCCCGTTGGGGTAGGCAGAGACCACAGATTTCCACTTACTACGATCTTTACATATCTCTTTCGCTTCACACTACTCAATCCTTTCATAAGAGCGTCGGTTTAGGGTACTCCTGATCTGGCCTTTTTCAAGAAAGTCATCAATCTGATTTCGGAACGTTCGCCCAGGTCTTCCCCTTCCTTGTCACTTATACTAGTTAGTCATTCTCATTTCATTTATTCTCTTCACATGTCCAAACCATCTTAACATACCTTTCTCGATTTTTGTCATCTTCATTCTCACCACATCGTTCCCTTATCACACTATTCCTTATCCTGTCACTCCGTTTGACTCCAATCATGCTCCTCAATGCTCTCATCTCCACTGCATATATTCTACTTTCATACTTTTTCTGCCTTTCTTTAAATACCATGAAAACTTTCACTACCATGCATTAGTGTCGGCATCGACACTCTTCCATCAATAGCCAGACGAGCCTTCTTAGACACCTTCTGGCTGTTCATAAACATGCAATGTTCCGTTCAGCATGTTTCCAGAATTCACTCTCTTTTCTATATCACTTTCAAACTCTCCATCTTTTGTAAACATAGATCCCAAGTATACAAACTCTTTCACTTGTTCCACTTTTTCACCTCCAATCACAATATTGCAATCGGTCACACATTTTGGTCAATTGCAGTATATTTTGCATTCATATACCATTGATATGAGATTTTTAATGTTAAGTAATAATAAGCTTCATCTACCGTTTTTATAATATGGGAGCCCTACCTTAATAATGATTTTGGATCCCTCAGCTAAGTATTGTTGGTAAATACTGCCGCTTTTCAAATAATTAATTAGGTGGAATAAACGTCTAAGAACCATTCAACATAAGTTAAGGACTCGTTTACAAACACAAATGAGGGATAAAGTTTTCAATTTGTTGGTGAACCTAATTGACTAGCAAATACATATTGAGGCAATGACAGTAAGGGCAAGTGCTATACCTTTAGTATGGCAATTTTTTCAATTTAACTTCTATGTCTATTGAAAATGGAAACATTGAATTTCAATGCTTAGTGATGGAATGTGTTTTCACCGTAAAGAAACTACAGGAATGGACATTCATGTTGGAAATTTATGACAAAAGGATATTAGGAAATATTATGTGAAATAACCGAAATGAAATAATAAATCAAAATTACCACGAATACTTATTAGTAGACAAAACTTCAGGAAAAAATACTAATTGAGAAGAACTAGTTTTTTTAATGGAATAGATGCATGGGCTTATTTCTCTAATGTTGTATTGACAATATGATTGAAATTTCCGTTCGGGTAGCGACAGACTAGTTTGGATTTTTAGATGACGGCTCCGTGCTACTGTCCCGGAGAACTTGGGTGACTAAAAAAATACAAAAAGTACAGTCAAGTTGTAAATATTATTTAGGTAATAATTAATTTTAGTCGTCATACTTGTTTTGAATTCTTTTTTATGTTACAGTGAAATTAACTTAATAGTACCTACATTATGCAACAAGTGCGCGAAGTTGTTTATTACAATCGAGACTCGAGGTTTTAGGAGTAGAGATTGTAATAAACAATGCTCACCAGTTTCATACGACGTTTTTCAACACACTTGCGAGTAACAAATACGAAAATTTCCATACGAAAATATTTTTGTGATCTTTTTGATAGCAATAATAATCTGATTTATAATCAAATCTTCCAAAGTTCTACTTCAGTAGGTAAAAAACTCTTTGGTTTGTTTTATATGAAAAACGAACGAAACAATCTAGTGAGAATGTGGAAACGTTGTTTTTTTTATATTTAAAATACTAGTGCTGTAAAGTAAAAAAAAGGCACGAAAGCGTAATAGACTATATTATGAGAAATCTATTTAATATAATATCGGTGCATTTAAAGGCCGGTTACGAGCGAGTGTGTTGAAAAAATAGTTTCAATATAATTAGAAATGATATGACAGCTGTCTAAGTAACAATCAATGTTATAATGCTTGAATGGTCTCAAAAATAGCATTGAAATTGCAGACCGCTGTCAAAGTGATAAGTGAGTGAGGGTTACATTTGTGTTTGACATAAGATTATTGAAAAGTTTTCCACAAATCGGAGCTTAGAACCTTAGACAGCTGCAGGGCAGGTATAATTGGTACAATTCACTTGACACAATAAATATTTTCCGATTTTGTCGAAGAACCTTTCTGAGCCTTGAAAACATTTCACTGGTTTAATTTGCATAAATTTTGGTACTACACTGAATTCACACACCACACTTTCACAAAAGTTAAACCACATTCAGGTTCGTCTACAAAATAAACAACCAATTATTGGAGCGAGTTTCGATGGTTTCGGTACCATCGGAAAATATTTATATAATGTATAAGTGACAAGGGAATTGTACCAATTACACTTGCAGTTGTCTAAGGTTCTAAGCTCAAATTTGTGGGAAACTTTGGAGTCAATGACGCATAGTAGGGCACTTATTATTCAAAATCAAGACTCGAGCGCCTGACAAAAACATCTCAGAAAATTCATGTTGTGCAAAATACGAATGCTAGTGATAGGACAGTGGTCAATGTATCTTCGCAAGTTGATAAGACGCGACTCAGTCGGCCATTTATGGCATTAAATATATCGCAAACTAACACAAATAAGTATCTCAGAGCGGATTCTCACCACCACCCAGCGTATCTAGCCTCAGTACTACGCATGCTTATAAACAGAGCATTAAGAATATGCGATCCTGAGTACCTGGATACTGAGCTAAACCATATAAAAGATCATCAGTGGAAAGAGCGGCATCATACCTTCCAGATACAGGATTATGGGTAAAATGCTAACAACCTCTTAGGGTTGACTTCTGCTGGTCCTAACAAATATTTTGAGATAATTATTTTTTGTTTTGATAAAAAAAAAACCTTAGGTACTCCGAAACAAGAGCGCCCTCTGCTGAACACTGGACCGCGCCGGGGTCTCTTTGAATAGAGTTTTCAATATTTATCGAGCAAAGTAATAAATTTTTTTTTAATGTGTAATGGGTTGGCAAACAAGCAGACGGCCCACCTGATGGTAAGCGGTCACCGTCGCCTATGGACATTTGCAACACCAGGGGCGTCACCAATGCGTTGCCGACTCTGTAAGACTCTTTTAACACCTTTTTTGAAGAAATCCATACTGTAGCCCTGCGGAAAAACGCTAGATGGAAGATCATTCCACATTTTGCAAGTATGCGGTAAAAGGGAGCGCATAAATCGAGCTGTGTGAGACTTCCAGGACTCGATTATGTGTGGATGAGCTTTTAACCGGTGACGCGAGGAACGATGATAGAATCACGATGCCGGTATAAGCTCAAACAGCTCTTGGGAGCATTCCCCGTTATAGAGCCTGTAGAGTATATAATAAAAAAGCGAACCGATGTCTCTACGGAGGCTCAGTGGCTCGAGGCGGTCAGAGAGCTCGGGGTCGTCGACAATTCTTACCGCTCGACGCTGAATAGCATCAAGCGACTGGCAAGAGAAATTATACATTTTGAGGGATAAGCGTGCGAGGCGTGCTCGTCGGATCCCTTGCCGGCCCAGAGGGCTGCAAGTCCACTCGAACACTAGACTTATGGAGCACATACGCTCCATGAAGAGTCAGGACATTAACAGCTCAGCAGTGACAGAACATTCTCTGCTATCTGATGCAGGACACTACATCCGCTTCGACAAAATTCGGGTCTGGTCGAGAGAAAAGTTCTTCGTGCCTCCCAATATTCAAGAATCTATTGAAATTAGTAGGCGTCCAAACTTAAATAGAGACGGCGGATGGTTCTTGTCGCACTTACTTGGAAGCCGTGTCTTCATGGAACTGATTTGGATGCTAAGGACGGGGCTAGTGGAGATGTACTTAGTGAGCTCTTTTTGCTTGGACGTTCCCCATGCCAGCCGGGATTTCACCAGCGACGAAGAGGACTCGCATCAGAACTCGCCGACACGACCAACTGCAACCCACCCCTCGCACCAACCTATTTAAGCCTACCATTTAAGACTTCACGCGTGCTACGAGCTGCCGCCCGCAGTGCTAAGCGAGACGACAAAGCGGGCGTCCCGAGCTCTCCTTGAAAAAGACCACCGAATGTGGTTTAAACTATAGTCGGAGATATCTGACTTATTCACGTGAGTTAGTCCGTATTATTTACTGAAATCGGGTAAAACCACGTTAGTTTTTATAATAAAAGATACCTAAGTTTTTGAAAATATTCTATAAATGTTCATCAGGGATAGTGTAGAATTCTAATAGTATTCTAATATTTTTCAAATCGGTCTAATAGTTTTAAGTTTATTCAGTACAAACAAAAATACAAATCTTTCCTCTTTATAATATTAGTTTAGATATAGATATAGAAAGGTAACCAGCACAGCGTGGTGTAAATTTTCATACTCTTTACGAAATAGGCATCATCATAACATTTTAAAAAAATTCATGTGCGTTCGTCATATCTTCGAAAACGTTCGTACGTAAAGTATTACACAAAAATACCTTTATATTCTGCAACGTGCATTTATACATAACAATACAATAATTGGGTAGGTATATGTAAACGCTATTATAGTTTATATATCCACGAAACGATGACTCACGCAAGAGTATATAATACTAACACATCTTGTGTTTTTTCCATAACATTTTGAACCAATTTATCCATTGAACAACATTATACATACCAAAGGCAATGTTTTCTGTTATCCGGATGTGGCAAGGATAGATATAAGTACATGTGTGGGCACTCTCTTTCATTATTTTCCTTTCGATCCAGCACTCAGATAATCAACACCACCTGACGGCGCACAACGCTTCGTGAAAATACGAACTTTTTGAAAGAATTTTACGCGCTTCTGCATAAAAAATTAATCCAAAAGGGCATTTTTTTGGGCTCAATAGTTTGTCTAGTAACTTTTTTTTATGTTATTGTGGTGGAACAAGCTCGAGGCCCACCTGATGTTAACCTCTGCCTATAACAGATGCATTTCGTCACAAGTCACAAATTGCACTGCGCCGGTCACCTTGAGACATAGTTGGTAATTCTCATGTGCCTGTAATTTCAATGGCTCTCAAGGACTGCTGCCGGAACACACCGTTAGGTGCTGGCGACAGATTTTCTACTTGAGGGTGGTCGCTAGCCAGGCGGGCATTCGCAAAATGCCCTTCCACCATGCGGTGAAGCTCATTAAGCCCGCGGCGGAATTCGAACCATTGACCTGCTGCGCGGCAGTCCATAGCCAATGCCACTGAGCCATCACTGCTTCATGTGGAATCATCAATAAATATTTTTTTCAGTAAGAAAATGAATCTGGAATTCCGCAAAACAATGCAGTATTTCCGCTCGGTTTTTGATACCTTACCATCAGCGTCAACATGCTCATTATGGTGCATTTTATCAACATATGAGACTTGTTTTTTAGGTGATGATGTGGTCAAAGATATTGTTCAGGCTAACCTAGAATTACTTACTGCCTCTCAAGGACAGCTGCCGGAACACACAGTTAGGTATTTGGCGACAGATTTTCTTCTAGGGAGTGGTAGCTAGCCAGCTGGGCATTCGCAGAACTCCCTACCATCATTCTATAACGACTGCCATCCTAAGACAAAAACCGGAACGGCTTAACGTGAAAAACGCCCTCCGAAGCACGGGCTGAAGCGCTCAGTAGTGATGTCACTAGCGGTCACCCATCCAACCCCTGACCGCGGCGGACGTTGCTTAACTTTGCCGATCGGTTAAGAACGGCAAAGCAAACTTCGCTACGAGCGCTTATAAAATGTTGTAATTGACGTTTATAAGTGAAAAAATTATATTGACTTTGACTTTCTGGACCGTGAAAGAGGAAATGTATGTATTGTCTACTTTTTTTATTACAACTTAGACAATAATGCCCATGTAGGCATGCCTATGTGCTAAAGTACGAGCAGAAACAAGTTGCTAACAATTAAAAAAAAAAAAAAAAACATTATTTTTATATTGCAATAATGCATGCTCCACGTTTTTACTTTCAGGGCAAAATTCTAGTCAAAACACACAGACAGAGAAATAGATGGCAGAGTTATATTAATAGAGCTCCATTTCGCTCTTTGGGTACGGAACTATAAAAAAACTGCTATAATCTACTGGTTTTTAGTTACACTTACCATAGAGATGGTTTGAGGTCCATGCTATATTTTAAACCTATTAAGTAAGTAGACACGCAGACAAAGACACGATATTAATGTAGGTACCTAATATTAATTAAACGAAATGCAAAATATTATCTGATATTGAATCGACATATCAGAGTGTACATTTTCAAGGGGCAATTCTATTTACGACCAGATTCCAGTTTCACGTTGCTCATGAAATCATGTACGTCATTGAAAATATATATAGACACACCTTAACGCGATCACAAATATAACACTATAGAAGTTTGTTAATTTGATATAGAATATTAGCAAAATGTAATTGAACATATGTGAACCAAGTGATAGATGGATCCCCTAACCCTAGATTACAGGGACCTTGCCCAGCAGAAACTAATCTAATTCTTTATATAACTTCTTTTTATACTGGCATACGCCTTTATTAACAAAATACTACGAACTATATACAACACTACAGCTATTACAATAACAGCATTTAGATCCCTTTAACTCATTGCAGACTCATAGGCAGTCCAAATGCTCTAGCTCACTACCAGTTGGCAGCGTGCCCAGCATGCTGGCTGCATTGCCCGGTTAAATTGCAATGCTTAATGCTTATATAACTGGTCACGACGTTGTGGACTATATGCCCCCAGTTTGCAGTAGAATCGAAAGAGTTCGGTCCGTATTGCGTTCTAAATAAAGAATGTCAATATAAGAAAGTAAAACATTTAGGCCGGCAATCACAAAGTTCCATAAAATTATTTACCGAGCAATATCGCAATAAACTTTGCGTCTTGCACAACAGCTATTTAGTTGCTCAATACGTTTACGGAACTGCTAGTAAATCAATCACAGGAAAGAAAACATTAATTATGTGTTGAAAACTCGGTACAATAAATGAAAATATTAATCGAATCGAAAATGGCGCCGCTCTCACTCGAACAATATAGAGGTTTAATTAACCAGGTTAAAGCGGTTTTCTAATGAAAAAGGTTGGTACGTAAAAGTTCTTATCAAAGAAATATTTGTTCTTTTGTAGCACGTTAAAACAAACTCTCTGATTCTTTTTTACTTTTTTATTCAGGCGAACGCTAATTGCTATTCCTAGAAATTTCAAATTTTATATATTTTTTGGTTCTGTTGCTAGTTCATCTGACTATTGTACTATATTACGTAATACGCGAGGTTTGGAGACGATTATTTATGATATCTAATATATTATTATAATACTTATTGGACTGGTTAGTTAGTTCCGGGTAAATGTAATTTTTAATAACTTGTTACGGTTTTAGGGGTAAATTATAGAATTGTATGTCTGTTACGTTAAACAATAGGTTATAAATTCCATCAAGAAGGAGAGAAAACCGTGTCATAGTAAGTCAGCAACTATTGTATCTCTAAAATAGAAGAATCTGTTTCAACCATATTAAAACGAACACCGGTGAAAATTGCGGTAAAATATGGTTTGATAGGATATCTCACAATCCAGTCTCGCATTTAACATTGACTTCAAACACCCTCCCCCTAGATAATTTTATCGATATCATTGCTATAAAAAACAAGCATTATGTAACATTTATAGATGCGTTCGGTGAGGCCAGGCCATGGAAATCCAAAAATTAACGCTGGAAGTTTTGAGTGCCTAGAAATAAATTTATATAGTTATACCTTAAAAAATATCAGACACAGGGCCGTTATTCTCTATAACCATTTAAAAACGTAATTGGTGTTTAATAACTTTTAAAGATAATACTTAGGTACAATATTATACTAAGCCCGCGAATACCATAATCGTGTAGATTGGTAACCAAACCTAACTACAAGCGTGATAAAGCGGAAAAAATCGTATTTTCCGCCATAGACGTCAGTTTCCACCTTATATTCATCTATATTGACCAATGAGCATGGCAAACTGTTTGATGTTTTCGTTTTCTTCACGAAATTTTAGAATGTCAATCTTAAAAACGTACGGAAACAAAATACATAGCAGATGTGAAGTAAGAACATTGTTTTGTTGACCGTGTTTAAGTTATATCACAAAAAATCAATTAGTTTAAAATCGAGAAAAATTTAATAGTCTCAGAATACAGCTCTATTCTGATAAGTTTGAAGAAATTGTTGCAACCATATTTAAATAAATGCCGGTGAAAATTGCAGTATCATATGGTTTGACAGAATATCTCACAATCCAGTCTTGCATTTAACATTGACTTCAAAGACCCTCCCCCTAAATAATTAAGCGAGATCTTTGCAATAAAGAACAAGCATTGTGTATAATTTATTGATGCGTTCGGTGACGCCAAGCAATGGAAATCCCTAACAACAAGCAATGGAAATCCCTAGAACTGTTTTTTTGTAACCCACATAAAACTACTAAAATAGTTAGGATATTTAACTTAGGTATGTGACTTATCACATACCTAAGTTAAATATCCTAACTCTAGCTCTAAGAAACTTATTTATGTACCACATATTAATGAAACGTTTTCATTCTACCATAGTCAAAAATATATAGGCTAGCAAAATATCGAAAATGCTACGATGTGGAATAAATTATAATGTACTAAATTATGAGACTCAAACCACAAAATATTAATTTAGTTCAGGTCTCAAACCATTTGAGGTAGTTTTTAAATATCCTGACATAATCATAGTCTTTTCGTACGTAGAGTTTGAAAATACATACAGTCAGCAATTACTAAAAGATCAAAGAGAAAAGTGCCCTAAAATGTTGTATAGCAATTGGCAAAACAAGTATCAGCAAGCAAGAGAAGATTAGGGACAAGCGAGGTGGTGAAAGCATTATAAACCTCCAAAAAGGTAAAATCGTTTTTGTGAAGGATAACAATAAAACAAAGAGCAAGGATAAAGTAAGCTACTATCACACATAATAATAAAAATTAATAAGAAAGCGAAGTGGATGTGGTACAAAATAATATGGTCTGATTTTTATTAGGACCGAAAGAATACGAAGAGCCTAATGAAAAATTCAACGCCTTCTGCAAATTTTTCAATTTTATTTTAGCGGTAGCAGTAGTCACCCTCCATTTATAGTCATTTAAAGAAGTCCCGGTCTCTTGTCGGAAAAAGACTTGCAAAGTCCGTGCCAGAGAAAGAATCTGTCATTTTCTGCCTATAACTTTGTAGGATACAGGTGTGACGATGTGCTTGGTTTTTTTATTATACAACATAGTTTTTTATCCTGACTTTACACAATGCTGTGTGTGGTCATGACCATGGGTCGTGAGTCAACGGATTATATTTTAGTTACTATCGACGCCCTTATTTCTCTTTGTGTGTTATATTTATTTATAACACACAAAGAGATTTAATAATAAATTGAATGTATTTAATAACACACTGCCTCGGGAACTGCTTATTAAATTGTAATAGAAAATATCCTTTGTTCTATTCTAGAATCTAATCTAATATAACACAAAGGGTTCTTCGTTTTGTCACAAAAATAAAGATCAGTAATATTACCCAAAACTAGGCTTAGTTGCACCATCTCTGGTAAACGTTAAATTGTTGGTTAAGTCAATTATTCCGTTGGGATAAGGTTAGAGCGATTTTCACAAGTTTAAGTATAGTAAAATTTGGTGAAATCCAACCAAAAAAAAACAAATACCTACATGGGTAAAAAACATAAATAAAATGCTTTTGTAAATTTACCACCAGCTTAGTTCTGAGGTGTCTATACATACGTAGGAATGTCAGATTTGAAATGTTAATATAAAAATGAAAATATACGCAGACCTTATAAGTAGAAACCTACGCAAAGAACGTCTATGTTTTATGCATTACTAATTAAAATAACACACTTTAAATGTGACAAGTATTGAACTAAAGTACACCCACGCAGAAACCTACGCAAAAAGCTTCTGCATTTTATGCGTTACTAAGTTAAAAAAAAAACTCTCAATATGTGACCAGTATTGAGCCAAAGTACAGACGTTCGTTAGTAGAGCATATGTTTGTAAGGAGTCATGCAACAAAATTCAAAAATATATTTAGTTTTATGACTCATTATAAGGATTCGCGATCGTATACATTGTTTTGTTTTCACGTAGGATTAGGATGGATTAAATATACACCCAAATCATGTTAGTAAAATACAAGTAACTTAAATTTTAACAAATTGCATACGAAATTACAACAATGAAATTCATTCCTTAGCTTAGCTTTTTATCAATTACCGATCTCTGTTATATAGCCTTTTTTTAGTGCACAAGTGAACAACGTTTTTATAGGTAAGGATAATATGTAATTTGCACGTTTTCATTTGCTCTCTTCAAACTTCCTTCCATAAATGAGTTACATTCACTTTCTAAATATAGAACGTAATTCTAAATATAATGAACCTCTGCTCTGTAAGTATGTCACGAGTGTTTTATTTATAGGAAAGGGTAAATGAATGAAACTCCGTGTCCGTGTGTTACGGGTCTCTATCTTGTAAATGGAATGAGTAACAAACTTGAAATTTTTAATATTTAGCATAAATCGTTGATTCTAAGACATATTGGACTAGAAATTCGATAAAAGTGTTTTTCTGGCGGGATCTTACAAATGAGAACCCTGCCGTATGACTCTATAACAAAGCGCTCCGATCAGTACGGTCGGAGTGCTAGGTAGGCTAGGGTATCATCGTCATAAGCTCATGACGTAGAGTGCATAATTCATTGTTATACTTTATATTTTAAAAACTTGACTTCCGTCGAAGTTGTAAGTTTTAGGCCATTTTTGTTACAAAGTCCATCTCAAAAACTTACTTTCTCAGACTACAAGAAAAATGGCAACTATAGTTTGAAATTGTCAGCAATTGGCAGTAATTTTAGGCATTATAAGAGTTTGTGTCTAGTGAATAGCACTTTTTTCGATAGTTTTAGAAGGAAAGGAAGCCTATTATTATTTGTAATACTGGTGTTAAATCAATATAGCGAGTTTTCTGAGAAATAAGCTCAGTAATATCTGTTTTCATTCTGTGAATCATATATTTATTTATTTCGTCACGATTCGGCACGATATTGGCGTCATGGCTTACGCCAATTACACTAATGATATAGACATCACTATTCATAATAATTACAAAAGAAGTGTACTGTACTGTAACAGCCGACTCGTCAACTGCTGAACACAGCCTCCCCTATTAAGGGGGTATTTGCCATAATCCCCACGCTTGGCAGGCGGCTTGGGGATCGCAGTGTAAGATAGCAGTTCTTTAGAAGGTGGAAAGAAGTGTATAATTTATAATTAAAATAAGAATAAAGTTCAAAGTTAATGTCAAAAATATAAATAATAATAGTCAGTTATAATAAACAATAATTAGTCATAGTTGAGCATATATGTAAATCTTAAATACTACCTATAAGCTATAACTTTATTCTTGAACTAAGGTAGTACGCTGCCTCGCAGTACTTCAAGCATTCAAATAAAATCTCTCTCCAGTCGTCAGCAAATATGTCAGAGTTATGGTTGGCATCTAGAATATTGTTTAGGGCTGCAAGGGACCGCGGTATCGGAGAGTTGGCGTGAGAAAATGTCCTACACCTCGGGGTAGCCAGCAATTTGCGATCCCTACCCCTAAGATAGTGACCTGGTACAAAAAAAATACATATTAGAGAATGGAGGCCAATCAAATATCAAAGAATATAAACCTCTTTAATCAACCATCACACATTTACCACGAGCAAAAAAAAAAATGCGCCCTATTTTTCTTAATTTCCGTATGTTGTGTATATCGCATTTGTGCAATATATATATATTTTTCCTCGTACTCGTTTCATACGTACTTTTTCAATACCCTTGGGTATTGAAAAAGTACGTCGTGTAGCTACTTAGCTCACTTGTATCATAATCTACTATTTCAACACATTCGCTCGTAACGGTCCTTTAAATGCACTGATTTTAGTGTCATAATATAGTCTATTACGTGCTTTTTTTTTACTTTACCGCACTAGTGATTTAAATAGAAAAAAAACGTTTTCACACTTCTCACCAAGGAGATTATAGTTTGTTTCGTTCATTTTTCATATAAAAACAAACCAAAGAGGTTATTACCCACTGAAGTAGAACTTTAGATAATTTAATTATAAACCTTCTTTTCAGATTATTATTACTATCAAAAAGATCAATAAAATATATTCGTACAATGCGATTAAAATAAGAATAAGACGGGCTCTCGGCTAACTTCACTCATATTTACTCTAATAAGTACGATCAGCAGAACAAACTTAAAAATAAAGCAGTGCCATATATTTATAGGTAATTTTAAATGAGGGACCCGAAATTGTTAATTTTAATAAATTCATATTTTTAATGTTGACAGCACAGACGCCATTTTGGTTTGATGAAAACGCGGGCGTCAGGGTCTTTTTTTTCCGACAGTGTACTACTACGCGACACGATCTTGAATGTTTATTTGTCTTCTCCATTATTATTTTTTTGACTGTTTGTTTTGTTCTTGTTGACTGTTTAATATGTTTTTGGTGATTGTTATATTTGTTTTTGTTACCCGTTACGATGATAACGATGAGTCTGACTCAGTGGGCCATCAGGACATGCGGCATCGAGAAGCTACGCGATTCAAATTAAGATACCTAAGTACAAAATATTGCTAATAAATAAAATTAGTTCAAATTATTTCTGTACCTACAGTCACCTATTACTTCGTTTACCTACCTATGACTACTTGTTTTTTTACACGACTGCCCATATAAACGTGTGTTAAGTTTTCAGGTTTTATGTATGTATGTATGTATGTAGTTTCTTTATTTCACCATAACTTCTAAACGGCTTAACCGATTTTAATGTACGAGATATCGTTAGATTTATCTTGATAGCACAAGTGACACTCTGTACATAAAAAAAATAAAAAAAACAAACTGGTGGATTTTAGGAGCCATATAGTGAGTAAAACAATTTATTTTTTCTTCCAAAGCCATCGTGTTGGGTATCAAAATGATTGGCTTTAAAAAACGATTCCATAAATATATTAACTGGCAGTTTTAATTTCAATTGATCGATAAAACACTTAACGAAAATAAATTATTATTTGCAGTCGTGTTCTTTATTTTCTTTATTAACTAATAATAATAATAATAATAAAAATATTTATTTGCAACAGTAAGATACATAATATATATAAAACATGTTGTCTAGTTGAGACTATATAAACCTTGTATATAAGTATTGTTTGTTATTAATTGCTTATATACTTTACATGTTTCATCATTTATTTTTTTGCACACTGTAGCAAGTTCTAGTTTTGACGTCAGAACATGACGCTAGGCCGATCCTATTCTTATTTTAATCGCATTGTATCGAAAATTTCGTATTCGTTCCTCGCAAGTGTCTTGAAAAACGTCGTATGAAACTTGTGCGCGTTGTTATCTCTACTCCATTTAGGCATTCAATCTTCGATCTCAGGCCTAAAACCAGTATCGATTGTAGTGAACAACTTCGCGCACTTGTTGCATAATGTACTATAATTATTCACGCATGTGTATAAAATATAACAATAAAATAGCAAAACCTTATCAAGAGGGACAAGTTAACTTACATTTTCGATTTAACTTACTAGTTTTGTGTTAATAAACTTCATTTACTTCTCTTTTCTGAAACTCAACTGCTCTTTGATCAAGATATTGTTCGGTAGCGTTGCGCGTAAATATGTACTAATCCAATCAAAAACAAAAAAAACCACTCCTGTCAAGTGTCAAGTTGTCAAAATAACTTGACGTTGTGTGATAATTTTATAAAATCTAATAATATATTTAGTGTTAACAGAGATATTTAGACCGTTAATTTTTTTTCTTATACCGTACACTAGCCACACAGACAAGACATTGGCAGTATATCGTCAAAGCAACGATAAGAGCCATTTATGAAGAAGAAGAGGAAGAACTTAGTGTGATTCGCTTGCATTCTTTGTTGGTTGTAAAAAAGCTTGCTCGGTGGGGAATTGGTTTCTAACCTGGAATAATTGCGTTGTGGGCTACTCTCACATTTGTATATATAATTATCTATATATAAATACATACACTATATATCAAATTAATATATATTCAACATAATTTATTTATTTACATCACAGTTTATTAATATATTTATTCACAGTCATACATACACTTCAACATTCATAGCATACAAACATTATATATAAAACACAGGCACAATATAACTATTTATTAATATTTACACTTAACATCATACGAATACCAGCTGGCCGCTATCAGTGGACACACGCGCCACCGAGCGAGTTCCATTGTTCTCCGCTGACGTCACACGAGCGACCGGCCGCTGCTCGATAGCGGTAAATTATATAGACTCACGCGCAGCTCGCATTCCTTAGTCCGCTTCACCATTTGACGCTGGACGCACGCCTGTTTGCCTTCTGCTCTTTACTACGCTCGCGCTTCTCGCTACGATAACAATTACTTACTATTTGTTATTTGTCGTATCTGTTCTTCTCTGTTGTGTATATTGTTTCTACCTATCTGCTGTGCTCGTCATCCTTCTATATAACTGTTTATGTGTGTACAATTGTGACTGTGATTATACTTGTGACTATATACCGAATGCTGTGATTTCTTTCGCCATCAACCTGCTTACAGCTAAGTACCATCCATCACTTACTCCATATAAATATCTTGGCCATCACTCATTGGTGATCATCACCACCAACACCCACTAGGCCAAATTGGTGACCCCTCTTAGAACACTATGAGCGACAGCAGTGAATATTCACGCGCCGACGGCGTGGTAACACGCCACCGCCGAACGAAACCGATGCGCGTTTCCATTGAACCGGAACACGTCAAAATTGACGTCAGACGAGATTTTGACTTAAGGGTCCCGCCATTCTCAGCAGATGACCCCGAACTATGGTTCGCATTATTGGAGGCCCAATTTATAAATTTTGAAATTGTTGATGACGCTGAAAAATTTTACATTGTTTTAAGAAATCTTGAAATTTGCCATGCAAAGACCGTCAGAGACATAATCGTCAACCCTCCATCCCAAAACAGATACAGCGTAATAAAGCGAAAACTGATCAAGCGTCTTACCGCCAACCATGAAAAGAAGGTACGACAACTCCTCACTCATGAGGAAATTGGAGATCAGAAACCTTCACAGTTTCTCCATCACCTTCAAGAGCTTGCAGGCACGAACGTGCCAGATGAGTTCCTGCAGTCCATTTGGAACAACTGCTTACCTCACAGTATCCAGACAGTGCTAGCGTCGCAGACCACCCAGACCCTGGAACAGCAGGCTGATTTAGCTGATCGCTTGCATGAAATTTTTTCACCTGCTTGCGTCAACGTGGCTTCAACTGCTCAGACTAGAGCGAATACAGTATCTGAGAACAGCTGTATCAGCGAGACTGCCGAGCTGAAGGTAGAAATCGAGCGCCTTGCAGCGAAGCTTGAGGAAAGCACACAATCTTTATGCATCCCTGAGCGTCCTAATAAGCAGCATCGTCGTACTCCTTCAAGCAGCACAACCACTCCGACTTCGAAATCCAAACGGTACCCCTGTAGGTACCACTCGAAGTACGGATTGAAGGCGCGCAGGTGTCAGAAGCCATGCGACTTCATCAAGCCGGACAATGCCGTGACCAACTCATTAATGGCCACGGAAGATGACCTAGCCTCTCCAGGTCGCCTCTTCGTGACTGACCGCGCTATGAAAACCCAGTTTTTGGTCGACACTGGTAGCGACCTCTGTGTTTTCCCCCGGTCTCAACTTCGAGAGCGTCGTGCGGCCACAAACTACAAGCTCACCGCAGCCAATGGTACAACCATCAACACCTATGGCTACGCACACCTTAATCTGGACCTTGGACTTCGTCGAACCTACCCGTGGAAGTTTGTAGTTGCTGACGTTACGAAGCCTATCATAGGCATAGACTTTTTGTGTCATTATAATTTAATTGTAGACTGTAAAAATAAGACTTTAATTGACAATACGACATCTTTGTCTACTCCAGCTTCACTGGCTTATAGCGCTAGCGATATTCAATCGGTGAAGGTGCTGACTGGCGAATCGCGTTACCATCTTTTATTATCGGGTGAATTTCCAGATATTACGCGACCAGCTGGTACTCAACGCACCATACCTCACAACACACAGCACCACATCCGCACTACTCCTGGTCCTCCGGTATCGTGCACACCTAGGCGACTAGCTCCGGACAAATTGCAGGTGGCTAAAAAGGAGTTCGAGTCTATGCTTGCTAATGGCACAGCTCGTCCTTCTGATAGCCCCTGGTCCTCCCCATTACACCTGGCGCCGAAAAAGGACAACGGCTGGCGTCCTTGTGGGGACTACCGACAGCTCAACGCCCGAACGATCCCAGACAGGTATCCGATCCGACATATCCATGATTTTTCCCACAGCATTTCAGGATGTCGGATCTTCACCACCATCGACCTGGTGAAGGCCTACAATCAGGTTCCAGTCTGCGCGGAGGACATTCCTAAAACGGCGATCTCTACCCCTTTCGGAATGTTTGAATTCCCCTTTATGGGGTTTGGTCTCCGAAATGCGGGTCAGACGTTCCAGAGGTTCGTCGATGAGATGATGCGCGGGCTGGATTTCATCTACTGCTACCTTGACGACTTCCTGGTCTTCAGCAGAGATGAAGTCCAGCACGAGGAACACCTCCGCCAAGTTTTCACCAGATTGCGGGACTATGGGATGGTCATAAACGTCTCTAAGTGTGTTTTCGGTGCTCCCGAGGTAACCTTTCTGGGTTACACCATTTCGGAGAGCGGAACAAAACCACTTAGAGACAAGATACAGGCCATACATGACTTCCCCCCTCCAAAAGATGTTAGAACGTTGAGACGCTTCTTGGGCATGGCCAACTTTTATAGGCGATTTTTACCAAATGCTGCCCAAACTCAAGCACCTCTCAACGCTCTTCTCACTGGGGCAGTCAAGGGCTCCACACCCATCCTCTTGACCGACGATGCTCTGAAGGCTTTCTCAGACACCAAGGAAAGCCTAGCCAATGCCACCCTTCTGGCACATCCAGATTGTCACAACAAGCTGGCATTGGTAACAGATGCATCGGACGTGGCCATTGGAGCTGTTTTACAGCAGCTTCAAAATGACGTGTGGCAGCCACTGGCGTTCTTCTCCCGGAAACTAAGCCCATCCCAACAGAAGTACTCTCCGTACGATCGTGAACTCCTCGCGATCTACGAGGCCATTAAGTACTTTCGTCACATGGTCGAGGCGAGGCACTTCACGGTCTACACAGACCACAAGCCCATCTGTTATGCTTTCCATGAAAGGAAGCGTGACTGTTCGCCACGGCAGTTTCGACACCTGGACTACATTTCCCAGTTCACGACCGACTTAAAGCATATTTCTGGCAAAGACAATGTCGTTGCCGACACTTTAAGTCGCGTTGAAGAACTGGGCGCTCCAGTGTGTCTTGCAGACCTTGCCAAAGACCAAGACGCCGATCCCGAGCTGGCACAATATATAACAGACGGGTCATCACTCCGTCTACAAAGAATGAACTTCCCTGGCTGTCAAATACCATTGTACTGCGATGTCAGCACACCGACTCCCAGGCCGTTCATTACAAAGTCGTATCGCAAACAAGTGTTCGAAAGTCTCCATTCCCTTAGTCATCCCGGCGCTGCAGCAACTGCCAAACTGGTAGCTGAAAGGTTTGTGTGGCCCGGGGTGAGAAAGGATTGTCGAGACTGGGCTCGAACTTGTTTAGCGTGTCAACGCGCCAAGGTGAGTCGACATGTGTCTGCACCGCTAGGCACCTTCGACTTGCCTCGTGCGAGATTTATGAAGGTCCATATCGATCTCATAGGGCCCCTGCCTGTTTCGCAAGGTTTCAGGTATTGTCTCACGGCCATAGACCGGTTCACACGGTGGCCGGAGGTCATGCCAATACCTGACATTACGGCAGAAACGGTAGCTAAGGCGCTCATCACCGGCTGGATATCCAGATTTGGGTGTCCAACAGATATTGTCACAGATCGCGGCCGACAATTTGAGTCCGCACTGTTTCAATATCTGGCAAAATCATCTGGATTCCAGCACAAGCGCACTACAGCCTACCATCCTGCTTGTAATGGCCTTGTCGAGCGCTTCCATAGGCAGCTCAAGGCCGCTATCACATGCCACGCAGATAGCAACTGGGTAGAAGTCCTACCACTAGTGCTCCTTGGCATCCGCAGTGCGTTCAAGGAGGACTTACAAAGTTCCTCAGCCGAACTGCTGTACGGCGAACCGTTACGGCTTCCCGGTGAATTTTTTGACCCAAGCACGCCCACTACGTCAGACATGACCGACTTTACAGCGCGCTTGCGGTCCTTCGCCGAGAAGCTGAAACCGGTCCCAACTTCTCGCCACAGCAAACATAATGTGTTTGTATTTAAAGAGCTGGCCACTGCTGAACACGTCTTCCTGCGTGAAGACGCTTCACGTGCCCCTCTCCAACCAGCATACACAGGTCCTCACAAAGTCCTACAGAGACAGGAGAAAGTCTTCAAACTCCTTGTCAAAGGGAAACCTGTGACTGTCTCTGTAGACCGCCTGAAACCCGCCTTCATGATGGCAGACGAACAGGATTTGTCACGTGACATATCTCCGCCTGTCACACCCATTAGGAACACTGCACCCTCTCCTATCACAACTCCCAGCAACACACCTCCCGTTACATCACCTGCTCCCAAAACCACACGTTCTGGTCGGCGAGTCAGGTTCCCCGATTTTTATCGACCCTAACCAGGTCTCTGGGGGGGAGTGATGTGGGCTACTCTCACATTTGTATATATAATTATCTATATATAAATACATACACTATATATCAAATTAATATATATTCAACATAATTTATTTATTTACATCACAGTTTATTAATATATTTATTCACAGTCATACATACACTTCAACATTCATAGCATACAAACATTATATATAAAACACAGGCACAATATAACTATTTATTAATATTTACACTTAACATCATACGAATACCAGCTGGCCGCTATCAGTGGACACACGCGCCACCGAGCGAGTTCCATTGTTCTCCGCTGACGTCACACGAGCGACCGGCCGCTGCTCGATAGCGGTAAATTATATAGACTCACGCGCAGCTCGCATTCCTTAGTCCGCTTCACCATTTGACGCTGGACGCACGCCTGTTTGCCTTCTGCTCTTTACTACGCTCGCGCTTCTCGCTACGATAACAATTACTTACTATTTGTTATTTCTCGTATCTGTTCTTCTCTGTTGTGTATATTGTTTCTACATATCTGCTGTGCTCGTCATCCTTCTCTATAACTGTTTATGTGTTGTACAATTTGTGACTGTGTAATTATATGTGCCTAACTTGGACTATACCTAATGTTTGGATTTATTTCACTCATCATTCTGCATACCAGCTAAGTACATCCATTCCATCACTTACTTCATACACATAAATTAATTGGCCATTCCTCATTGGTGACCAACAACCAACCTTGGCCAAATTATATTGGCATAATTGGCCATTCATCATTGGTGACCAACACTCAACCTTGGCCAAAGCGTGTTTTATGAAAAAAAATTGTATTCCTCATGATTAATCGGCAAGTGAAGCCGCTGCGAGTGAATTGTATTTTTTGTGGACATTTAGTTTGAGTGAATCCTAAGAAGACACAGAACTGCTAACTGTAGGTTTGTACGTGCAAGGTTTCACTTAGAATATATTAATATATATTCCGACTACCTGGACAATTCTCAGTGGTCCAGGTATGTACGGAAGTCCCTGTGACTGCGGTAAGTCGTACATTGGTGAAACTCAAAGAAATATTTCTACCAAGCTCACCGAACACATAAGAAGTGTTAAAAACATGGATAAGGGTCGATCGGCGGTAGCGTAGCACGCTCACATCCCAGGGTCCAGTCAATTTGTACGCTTCGATAAAGCACCCGTTCTTGCGAAAGAGAAGTTTTTCGTTCGTCATAAGATACGGGAGGCAATAGAAATACCCCGTCACCCTATCTTCAACCGGGATTGTGGGTATACCGCCGGCGTGGAAAACAGTTTTAAAGATAGGTGACATGCGGTTCATTTGGACAAAGAAATTGACACGATTAGTGTGGCGTGTCTAGGGCTGTAGACACAACGGCATATAACGGCGAAAGTGACAGTGACAGTGAAACTAGTGACATATCGGACAATTTGACAAGTGCAGCTGAGCCGGGACAGACAGCGCCATCGTTACGTCAGTTACGTACTGAGGCCCGCGCTCGCCGCTGCGCGCAACCGTGATTCCCAGACGAAGGGCTATAATAAAGCCCGAAACTGGTCGGAATATATC
Organism: Plagodis pulveraria; assembly: GCA_963890685.1. Lineage (NCBI taxonomy): Eukaryota > Metazoa > Arthropoda > Insecta > Lepidoptera > Geometridae > Plagodis > Plagodis pulveraria. The sequence goes on from OY982962.1 coordinate 14,629,411, forward strand.
CGGTAAATATAACGTGAGTCCCAGCCGGGTACCTATTTAGTTATAACGTGCAAGGTTTATCTATATAATTCTGGCCAGTGTTATGAGATAGTTAATTTGTGTACTAAATCGTCTTGCAGCAGAATCTGTGCTCCTGTATGTGATTACATACATATATATATAACCACGCCTATATATATATATTTTAAATCTTATAGGCTAGTCTTCAACCACTATTTCAGCTGATGGCAAGTAATGATGTGGTCCAAGATGTTGTTCAGGCTAGCCTTGAATTACTGGCTCTCAAGGACAGCTGCTGGAACACACCGTTAGGTGCTTGGCGACAGATGGTAGGGCATTTTGAGAGTGCCCGCCTGGCTAGCTACCACCCTCAAGTAGAAAGTCTGTCGCCAAGCACCTAACAGTGTGTTCCGGCCGTGAGAGCCAGTACTTCTAGGTTAGCATGAACAACATCTTCGACCACATCATCATTTACTATCAGGTGCGATAGTGATCAAAGGTTAAAACTTATAAGGCATAAAAAAAAACTTATGTCGTTCAGTTTCGCCAACAGTATATCGTTATTGACCATATCAAATGTTTTCCTTTGTAAAATAGAGCACGTCGATTGACTACCCCCGTCAAAACTTTGGATATGAAGTTAACAAGTAATAATAAATTCAGTGTTACCAAATTATTTATTAATATAGCCATATTGAGATATGTCAGCAGAAGATTACAGTCTAATCTCATCCCGTTCTTCTTTAACTTAATGGGTTTCTCTGAAAGATTTTATGGTTTCTATCCAAGAGGGATCTAACCTAACCCGTTGTTCATCTCGTCCACTGTTTAACTTTGGCTAGGCACTGGAAGTAATAATGAAGTTCGACTTGAAAGCCTTACAGAAAGTGACCTTGCGTGCCTGTGGTTGATATTCAATGTGCTTCTAACAACGCGGTGATAGCTACAGGTTTTCACCCGATGGATCACAGAAAAATAAATAAATATTTGCCTCATGATAGACTCGATCTAATTTTTGGTATAGTAATCGGTGCTTAACTACGTCCACTTTCTGGAGAAGGAGTTCATCACAAAGAGTTCTTCTTTATCTATGAAGTCGACCAGCCGCTGGCTCCACCGGTGCTGTCATCGTGATTCTGGGTGCCTATAAGTCTACCATAAGAACTGTGAAATATATCTTGGAGATATGTTTGGCTTCGGATATCTCCTCAAACATAGCCTCTACTTCATCGTCTAAGCTTTAGAAGGCCAGTGCTTAAGCCAGGGCCGGCAGTGGGGAATAAGGAGGCATCTGTCGAAGGTTCTTCGCATCCCTACTTCACCACTATCTCGTGAACACCTTGTAACTGCGAAACCACACCTTTCAATTCTTACGGATTCGCCTATCATATGACCAGAAGCCCGATTCTCTTAGCTATTAAACGGCGTTAACGCAACTTAATTGCATGAAAATTGTAGTTTTTGACAGTATCCGTAGTCTACCCGCTATTTAGGTTCGTTTGCAAGTCAGTGGCTTGCTATCAATAGTTTTTGACATATTTGGTATGCTGTAAGCTGTTTTGTTGCGATTGCGTTGCTACAGTGGCATACAATATTTTGGAGGATTTTAGATAGAAAATTAGGATAATGATTTAAATATATTTATTTAATGTATTGTTAGCTAGAAAACCACTGTATTGATGTTTTGAATGATGCCTGATTGATGTAAGTTTTCATTATTATTTCAGTGGCAAAATTTGCAAGCCATAGCACAGCCATACGATAGCGACGCGATTGCTATACAACTGCGATTAGGAGCTAGAATTAGTGGACTACCGAATATGACATTAACAGCAGTTCGATCGCAGAAGCATCGCAGTCTACGAATAATAATGGAAAGAAATGTAATTCAAGCTCAAAAACAACAGAACGCAAACTATACCGCAGCGGGCGTGGCTTAAAAAGTGTACCGCGCGGCCCTGTCAGTTCGCCGCGTGGGCTCGAGTCATGCGGTTGTATCGCGGGAATTTTCAACTGTATTTGTAAATGTTCTTCTGCGTTGTTTAATTCTGCAAAAATACCATAGTTTAAAATAAAATGGTTGAGAAGCCATACGGATATAAAAAAACATGAATACCTTTTATAAACGAGTATAAAACACAACATTTTCGAAACCCATACTTGACTACCCTGGATAGTTTTATGCAACATGAATTTTACATTACATCAAAAAATTACTTTGGAACATTGTTAGTCTTAGATCATTTTATATGAAAACAATTCCCAATTTTTTTTTATGTTCTTAATTTTGTATGTCAAACATGTGCTAGAAATGTCATAAAATACTTTGAAAAAGGTCCTCAATTCTAATTTACTATTTGTGCTACTAATGACATTATAATATCCTAGAAGTAGGGTATAGGTCTAACAACTGTCACAGTGTCAATTGATGTCGTGTTTTTCAGTATTGATTTCATTTTGGAGATACAAACGACATAAAAATTACAAATAAGTTGATCTTAGGTCTTATAACTGTCATGCTAAAGATCTGTTTCTAGATAACTATTTTATCATTTGTAGCCAAAATATAAAATTATAACAGATAAATACGACATCAACTGTCACATTGATAGTTGTCACAGCTATGGCTGCGGTATTGTTAGTTCCAATAGGTATATATAATCCAACTACTTCATTTGGTACAATGAAATACTAGAATAATAGATCTGAGCATGCTGGGCACGCTGCCAACTGGTAGAGGGCTGGAGTGTTTACACTGCCTGCAAGCCTGCAATGACAGCTAGGTTGACTAAATGCTTTCGTTGTGGTAGCTAAAACTATTTATTATAGATTGCAGAATTTTGTTAAATACATACGGCCAAAAAAAACTTGATGTACTTATTAATGTAATACACGCAATAAGATTTTTTTAAATTCAAATTTAATTGTAAATTATATCCAGATCAATATCAACTTGACTAAAAAAATGTACTTGAAATCCATTTCTACTCTTTTAGCGCATTATATATGCCGACTTTTAAATTATAGAATATTATTTTCAAGAAAGTATTTTAGTAGTATTCCAATCTACTGAAATAAATTGCATGAAAAACCATAAATCAATTTTATTGAAAAAAGATGTAATAGAAAATGAATACGTAAACAAGCTAATATATTGTGGCATAACGCCATCCACGCGACTCTAAAGCTGGGACCGCACTACAGAGGTGCGGCGCGACGTGGTATCTGAGCGACCATCACTACCTAAGGCATTTACGGAGGTGCAGAGCAGTGCTGCAGCGAAGAATAAGTACTGCGTTCGTCCAAGTAGCGAAGTATAAGTAAGCGAAGTATAAGTAACGTACAGAACGTAAAAATGTTCAATTAAATTTACTTCTCGAACAATAATACTTCCGAACAGAAATCCATCTTCTATAAGTCATTCTAAATTCACCAGAAGCATAAAAATAGAAAACTAGGTACTTGTACCTAGAGACAATAACGTTTACGGCAAAAGAATCTCTCAATTCATTATTTCTCACCTCATTAATAATCTGCCGTGTACAATTTAAGATAAAATCACAGAAAAAAATATTAAATACATTCTAAAAAAATATTTAGTAACATAATTTTATAGCTATATAAAATGGAACATTCTTTGTAGTGCGTGCGCGCAAACAAAATCAATTTCACTGATACACGTCAAACAGCCGTCACACCACTGGGCCGCTACTACAATTCGACAAAGTTTCGTTTTTCGTGTTTCGAACGACACTTTACACAACGAAAATTTAATATGCGTTACGAAGTTTGTTGCTTGATATAGTCAATGGTGGACCGCAACGTTCCACACAAACCTTGCCCGCTATGGGATCTCCCATAATACTCTGAAAACGCTGGTATGCATGCCTCAATCAATTTTAAGTCTTAAAACAGAGAAGTTAAAGAACATTTTCACAAGGTAAGAGTCTGAGAGTTCTAGTTATGGATCAGCGAGAGGTGTCGCTACTGTTCTAGGAAATACAGATTAGATATTTAGGATTTAAGTTTATGTTCTAGAAACGGCGTGGCTTCGGCTGCACTAGGTTCTCCATAGGTGTTTATATCCTCATTATTAATTGTGTTCTTTCTGCATACTTAGAACTCGACTTATAGGCAAACGAATAAATTATATTTATATCATTTCATATTTGGGAAATGTACAAACCATACGAAAGCAATCAAAAAAAGGATATTCAAAATCTACACAGGTAAATGCTTGCAAATCTATGCTACGAACGAGTTTAAACATAAGTAAGTCAATACCTGTTTTGCGGATACCTACCTTTCTTTCGGACCCGAAGTTCGATACTTCGACGAATTAGAGTAGGCCCTGGTTCGTATTAGTTGTATGCTCAGTGGGTAGCTGCTTACTGCACATACAATAAAATAACTCATTGAGCGCCTGAGATAATAGCTATTTGTGTGAGCAAAAGTCATGCTTGACTCTAAAATCTAGGTCTATATAGATCTATCTTTTTACTGTTTTGTTTAGTTTTGTTATTTTGATCGTTATTTGACTGTGTACGTAACACATTGTAAGATATAGTTTGATAATATATACCTATTTTTATCCAGACTTCAATGTCTAGAAAAACCTAACATAGGTTTTACGGCATTACTGACAGAAAGCATCATGTTATTATAATTTTTTGGATAATAAATTACAAAATAATGCGCCTTTTTCGTTCACTATAGCAATGCAGCGTAGAAAGACGGTTCTTTCAACTAATGGCAAAAACTCCAAGTGGATGAAGTCGTCGAAGGAGAAATAATCGTGGTGTTTCTCAAAAAGGCAAATAGAGCTGAAAAATTAAAAATAGTTCTACTTGGGTGAAAGAAACCAAATTCTCGTTTGTAAAAAACTTTTTTCTACGACTCTTCAGAGATAATAATCGATTTCACACAAATGTTTGAACGTAAAATAAGGTCTTATGAATTTCAAAATTACAAATAAATAATCTTTTGAATTGTTGAAACGTGGGTGGACCGTGAAATGATGATAATTTATTACACCGCGTCTCTCTGGTGGTACCGCAAGATATAGTGCAGTTTACGCCATTAATAAATCCATACAAATTAATATTTTTCGAGCCGCGCCGCTTCGCTGCAATGCTGTGCCGCAGTAGTGCGGTTTGGCCCTAGGCAATGACGGCAGTGACAACATCACCTTGACGCGACCAATCAGATGCAATCATTTCTAAGCGCCAAATCAATTAACCAATCAAATTGAATTTGGAAAATAGTGCGTGTTTTGTTACTTGTGAAGTTGATGAGTCCGAAATCAAAGCGGTCACTGTATCAGAGTTATACTTCTTTACATTATTTATTCGTAGATCGCAGTAGTGTGGCGTTTGGTCAATAGCTAAGAGAATTGAGGCCCAGATGTTGTTTAATTTTTGACATAGCCTGGCTACGTCGTGGAGTTTAATTTTAAGGCCCTTGCTGGTGTGAGCGTATTAGCTTACATCTGTTTTTGACATATTTTTTTCATTCTTTTCATCTTTTCATTCATCATTCAGCTTGCGAAAATGCGAAGATATGATTGATATTTTATTTGTATTATTCTATGGGATACACAAACGTAAATTGGAAAAAATGTGCCAAAACCCTTGGTATTGACAGCCTCTGACTGAATCTTTTTTAGATAAAACTAGTTTAATGTATCTTTACTTTGAGGATATTTATTTTTTAACTTCCAATAAAATTATATAAGAATATTATTTCTTGTAATAAATGATTTTCGCAAAAATAGGTACCTAAAATAACCCGATAGGCTTCGTTATCTGCAAAGCCCACATACCCCGAGATCTCGACATCCCATTATTTAGTTACGGTTTCGGCTGAAAATCTTGTTTTGATCAGTTATTACTTTAAATTGCACTCGTATAAATTTATAATTCGTAATTTTAAAATAACGTTTTGTTGAAAATATGTTGATTTAAGGTAGGTTCTATGTGTATTATATGTTTTTATACAAATCAGTCAAATGTAACCAGCCCGGAGCTAAAGCAAAAGTTATCATGTTGTCCTTTGAAAAGTTTATTACAAACTTCAACTTCGTTCCCTAAGCAAAACTTCAATAAGTTTTTTCTGAGATACGGTCCTGTGCACTCCAACCCACTGAAGCTCGGCCAAGGGTATTTCAATTGCCTTATTACTTACAGATCAATTAATTAGAGTTCCATAACGAAATAAAAGTCTTTTTCAAGTGATTGCAGATCACGCACATGGCTCAAGGGGAGTTTTGTTTCGGAATCCGGGCCTACGCGTAATTGAGTGACCCTTCAGTCCATTCCACGCAGGGCATCTCAGTTTCAGTTGCTCGTCTAGTTTAGTTGTAGTTTGGATTACATATATTTTACTTGGTCAGAAGAACCTTTTCTAACGAGCTTGACATTTAAACGAAAGCCTCATAACTTTGTAGAGCATAAAATATACGTGAGATAGAAATAGGTACCTAGACGCGCGCCGAGATAGCGTTTAGTTGTTATTAACGCCTACGTGAGCTTTGTCTAACACACCTTGGCTGCAAGAAATTGTGTTATATTAACTTAGCACAGTTTATTATCAGTTTTTAGTTAAGGCTAGAGTGTACGTAGCGCTTTTCGTACAAACGTAGTTTCGTCATATTTTAAATACCAAGTGTTCAAACTCAATGGAATATTGCATGCATATCCCTGAACCTGAACCCAAGAGAGTCAGAATAAGAATTCCTATACAAAAAGATTATGCCGTATATTTTTTAAAATATTTAATATTACGGAAAACGGGTAAACCAGAAGCATAGATATTAGGATCAAGGACATGCATGCTAAATTTCACCATGTGTATACACTTGATATTTAAAATACAACGAAACTACGTTTGTGTTAAAAGCCCTACCTACGCGCACACTTCCCTAAACAAAATAAGCAGAATGTACAAATTTTACTAAATTTTGTACATTCTATTTAAACATTATATTTTTCGAAAAGACTTGAGTATAATGGGTGATCCGATGGTCCATTGTGATGGTGTTAAAAAGAGTCTAAGTTAAACTGCAAAACTCGTGCTTTTGCGATACGTTTCGTAAAGCATATAGCTCTGAAAGAAGCTTTTTACTTTGGGTTTGAAAACTCTCGGGTTGTATTTTCCAGAAGATAGTACTTATAAGTTACTGAGAGAGTTCCTTCGCGGTTCGCACAATAAATGTAGAAGCAAAGTACTTTGTGCGTTTCTTTGGAATTTCGATTTTAAAACAGTGTCTTTTTGCCGAGATTCTCCTTGGTTGGCGGTAGAACGAATATATATTAGATTGTGCACTTCCATTGCGCAATCTCCAAAATGTATCCGGCAAAAGATAGATAGTTAAAAAACTGATTGTGGCGAATGTTTCAGATTTTAGAGTTTTAACTTAGCAAGCTTGCAAAACTAAATAAGGGTGCCGGGCTGTCCGTAGGGTGCCGAGCTGCCCGTGGGGTGCCGGGCAGACCGTGGGATGCTAGAATGCACGTGGGGTGCCGGGCTCACTCGTCACTATTCTAACAAAAAAAGAATAATTGAAATCGGACAATGCGTTAATAAATTATAAATAAGTGTACATTTTGACTTTAATCTCCTTTCCCGGGGGAACCGTGCTGAATTTCGGGATAAAAAGTATACCTTCTTCGTAGTATGAACTAATTTCTTGTTAAGTTTCATTGAATTCCATTCAGTAGTTTTGGAGTGATACGCGGCCGGGAAACAGATTGACAGACAAACATTAAAAAAAATAGCTTTTGCATCAGTGTCAGCCACAGGTTGATCTCAAATGTTTTTTCAAATTATTTGCAAAATACAGAATTGGATCTGTTACAGTTTTATTATAAGTATAGATAGTATGTTTTATCGTATAACGCTATTAGAAAAACTAACAAAACTAGGTACACACAAACGGTTTATTTACTTCAAAAATTAAAATTTGATTTTAGCATACATTTAAAACATACATATAAAAATACATTCTATGTTAAATTCTAGCAAAACAGAAAATAAATTGAGTCGAGCTAAAAACTTGCTCATATTTATCTAGAATTTAGAAGCAAATCAAAATAAACTTTCGCGTACATAGCAGTGCTTGAAACTTGTGAGTGCCGATGCGGAAACTCAATCGACTCAAACGAAGACCCACTGAGGAAAATGCAATTACTTTCTTTTAAACTTAATCTTCTACAAAAGAATATTTCAGAGAAAAATACTTCTCCAACGGAAGGAAAAAAAATAACCACGAACTGGATTCGAACCAGCGACTATCCGTTCCTATATAGAGTATAACTATTGTAATTTTTTTTTACTAATATAAATAATTTATTTCAAATCTATTAGCCTATAACATTTACATAATTAGTAATATCTTATATTAATCACATGTACATACCTAGTTATTCCTTGAATTAGTTGGAAGTGTTGTAGGATACTTGTTTCTGTAGGTAAATCAATGTAGATAAATACAACTTTAAAGTGCAGTTGAGACAGATTGCATCACTTCACTTCATAGTCACTAAATATTTCCCGTGTTTTAAATTTAAAAAAATTATGTTGTTGTGACGGAACAAGCTCGAGGCCCACCTGATGTTAAGCGGACTAACCTCTGCCTATAACACATGCATTTCATAACAAGTCACGAATTGCAATGCGCCTGTCACCTCGAGACCTAGTTGTTAAGTCTCATGTGCCTGTAATTTCACTGGCTCTCAAGTACTACTGCCGGAACACACCGTTAGGTGTTTGGCGACAGATTTTCTACTTGAGGGTGGTAGCTAGCCAGCCGGGCAATCGCAAAATGCCCTTCCACCATGCATTGAAGCTAAAGCCGGCGGTGGAGATCGAACCAGGCTACTGCGGCGCGGCAGTCCATAGCTATTACCGCTCAGCCATTTATGCTTCAAATATATTATATTATTTTATTAACCAGTAGTTAGAACTTTAATTGGCGCGTATTTTTGCCGTAATATTTATAAATCATATTGCATTTACGAGCAATTACCTAACTGGGATTACTTCTTCCCACAATATACTGTTATAAAGGTGAGTGGTATGACGTTAGTAAACAATAAACTGGTCAAAATTACTTAAGTAGCAGATAATGGAGATATAGAAAAAAAAAACACAAAGAAACGGTGGAGATGACACGTCTTTTGTTTTCAAAGACATTCTTGATGACAGCAGTTTTAAGAGCAACAAACTCAAGGCTAATTTGTGAACCTTCGGACGCGCCAGTAGTGATTATGAGTTTTGAACATTAGTAAAGTGTAAGATCAGTTCTGCAAGACTAGGATTGGAAAGGCGGGGAGGACGGATATCATTTCGCTAATCAATATTTTTTTTATTCTCGTATGTACGATACCCACATGTACGAGTACGCCCACTTTATGAGAGTCTTAAACCTGATGACATAATGCTTTTTAGTATCCGATTAAACATCCATATTTTTTTTTCTTATAGCTTAGCCTATAAGAAAAAACCTTTGACCACTATCTCACCTGATGGTTAGTGATGATGTGGTCGAAGATGTTGTTCAGGCTAGCCTAGAATTACTGGCACTCAAGGACATCTGCCGGAACACACCGTTAGGTGCTTGGCGACAGATTTTCTACTTGAGGGTGATAGCTAGCCAGGCGGGCATTCGCAAAATGCCCTACCACCATACTGTAACGACTGCCATCGTTAGACAACAACCGGGATAGACGGCTTAACGTGCCCTCCGAAGCACGGAAGCGCTCAGGTATAACGTCACTAGCGTCACCCATCCAACTCCTGACCGCGGCGGACGTTGCTTAACTTAGCTGATCGATTAAGAACGGCTAAGCAAACTTCGCTACGAGCGCTTCAATCAACATTCAATTACCTAATAAACTAAGAATTATAAAACTAATAAGGTCCAGTCTAATGAGCATAATAGTGGTACTGCACGAATGTGACGAAGGTTACTGGTGCAAAACATTGTTAGCTACAATAATCTGTTAACATTTAGCTCAACAGCTAACAACTGTTGGCTGTTGAGTTAACAACTTGTAAGTAATTAATTAGTTAAAGCTTCACAAACTAATTTCAAATGCAATTTAAACAACATAACATATTTTGAGGTAATGTTGAATTTGCTTTCCGTACCTTCCGGCGATTGTGCATAATGCTTCTCAAAGTCACAGTCAAAGTCAAATTCATTTGCCAAATTTTGGTGGTGTTTTTACTATGTATGTTTTTAAAGTTTCTACCGAAATCTGTCACGTTCAGCAATTAGTATATAAATATGGAGCCACTTTGACATGAATGAGCAAATACTATTCCGTTTTGTAATTTCCGCAACGAGAATTGTTGTCCCGATATGTTACTTCCATCATGCATGTCACTTCGTAATTGAATTATTTTTGGTATCGTTTTCTAAATAAAGCCACATTCTAAGTTGTGTTTATCTATATTGTACGCGAGGCAATCGATCTTGTAAGCAGTATGCGTCATTGAAAGAAATGAAAAAATATTTGACATCAAAATAGGATTGTCTTCCAACACTGAGAAGTATAATATATATTGTTGTCTTAGGTTTTCGCGATTATTACACATAGTAATTAAACAACTTTAAACGGTTTAAATCTTGTATATTTATCATTATTTTTGTCCCGATGTTTAAAACACTGCAGTGATCGTGGTCACGCGGTGACTGACCCTGACCGGTGGTGAGACCACGATCACTGCAAAGTGTTTGAAACGTCGGGATAAATAATATATAAATATACGCGATTGAAACCGTTTAAAGTTATTTAATTACAGTATGAAATATCTTTTGAAGTCCTACCATGAAAATGTGAGTTCAAAAAGCTTTGAATCATTATGGTACCGGCTTCAACAAATTATTTTCAGTATGGGAAGGCGGTTCCGTACCTCATTATTTTTTGGGAAATTATGCTTATACGAGTAAAAGCAAATGGCACTTCATATGCATAATTAATTTTAAAGTCATTTGAGAACTTATAATCTATTGAATTTGTAACTCTCTTTTTTTGCAATCCGTTTAAAGTTAATATACAATCGACTAATATTCTTGCAAACAAAAAATCACTACCATTGGTTTTGGTTTTACGTATTTTACAACTATGAACTTACTTCCAAAGTTGTGATCTTATCTAGAAATGGTTATCCAAATAGGTTTACAATTTACGCAGATATTATATAAAATAAAAATAAAAATTACGAGTTTTTGCGAATTGTATTTATTTGCTAGTTGGTAAAACATAGTTGCGCAACCTATTGGCTGGGTGGGTTGCAATGTAATAATATTACAGTGACATAACAGTGGCACGTTCTCATTAAGTACGTTTATATAATATACAATGTGACAATGTGAGTACCGGCTAACTTCGGTAATGCTTGGGAAAGCAAGCGTGACAATGAGACTATTACTTCGAGCTGCGAGATATGTTACGAAACCGAGCAATGTCACCAACCAATTACAACCAAAAATATGCAACTGACATGCCATTCTAACACCATTTTCTAATACGGCTAGATCACTGTCCTTCCAAAGTGGCTGCTATAACTTTGTGAAGAAGTTTTCTAAGAAGAATGAATTTGGCTGCTTGGATAACCTAGTATCCCTTTTTCATGACTCGCTGAGTCGCAGATTTTACCCAGTGATGGACTAGGTAAAAACAACTGCACCCAAGTGCTACTTTTCATCCCCTCCCGCCCCATATCTTCCTGTAGAGGAGTTGTAAGAGGTTACGAATGAATACTACAAGGTGGGCAGTACCTAGTGCCTTCTGAGGAACTGCGATCACCAAGAGGCCTGCGAAGCATGGGGATTATGGTAACCCCGCTTAACTGATGGGGGAGGGCTTTGTTCAATAGTGGAGGTCAAGGCTGTTGAATGAAAAGCAAGTGAGCCCTACGTTTAAAACTCCAGAGTCGCATAAAATAGGTAGTATAATTAAAACTTCACAAATGTTGAACAATTAGTATATTAGTAAGACTAACTAAACAACTAAAGTACGTACGTACTAACACATAGTATGTACATATTTTTTACATTCAGTTAGGGATTCTTAGCGCAAGCCCGACTCGCAGTTGGCAGGATTTAATCGTCTGTGTTTTTCTGTAGTTGCATGGAACTCCAAGTTTGAAGGTTGCTTGTGTTACCGTATAGGTATATGCTTATATACTTTCTATTTTGGCACGATAATATGCTATACACGAAATTCTGAACATTCCCTTTTTTAGTTTCATTCATGCAATCAGCAACTATTTCGTTTGCGATGATGATCAAGGACAAGAGTACCTACTAATTTCATAATTAAAAACGATTTGTTCCGCCTTGGGAGTTAAATTTAGCAACTTGTCTCAAAACGGTGAAAGCTGTGGCATTGAAATCAACGTAAATAAACAATGTAAAAAGATACGAAAATAAAATCACCAGCGACGACAACAGCTCGAATATCCTGAAGGTTCGGACAAAGGACGTGATAACAGAGATAAATAACGCCCGACCTAAACAAATAACCCCTTAGATCCTGTAATGTGGATACCTATGTTTATAGACGTATAGTTATATAAAAGGTATCTGTCAACCTTTATGATTTTAACTTTGATCATTGCATTACGAATTCGGTTTGTCAATGTGGGTTACTTATATCAAATCATGATACATTTCATGAGGGAATTAAAAGGGTTTTTTTTGTCTTATATTATTATATCCGTTTAATCTACAGTTATAACACGACTGTAAATGTGTAAATATATAATTCAATAGTGAGAATCAATAGAATTAATTTCAAAAGTAAGATCTACTGCCTTATTCACTGGCGAACCAATACAAAATTCACAATACTCAGTTTAGTCGAATTCGGCAATATATAGTTAGGTACCAGAAATAAACAGTGCAATATTATATTGATAAAGATATATCTAAGAAATTTGGCTTTTTTGTCCCGAGTCGGATGTTTGAGGATAAACCTGAGAGACTACGAAAAAAATAAAGAAAAAAATATTACTTACACTATTTCTGAATACACCGTTATAATTAGTTGGCCTGCTGTCTTAGGGTGACAAATCAACATCGAGCTATGCTGCGCTGTACTGTGCTGTGCTATGTTTGGTCAACTCGCTCGTCTAATATTTTAATGAGGATACAAACAAACCACGCTGTGCTGCGCTGTGTGAGGCTACGCTCTGTTTAAAAACGCAGCAGTCGCGCTACCCGTCGTGCTGAGCCGCGCTGTGCCGAACTGTGCTAGGTTTTTCAAACATGGAGCACGCGGCGTGCCTCTCCATCGCCCTCAGACGTCTCTCTCACTCTCGTACAGCCATCTCTCGCTCTCAGCTCGATGTTGATTAACTAAGCAAAGCGCAGCACAGCTTGATGTTGATTGTTAACAAAACGTAGCTTAAGAAACACAGCACAGCACAGCGCAGTACAGCGCAGCATAGCTCGATAATGATTTGTCACCCTTACTCTGTCTTAACGAACCATAATATACGGTAAAAATAGTGTTTGTTTGCATATACTTTGTTATTTTTATTACCTATATTGAAACCGACTTCCACACTGAAAAGTGTGAAATAACTTATTGAAGTCGATACTATGATAATTCAATGTACCTATTATCACAATATTGTGCGCATGGTACCGACCTCGACAAGTTATTTCACACTTTTGAGTGTTGACTTCGGTTCCATTTTTGTGTAAAAAAAACATCCTTTTTAGTGATGATACTTACAGGACCGATTGTCATTCACTGTCAATGACCATATCATCAAGGTAGGAAAACATTTATCAGTTATTGGAGTGTAACTCAAAAACAGATAGACTGATTCTGATGAAAGTATAATGGGACCACACGGAAGCATGAGCTTTCAATAAAAAAAGAATCATCAAAATCGGTTCTCCCAGTCAAAAGTTATGAGGTAACAAAGATAAAAAAATACAGTCGAGTTGAGGACCTCCTCCTTTTTTCTAAAGGTTAAGGTTTAATTCTAAATAAATTACACGATAAAAAAACTGTTAACAATAACAAGTAATCTCCGTAACCTCACCAGCTCGTGCGTCGGATGTATATCGTTCGACAACTGTGCTATCGTCTGCGAACCCAAATATACCGGGTATAAGCAAGTCGTTAATGTGGAGCAGAAAGAGTGTTGCCGAAAGAACTGATCCTTGAGGTACCCCGGTACCTAGTTCAGATGAGCAGCCATCAACGACTACTCGTAACGAACGTTCCCTCAAGAAATCTTTAATCCACGCACACAGTCTGGGAGGTAAACCATATGCTGGAAGTTTACCAATAAGGCTATCGTGCCAAACCCTGTCGAAGGCCTTAGAAATATCCAGTGAGACTGCAAGCGCTTCACCATATTTTTCCAAGGCCTCGCTCCATATATGAGTGGCATATACAAGAAGGTCTCCAGTGGACCGGTTCTGGCGAAACCCATATTGCCGGTCACTCAAGAGGTCATTCACTTCAAGATAGCCAAGGAGCTTTTTGTTCAGTACACGTTCCATTGTCTTACAAAGAATGGACGTGACTGAGATAGGCCTATAGTTGGCAGGGTCGGCACGACTTCCTTTTTTGGGCACGGGCTGCACGTTGGCAGACTTCCAAGCTTTTTGGCACTTGCCCAGCCTCCATTGAAAGGTGGAAGAGGCGTGTCAGGATCGAAGTCAATTCAGGCGCACATGTCCACAGAACTATGGCTGGTATGCCGTCAGGGCCACTAGCCTTGTTCACGTCTAAATTGCGTAGCGCTTTGCGTACATCAATCTGTCGAATGCGGATTTCCGACATGGTCGACTCGCAGACAGGTAAAGTCGGAGGTACAGCACTACCAGCATCTAGACGTGAAGTTTCCGCAAAGAGTGTAGCAAATAAGTTTGCTTTCTCCTTGGCGGTGTGAGCCAATGACCCATCAGGTTTCAGCAGTGGAGGCAGTGAGGAACGGCAGAAGTCTGCAGGATAAGAAGCAAGTTTGGCCCCTATTCGGCTTATATGGTCAAAGCGAGCCTTCTTCAGAACCTTTTTGCAGGACCTGGCAGCTTTGTTAAAGGCTTTCTCAACATTCAAAACCGAAATTAACGTAATAAATTATCAAAGCTTAAAAGAAGCTCACTGTGTTTCCACAGCTGACAACATCTCAAAAAGTATGTAAATTTAGGAACGAAAAGGCAAAATCTAATATTAGTGAAAGCCATATGGGCGTTAATTTTGAATAATCTGTTAGAAGCATTTCTAAACCTTTGAATTTGTTCTTCGACAAATGGTGACAAAGATTCGTCAAGAATCGGTGAACCCAAAAGACGGAGCGAACTTTTTTCTACTAATTTTATATTAGGCGCAAGTAAGTTGAATTTTTCAATAACCGAAACTTTATCCGGACAAGTATCACAAACAAAAAGTTCACATTTGGAATAATTTTGTTCAAGGCCAATAAGACGAAAATCGTCTATAAGTATTCGCAAGTCATTCAAAACCGTGTTGGCATCGCCTCCTAAGGTTCCGTCATCCAAATACCAAACGTTAAGTTTTGATTGGAGACGTTGAATTATTGAGTGGATGGCAAGGCTAAAGATGGCTGGTCCCAGAGGAGGCTGTTGACATCCTACGGAAGATAATATAACGTTGTTTTGGTATGTTAATTTTGATGGTTTGCCGTAACGTTGCAAAAGAAAAGGGAATTTTTTTGAAATTCCGGAATTTTATCTTTCACTTCAGTCACTCTATCAAATGAGTTGAATGCATTTTTAACATCCACATTCAAAAGCACATCTCCACAATTTTGATCAAGAAATGTGCGAAGTGAATGTACAGCAGCCTCACAACCACCCTGCGAACCAAAACCGAGTTGTAGTGGTTGAAAAAGATTACTTAAAAAAGCAACCTTTTTCCTACAACCGCATTTGGCTGTGAGGCGACGATAAGTGGTGCCTACTGCTATAGGCCTAATACCACCATCTTTTTTATTAAGGGCACATAAATTCGCACCGTACAGAATTTCGGTAATTTCATTGTTGACCTGACCCGACAACATCAAATTAACCAAAGCCGTCACATCAATTAGAAGTGTCTCGCCTACCTCACCAGAACTAAAAGATAAAATATCTTTTAAGTGCTGAGGCGTGAGGCCATCTAGGCCACCAGCTGACCCACTTAGAAAAGATGCCACGGCTGCAGAAACATCCTGTGGGGTCACCTCAACAATGTCATTATTTTGTTCAGGAGAGTCGGGAAGGTGGAGACCTGCAGTCGCAGGCGGATGATTTTCTATTAGGGAATTCAACGTATCAGATGTGAAAGGGGCGATTGTATCACTCGAAAACAAGATGCGTGCCGCGTTTTTAATGTCACCATCATTAATTTTGTTTTCTACTATTTTAATAGCAGCTGAATCGACATTATTTGTTTTTGTATTCCGCCGCAGTGGCGGAATTATTAAAGTTGAGCCAAAAGATTGCTCTTCCCGTGCCCTGTATTTCACGCAGTTTTCCTTTACTCTAGTTGTAAGGGATTTTTTGTTAGAAGGATCAAAATTTACGTGGAATACGTGGTACGGGAATCCTAGAAGATGCTCCCAGGCTTGCGTAGTATTAGTAGTCAAAACGTTTTTAATCGAACAAAAAAACCAATTAACTATAGTTTTATAGTTAATTGGTTTTCAATAATTAAAAACTTATCTGTGAACAAAAGTATTCACGATGTTTGTAATAAAAAACTGACCCTTAAATTTTATCATGGGCATATTCATCGTTTCAAATTCACTTAAGAATTACACAAAAACACTGAATAATAGTGCAGTTTACACCATTTTATGTTATTAGTTGGGACGTCTTTAGTGGGTATTTCAACTCCATATAGGTACCTATACTCCTCTCGAAGCAATTTTTAATCTCTTTGCAATGTAGACTCTTAAACCAAAGAGAAAGAAAAGTTTTCAAAGATAACGGAAGAGTTTTTATTAGATGAGTATTATAATGATCGAAGAACTGTTAAAGCGTTCCACATTTTATTACACCGAGAAACTGTTCGTATGGAATTTTGTAATTCAAGAGACAAAATAATTGCTACAAGAGGAAAATCCAGTACGTTGACCTATTGCGTACTTTTTTTCACCCGTTTCGAAGCTAAAAATAAGTTAAAATAACATTTCTGTACGTTTCCTTTTGTTTTTGTAGTAAATTTGTTATATACTTGTACGTTATATACATACTTGGTTGAAGATTGTGTGGACGTTTTTCTCTAAACTCGTGACGGAACATAGGTTCATAAGAAAATATCAAAATATTACTATAATGTCGACTTTAAGTGGTCTTATAAACTAAAGTAGCTAAGCAACACTAAGCGGGGATAATAACTGCATGCTGAAATGGGCTTTAAATGTTGTACAGGAATACCTACGCATCTGTAAATTCAGCAAAAACAGCCCTAAGAGTATGAAAGCTAAATTTACAGAAGCGGTAATTATTCCTGCGCAAAATTTAATGCCTATTTTACGTCGTCCCATTATAAACTGTAAGGATAAGACCAAAACACAAACAGCATTGTAACTTTACAAAAGGAAAAATTATAGTCATGTGTGTGATCCGAACCCGCGCCATCCACCCCTGTAGCCGGGGCATGCTCAGGCCGCTATGCCAACGTGACTAATAACTTCAATTTGTCCACTCATGCTTAACCATAGTATGGCGAAGGAGCGACACCTATAAGTCTATTGTTATATTTTTTTATGTCTAACAACAAAATTGTGTTGATGTGCTTTTGAAGGTCGATGTCAAAAATGCAATTAACTAACTTAGTTTGTACTGAACTGTATTGGTTAATTAATAAATCCGGAATTTTCTCCATATATTGATCTATACTCTTTTCTTTGGCAACGCTACGGCAAACCGTCAGAATAAACCTACCAAATTATATTCCGTGTAGGATGTGATGTCACATTGTCATCCACTCAATAATTCAACGTCTCCAACTGTTTTATTCTTAAATCTGATCAAAACTTATGGCTAGAGTGCACGTAGCACTTTTCGTGGAAACGTAGTTTTGTCATATTTTAAATACCTACTTTTCAAACTCTGTGAAATTTTGCATGTAATATCGATGCTTTGGTTTGCCAGTTTTTCTATTTATCATTTATGTACCAGTCTGGACGTGATTATAAGTATTTCCATACAAAATGATAACGAATATTTTTGAAAACATTTAAATTTACGGATGACTGTCGAACCATATATTAGACTCAAGGACATGAATGCAAAATGTCACCGAGTTTGAAACCTTGGTATCCAAAATGTGGCAAAACTACGTTTGCATGGAAAGCGCTCCGAAGACACTAGCCTTAACGTTGGTATTTCTAAGATGGAACCCTAAGTTAAGAGACGATGCGTACACTATATTAAATGATTTGCGAGTACTTATTGACAGCTTTCGTCTTATTGGCATAGAGCAAAATTCCAAATGTGAACTTTTTGTTTGTGATACTTGTCCGGATAAAGTTTTGATTAATGAAAAGTTTTATTCCTTTGTGCTTATAGGTAGAAAAATGTTTGCTTCATCTTCTGGGTTCACCGATTCATTATTTAAAATTAAGGCTTTTACATTATTTGATTTTGCCTTTTTGTTCTTAAATTTACATATAATTTGAGATGCTGTCCGCTGTGGATACTCAGTGAGCTTCTTTGAATCTTAGACGACTTAGTAAAAGCTACGTCAGTGTCGGTTTTAAATTTTGGTTGGAGTATGGGGCTTAGTTGCAAGTTTCCTTCCCTGTGAGGTTGGGAGACAGGGATAGGCAAAATTTCGCAAAATTTCTCGTGTGGGATTACCATCTTTTTGTATTCCGTATATAATCCATACCACAAGCTTTTCATTTGAGTTTTGTTATTACTTACTTGCTATGAGACGAATTTACTTAGCATTCCATGGATTCATCGTACGGGTGCCGGGTCCATAGCGTTGCAGAGGAAGAGGCTCAGGCAGGTGCCTGGGACTTGCAAGCTCACCGAACACATTAAAAGTGTTAAAAACGTGGATAAGGGTCGATCGGCGGTAGCGTAGCACGCTCACATCCCAGGGTCCAGTCAATTTGTACGCTTCGATAAAGCATCCGTGCTTGCGAAAGAGAAGTTTTTCGTTGGTCATAAGATACGGGAGGCAATAGAAATACCCCGTCACCCTAACTTCAACCGGGATTGTGGGTATACCGACGGCGTGCAAAACAGTTTTAAAGATAGGTGACATGCGGTTCATTTGGACAAAATAATTGACACGATTAGTGTGGTATGCCTAGGGCTGTAGACACAACGGCATATAACGGCGAAAGTGACAGTGACAGTGAAACTAGTGACATATCGGACAATTTGACAAGTGCAGCTGAGCCGGGACAGACAGCGCCATCGTTACGTCAGTTACGTGCTGAGGCCCGCGCTCGCCGCTTCGCGCAATAGTGATTCCCAGACGAAGGGCATCAAACCCGAAACTGGTCGGAATATATCCGGTAAATATAACGTGAGTCCCAGCCGGGTACCTATTTAGTTATAACGTGCAAGGTTTATCTTTATAATTCTGGCCAGTGTTATGAGATACTTAATTTGTGTACTAAATCATCTTGTAGCAGAATCTGTGCTCCTGTATGTGATTACATACATATATATAACCACGCCTGTATACATATTTTTTGAATCTTATAGGCTAGTCTTCAACCACTATTTCACCTGATGGCAAGTAATGATGTGGTCCAAGATGTTGTTCAGGCTAGCCTTGAATTACTGGCTCTCAAGGACAGCTGCTGGAACACACCGTTAGGTGCTTGGCGACAGATGGTAGGGCATTTTGAGAGTACCCGCCTGGCTAGCTACCACCCTCAAGTAGAAAATCTGTCGCCAAGCACCTAACAGTCTGTTCCGGCCGTGAGAGCCAGTACTTCTAGGTTAGCCTGAACATCATCTTCGACCACATCATCACTTACTATCAGGTGAGATAGTGATCAAAGGTTAAAACTTATAAGGCATAAAAAAACTTATGTCGTTCAGTTTCGCCAACAGTATAACGTTATTGACCCTATCAAATGTTTTCCTTTGTAAAATAGAGCACGTCGATTGACTACCCCCGTCAAATCTTTGGATATGAAGTTACAAGTAATAATAAATTCAGTGTTATAGGATGCACTAGTCGTGTCTTAACGACTCCCAAATTATTTATTAATATATTGAGATATGTCAGCCGAAGATTACAGTCTAATCTCATCCCGTTCTTCTTTAACTTAATGGGTTTCTCTGAAAGATTTTATGGTTTCTATCCAAGAGGGGTCTTACCTAACCCGTTGTTCATCTCGTCCACTGTTTGCATTTGGCTAGGCACTGGAAGTAATAATGAAGTTCGACTTGAAAGCCTTCGGGTGGTGACGTCATCATACGTGACCTTTCGAGCCTGTGGTTGATATTCAATGTGCTTCTAACAACGCGGTGATAGCTACAGGTTTTCACCCGATGGATCACAGAAAAATAAAAAAATATTTGCCTCATGATAGACTCGATCTGTTGGTATAGCCATCGGTGCTTAACCACGTCCACTTTCTGGAGAAGGAGTTCATCACAAAGAGTTCTTCTTTATCTATGAAGTCGACCAGCCGCTGGGCTCCACCGGTGCTGTCATCATCATTCTGGGTGCCTATAAGTCTACTATAAGAACTGTGAAGTATATCTTGGAGATATGTTTGGCTTCGGATATCTCTTCAAACATAGCCTGTACTTCACCGTCTGAGCTTTAGGAGGTCAGTGCTTAAGCCAGGGCTGGCAGTGGGGAATAAGGAGGCATCTGTCGAAGGTTCTTCGCATCCCTACTTCACCACTATCTCGTGAACACCTTGTGACTGCGAAACCACACCTTTTAATTCTTACGGAGTCGCCTATCATATCACCAGATGTTGTGTCATTTTTGACATAGCCTGGCTACGTCGTGTAATTTAATTTTAAGGCCCTTGCTGGTGTGAGCGTATTAGCTTACATCTGTTTTTGACATATTTTTTTCATTCTTTTCATCTTTTCATTCATCATTCAGCCTGCGAAAATGTGAAGATATGATTTATATATTATTTGTATTATTCTATGGGATACACAAACGTAAATTTGAAAAATTGTGCCAAAACCATTGGTATTGACAGCCTCTGACCGAATCTTTTTTTAGATAAAACTTGTTTTATTTTATCTTTACTTTGAGGAGATTTATTTTTTAACTTCCAATAAAATTATCTAAAAATATAATTTCTTGTAATAAATGATTTTCGCAAAAATAGGTACCTAAAATAACCCGATAGGCTTCGTTATCTGCAAAGCCCACATACCCCGAGATCTCGACATCCCATTATTTAGTTACGGTTTCGGCTGAAAATCTTGTTTTGATCAGTTATTACTTTAAATTGCACTCGTATAAATCTATAATGTTCGAAATTTTAAAAT
The DNA here is from genome assembly GCA_963890685.1 of Plagodis pulveraria. Lineage (NCBI taxonomy): Eukaryota > Metazoa > Arthropoda > Insecta > Lepidoptera > Geometridae > Plagodis > Plagodis pulveraria. The sequence goes on from OY982962.1 coordinate 14,650,883, forward strand.
AACGTTTTGTTGAAAATATGTTGATTTAATGTAGGTCCTATGTGTATTATATGTTTTTATACAAATCAGTCAAATGTAACCAGGCCGGAGCTAAAGCAAAAGTTATCATGTTGTCCTTTGAAAAGTTTATTACAAACTTCAACTTCGTTCCCTAAGCAAAACTTCAATAAGTTTTTTCTGAGATACGGTCCTGTGCACTCCAACCCACTGAAGCTCGGCCAAGGGTATTTCAATTGCCTTATTACTTACAGATCAATTAATTAGAGTTCCATAACGAAATAAAAGTCTTTTTCAAGTGATTGCAGATCACGCACATGGCTCAAGGGGAGTTTTGTTTCGGAATCCGGGCCTACGCGTAATTGAGTGACCCTTCAGTCCATTCCACGCAGGGCATCTCAGTTTCAGTTGCTCGTCTAGTTTAGTTGTAGTTTGGATTACATATATTTTACTTGGTCAGAAGAACCTTTTCTAACGAGCTTGACATTTAAACGAAAGCCTCATAACTTTGTAGAGCATAAAATATACGTGAGATAGAAATAGGTACCTAGACGCGCGCCGAGATAGCGTTTAGTTGTTATTAACGCCTACGTGAGCTTTGTCTAACACACCTTGGCTGCAAGAAATTGTGTTATATTAACTTAGCACAGTTTATTATCAGTTTTTATTTAAGGCTAGAGTGCACGTAGCGCTTTTCGTACAAACGTAGTTTAGTCATATACTTGTCTTATTTTAACCCATTGGCATCGGCGATAATGATAACAACAGAATTTCATTCATAAATTGGCCATAGTGGTCCAGTACGATGCCAACTTATATACTTGTCTTATTTTAAGTAATTAAGACAAGTATTTTGCTATATTTGAACTCCTATATGCGAAAACATATAAATGGTTACCTACTAGTGTTTAATGTTGTTATTTCTTAGTTATATATACTGTTTGTTTTCCAAATAAAAAAAAATAATTAAAATCATATATTTGAAAAGCCAAGTGTTCAAACTCTATGGAATATTGCATGTATATCTCTGAACCTGAACCCAAGAGAGTCAAAATAAGAATTCCTATACAAAAAGATTATTCCGAATATTTTATAAAATATTTAATATTACGGAAAACGGGCAAACCAGAAGCATAGATATTAGGATCAAGGACATGCATGCTAAATTTCACCATGTGTATACACTTGATATTTAAAATACGACGAAACTAAGTGGTATTAAAAGCCCTACCTACGCGCACACTTCCCTAAACAAAATGAGCAGAATGTACAAATTTTACTAAATTTTGTACATTATATTTAAACATTATATTTTTCGAAAAGACTTGAGTATAATGGTCTGATGGTCCGTTGTGATTGTGTTAAAAAGAGTCTAAATTAAATTGCAAAACTTGTGCTTTTGCGATAAGTTTCGTTAGCAAAGTTGGAAACGCGTATAACAGGAAACGCAAACCGAAATTAAAGTATATAAAGCAGAGTGACGCCAATTCCAAAAGGGGGGAAAGTGGTTTATACCTTCATAGATTTGGCTTATTGTAACGTTATATTCACTACTAGCTGTACCTGCGACTTCGTTCGCGACTGCCGATTAATTATTCACATTTAAGCACTGTTTATCTCATATTAAACAACGCTGAGGTCTTTGGTGAAGCACTTTTAGTAAAGCATAGCTCAGAAAGAAGCTTTTTACTTTGGGTTTGAAAACTCCCGGGTTGTATTTTCCAGATGATAGTACTTATGAGTTACTCAGAGAGTTCCATCGCGGTTCGCACAATAAATGTTGAAGCAAAGTATTCTGTGCGTGTCTTTGGAATTTCGATTTTAAAACGGTGTCTTTTTGCCGAGATTCTCCTTGTTTGGTGGTTGAACGAATATATATTAGATTGTGCACTTCCATTGCGCAGTCTCCAAAATGTATCCGGCAAAAGGTAGATAGTTAAAAAACTGATTGTGGCGAATGTTTCAGATTTTAGAGTTTTAACTTAGCAAGCTTGCAAAACTAAATAAGGGTGCCGGGCTGCCCGTGGGGTGCCGGGATGCCCGTGGGGTGCTAGAATACCAGGGGGTGCCGGGCTCACTCGTCACTATTCTAACAAAAAAAGAATAATTGAAATCAGACAATGCGTTAATAAATTATAAATAAGTGTACATTTTGACTTTAATCTCCTTTCCCGGGGGAACCGTGCTGAATTTCGTAGTATGAACTAATTTCGTGTTAAGTTTCATTGAATTCCATTCAGTAGTTTTGGAGTGATACGCGGCCGGGAAACAGATTGACAGACAAACATTAAAAAAAATAGCTTTTGCATCAGTGTCAGCTACAGGTTGATCTCAAATGTTTTTTCAAATTATTTGCAAAATACAGAATTGGATCTGTTACAGTTTTATTATAAGTATAGATAGTATGTTTTATCGTATAACGCTATTAGAAAAACTAACAAAACTACACACAAACGGTTTATTTACTTCAAAAATTTAAATTTGATTTTAGCATACATTTAAAACATACATATAAAAATACATTCTATGTTAAATACTAGCAAAACAGAAAATAAATTGAGTCGAGCTAAAAACTTGCTCATATTTATCTAGAATTTAGAAGCAAATCAAAATAAACTTTCGCGTACATAGCAGTGCTTGAAACTTGTGAGTGCCGATGCGGAAACTCAATCGACTCAAACGAAGACCCACTGAGGAAAATGCAATTACTTTCTTTTAAACTTAATCTTCTACAAAAGAATATTTCATAGAAAAATACTTCTCAATCTAGCATTGTGCTAGTTGCATGAAGGCCTGCTAAGTGAGTAAAATTAAAACGGAAGGAGAAAAAATAACCACGAACTGGATTCGAACCAGCGACTATCCGTTCCTATATAGAGTATAACTATTGTATTTTTTTTTTACTAATTTAAATAATTTATTTCAAATCTATTAGCCTATAACATTTACATAATTAGTAATATCTTATATTAATCACATGTACATACCTAGTTATTCCTTGAATTAGTTGGAAGTGTTGTAGGATACTTATTTCTGTAGGTAAATCAATGTAGATAAATACAACTTTAAAGTGCAGTTGAGACAGATTGCATCAATTCACTTTATAGTCACTAAATATTTCCCTTGTTTTAAATATATTTTTTTTATGTTATTGCGACGGAACAAGCTCGTGGCCCACCTGATGTTAAGCGGACTAACCTCTGCCTATAACAGATGCATTTCATCACAAGTCAGGAATTGCAATGCGCCTGTCACCTTGAGACCTAGTTATTAAGTCTCATGTGCCTGTAATTTCACTGGCTCTCAATTACTACTGCCGGAACACACTGTTAGGTGTTTGGCGACAGATTTTCTACTTGAGGGTGCTAGCCAGCCAGGCAATCGCAAAATGACCTTCCACCATGCGGTGAAGCTCAAGCCGGCGGTGGGGAACGAACCAGGGTACTGCGGCGCGGCAGTCCATAGCCATTACCGCTCGGCCATCTATGCTTCAAATATATTTATTAACCAGTAGTTAGAACTTTAATTGGCGCGTATTTTTGCCGTAATATTTATAAATCATATTGCATTTACGAGCAATTACCTAACTGGGATTACTTCTTCCCACAATATACTGTTATAAAGGTGAGTGGTATGACATTAGTGAACAATAAACTGGTCAAAATTACTTAAGGTGCAGATAATGGAGATATAGACAAAAAAAACACAAAGAAACGAAAGGTGGAGATGTCACGCCTTTTGTTTTCAACGTCATTCTTGATGACAGCAGTTTTAAGAGCAACAAACTCAAGGCAAATTTGTGAACCTTTGGACGCGCCAGTAGTGATTATGAGTTTTGAACATTAGTTTTTTTTTTTTTTTTTTTTTTTTTTTTTTATTTATTCTGAACTGGGTAGCACTTGACCACTATCTCACCTGATGGTAAGTGAAGATGCGATCAATGATGGAGCGCGCTTACCCAGAAGGTATCTATTCACTCGCGTTTTGAAGACCCCCATGTTGTACTTAACCGGAAACACAGACTCAGGCAGGGTGTTCCATTCCCTGGCGGTTCGTATGATGAACGAAGACGCAAATCGCTTCGTTCGGGCAAATGGAACATCAACCATATAGCGGTGGCGCTTCTGAGTGTCCCTGGATGTCCGGTTATAGAATGGGGATGGCGGAATCAAATCATGCAGTTCCGTGGCACACTCCCCGAAATGCATCCGATAAAAAACCGATAAACAAGCGACTTTGCGGCGATGCTCGAGACTTTGGAGTCTCTTGCTTATAAGTTGGTCGTCGTTAATGAGTCTCTTGGCTCTCCTCTCAATAGCTTCCAGTGTCTCCAGCTGGTATTTGGCAGAACCATCCCAAAGGTGAGAACAGTACTCCATACACGTCCGGACTTGAGCTTGATAAAGATTAAGCATCTGTCCCGGTGTGAAATAATGTCTCACCTTGGCCAATACACCAAGCTTTTTTGAGGCTATCTGGGCTTTAGACTCAATATAGGAGCCGAAGTTGAGAGTCGGAGTTAAAGAGATGCCAAGAAGCTCGAGATGGTTACTTATCGGCACGGATACATCCCTGAAAGTAGGAGCCAGGTGAAAAGGGCTCCGTTTGGCGGAGAAAAGACATGCCTGGGTTTTAGCAGCATTGAACTTGACCAGATTGGCATCGCCCCAATCGGAGACTGCCTTCAGAGAAAAGTTCATGCGCTGAACCATCGCTTCCCTATGAGACTGGATTTGTAATGCACTGGTTCGTGCGTTAGATGTATAACTCTCCACAACGGTGCTGTCGTCTGCGTACCCAAAAGTACCGGGTTTAAGCAGATCATTAATATGCAGCAGAAACAGCGTTGCAGAGAGTACTGATCCTTGAGGGACTCCGGCGTTTATAGCCAATTGGTCGGAAGAACAGCCATCGATGACCACTCGAATTGACCGATCCCTCAAGAAATCTGAAATCCAAACACACAAACCAGTGGGAAGGCCGTATGAAGGAAGCTTGCTTATAAGGCTATCGTGCCAAACCCTGTCGAAAGCCTTCGAGATGTCGAGAGAGACAGCAAGCGCCTCTCCGTGGTTCTCGATGGCCTCGCTCAAGATGTGAGTGGCATACACTAGAAGATCCCCAGTAGACCGGTTTTGGCGAAACCCGTATTGGCGGTCACTGAGGAGATCATTCACTTCTAGGTATGCCAGGAGCCTGTGGTTCAGTACACGTTCCATCGTCTTACAAAGTATGGAAGTGACTGAAATTGGCCTGTAATTGGCAGGGTCTGCGCGACTACCCTTTTTGGGCACGGGCTGCACGTTTGCAAGCTTCCAAGACTTAGGCACTTGACCAGTCGTCATAGACAAGCGAAAGAGGTGAGTCAATATTGGAGTCAACTCAGGCGCACACATCCTCAAGACTACAGCCGGTATACCGTCTGGACCACTAGCTTTGTTCACGTCCAGATCGCGCAACGCTTTGCGTACTTCAGACTGTCGAATGCGGATTTCTGACATTAACGTCCCGCAATTTGGCAGACTAGAGGGTACAGCATTGCCAGCATCTAAACGTGAAGACTCTGCAAACAGAGAAGCAAATAAATTTGCTTTCTCTTCAGCAGTGTGCGCTAGTGAGCCGTCAGGTTTCAGCAATGGAGGCAGTGAGGGACGGCAAAAGTTCTCTTCGATCGACTTTGCCAGGGACCAGAACGCTTTGCTACCCGAGGGGTAAGAAGCAAGTTTGTTCCCTGTTCGGCGTATGTGGTCAAAGCGAGCCTTCTTAAGAGCCTTTTTGCAGGATTTGGCGGCTAGGTTAAACGCTTTCTTCTTTTCACGTTCATCTCTAGATTTGCGGGTTCGAGCATCAGCCCAGGCTAAGTAGGCCTCATGTTTTGACGCTTCTGCGTCTCCACATGTGGCATTAAACCATGAGCGAGCTTTGCTGGACAGTGGGACGTCAGAAAATGGTATGAAGTATTCCATACCCTGACGTAACACTTCTGTCACAGCATCCGCGCAAGCTGAGGGATCGCTCGAAGAAAAGCAAGCCTGCCTCCAAGGATAAGACGCGAAGAAACTACGCATCTCATCCCAATCTGCTGACCTGTATCGCCACATCCGCCGTGTGCCTTTTGGGCTGGGATCGGGCGGGAAGTAGACTGATACAGACTTCACCAGACAATGGTCGGAGCTACCCAAGGGTGATGAAACCGACACCGAGTAGCGGTCTGGATCTGTTGTCAGCAGAAGGTCCAAGCAATTGGCCGTGTGGCCATCAACATCAACGTAAAGTGTAAGATCAGTTCTGCAAGGCGAGGATTGGAAAGGCGGGGAGGATGGATATCATTTCGCTAGTCAATATTTTTTGTATTCTCGTATGTACGATACCCACATGTATTACTGAGAATTACTGGCTCTCAAGGACATCTGCCGGAACAAACCGTTAGGTGCTTGGCGACAGATTTTCTACTTGAAGGTGGTAGCTAGCCAGGCAGGCATTCGCAAAATGCCCTACCACCATGCTGTAACGACTGCCATCGTAAGACAACAACTGGGATCGACGGCTTAACGTGCCCTCCTAAGCACGGAAGCGCTCAGGTGTAATGTCACTAGCGGTCACCCATCCAACTCCTGCCCGCGGCGGACGTTGCTTAACTTAGCTGATCGATTAAGAACGTCTAAGCAAACTTCGCTACGAGCGCTTCAATCAACATCCAATTACCTAATAAACTAAGAATTATAAAACTAATAAGGTCCAGTCTAATGAGCATATAGTGGTACTGCACGAATGTGACGTAGGTTACTGGTGCGAAACATTGTTAGCTACAATAATCTGTTAACATTTAGCTCAACAGCTAACAACTGTTGGCTGTTGAGTTAAGAGGCCTTTTACATTTTGCAGCCCTCTCACTCGCACTTTTAAAGATTATTTCAAATAGCAACAATATGGTTTATATTTTTTAAAATGTAGTCAATCATTATTTCGCTGCATGCAACTATAGATGTTCTCAACATATTTTTACTTTGTTACATGTTGAGTCCAATTAGAATTAGAGGCCCAAAATTTAAAATAACTAAATTAAGCGTTTTGGATCCCCCATAACAGATATCAAAATGAAAATTAGTAGAGAACATCTATAGTTGCATGCAGCAAAATAATGATTGACCACATTTTAAAAAATATAAACCATATTGTTGCTATTTGAAATTATCTTTAAAAGTGCGAGCGAGAAGGCTGCAAAATGTAAGAGGGCTCTTAACAATTTGTAAGTAATTAATTAGTTAAAGCTTCACAAACTAATTTCAAATGCAATTTAAACAACATAACATATTTTGGGGTAATGTTGAACTTGCTTTCCGTACCTTTCGGCGATTGTGCATAATGCTTCTCAAAGTCACAGTCAGTTTTTACTATGTATGTTTTTAAAGTTTCTACCGAAATCTGTCACGTTCAGCAATTAGGCTAGATATATGGAGCCACTTTGACATGAATGAGCAAATACTATTCCGTTTTGTAATTTCCGCAACGAGAATTGCTGTCCCGATATGTTACTTCCATCATGCATGTCACTTCGTAATTGAATTATTTGTGGTATCGTTTTCTAAATATAGCCCCATTCAAAGTTGTGTTTCTGTATCTATATTGTACGCAAAGCAATCGATCTTGTAAGCAGTATGCGTCATTGAAAGGAATGAAAAAATATTTGACATTAAAATAGGATCGTCTTCCAACACTGAGAAGTATGAAATATCTTTTGGAAGTCCTACCATGAAAATGTGAGTTCAAAAAGCTTTGAGTCATTATGGTACCGCCATCAACAAATTATTTTCAGTATGGGAAGGCGTTTCCTTTCCTCATATTTTTTGGGAAATTATGCTTATAAAAGCAAATCGCGCTGCATATGCATAATTAATTTTAAAGTAATTTGAGAACCTAAAATCTATTGAATTTGTAACTCTCTTTTTTGCAATCCTTTTAAAGTTAATATACAATCGACTAATATTCTTGCAAACAAAAAATCACTATACCATTGGTTTTGGTTTTACGTTTTTTACAACTATGAACTTACTTCCAAAGTTGTGATCTTATCTAGAAATGGTTATCCAAATAGGTTTACAATTTACGCAGATATTATATAAAATAAAAATAAAAATTACGAGTTTTTGCGAATCGTATTTATTTGCTAGTTGGTAAAACATAGTTGCGCAACCTATTGGCTGGGTGGGTTGCAATGTAATAATATTACAGTGACATAACAGTGGCACGTTCTCATTAAGTACGTTTATATAATATACAATGTGACAATGTGAGTACCGGCTAACTTCGGTAATGCTTGAGAAAGCAAGCGTGACAATGACAAATACTTCGAGCTGCGAGATATGTTACGAAACCGAGCAATGTCACCAACCAACTACAACCAAAAATATGCAACTGACATGCCATTCTAACATCATTTTCTATTACGGCTAGATCATTGTCCTTCCAAAGTGGCTGCTATAACTTTGTGAAGAAGTTTTCTAAGAAGAATGAATTTGGCTGCTTGGATAACCTAGTATCCCTTTTTCATGACTCGCTGAGTCGCAGATTTTACCTAGTGATGGACTAGGTAAAAGCAACTGCACCCCAGTGCTACTTTTCATCACCTCCCACCCCATATCTTCCTGTAGGAGTCGTAAGAGGTTACGAATGAATACTACAAGGTGGGCAGTACCTAGTGCCTTCTGAGGAACTGCCATCATAAACTGCGATCACCAAAACGCCTGCCAAGCATGGGGATTATGGTAACTCCTCCTAACTGATGGAGGAGGGCTTTGTTCAATAGTGGAGGTCAAGGCTGTTGAATGAAAAGCAAATGAGCCCTACGTTTAAAACTCCAGAGTCGTATTATATATAGATAGGTAGTAGAATGAATACTTCACAAATGTTGAACAATCAGTATTAGTAAGACTAACTAAACAACTAAATTACGTACGTACTAACACATAGTATACATATTTTTTACATATTCAGTTAGGGATTCTTAGCGCAAGCCCGACTCGAAGTTGGCAGGGTTTTATTAGTTGTTTTTTTTATTTATTACTATTATATAGTTAGAACTCCAAGTTTGAAGGTTGCTTGTGTTACCGTATAGGTATGCTTATATACTTTCTATTTTGGCACGATAATATAACGCTATACACGAAATTCTGAACATTCCCTTTTTTAGTTTCATTTATGCAATCAGCAACTATTTCGTTTGCGATGATGATCAAGGACAAGAGTACCTACTAATTTCATAATTAAAACGATTTGTTCCGCCTTGGGAGTTAAATTTAGCAACTTGTATCAAAACGGTGAAAGCTGTGGCATTGAAATCAACGTAAATAAACAATGTAAAAAGATACGAAAATAAAATCACCAGCGACGACAACAGCTCGAATATCCTGAAGGTTCGGACAAAGGACGTGATAACAGAGATAAATAACGCCCGACCCAAACAAATAACCCTTTAAATCCTGTAATGTGGATACCTCTGTTTATAGACGTATAGTTATATAAAAGGTATCTGTCAACCTTTATGATTTTAACTTTGATCATTGCATTACGAATTCGGTTTGTCAATGTGGGTTACTTATATCAAATCATGATACATTTCATGAGGGAATTAAAAGGGGTTTTTCTTGTCTTATATTATTATATCCGTTTAATCTACAGCTATAATATGACTGTAAATGTGTAAATATATAATTCAGTAGTGAGAATCAATAGAATTAATTTCAAAAGTAAGATCTACTGCCTCTTTCACTGGCGAACTAATACAAAATTCACAATACTCAGTTTAGTCGAATTCGGCAATATATAGTTAGGTACCAGAAATAAACAGTGCAATATTATATTGATAAAGATATATCTAAGAAATTTGGCTTTTTTGTCCCGAGTCGGATGTTTGAGGATAAACCTGAGATACTACGAAAAAAATAAAGAAAAAAAATATTACACTATTTCTGAATACACCGTTATAATTAGTTGGCCTGCTGTCTTACTTTGTATAGTCTAAACGAACCATAATATACAGTAAAATTTGTGTATGTTTGCAGATATTTTGTTTTTTTTTTTTCACCTAAATTGGAACCGACTTCCACACTGAAAAGTGTGAAATAACTTATTGAAGTCCGTACTATGATAATTCAATGTACCTACCTATTATCACAATATTGCTTGGTACCGACCTCGACAAGTTATTTCACACTTTTGAGTGTTGAAGTCGGTTCCATTTCTGTGTAAAAAAAACATCATTTTTAGAGACCCTTGCTACTGACAGGACCGATTGTCATTCACTGTCAATGACCATATCATCAAGGTAGGAAAACATTTATCAGTTATTGGAGTGGAACTCAAAAACAAATGGACTGATTTTGATGAAAGTATAATAGGACCATACGGAAGCATCAGCTTTCAATAAAAAAAGAATCATCAAAATCGGTTCTCCCAGTCTAAAGTTATGAGGTAACAAAGATAAAAAAAAATACAGTCGAGTTGAGGACCTCCTCCTTTTTTCTAAAGATTAAGATTTAATTCTAAATACATTACACGATACAAAAAACTGTTCACAATAACAAGTAATCAAAGGGGTCCTATAATTTATTTATTATTTATAGATTAACGGCCTTACTTATAAACGCTACTTAAATTTTAAACATTACTTAGCCGCTGATTAGCAAAATTTCTTACTCATAAACGCTACATAACTTTATCCAGTACCTAAGTACTGCTTAAATCAGCTGTCAATTTAAACACCGTCCTACCCTTGTTTAAATTTTAAGTAACAAGATGGCGCCCATATTTCTGATCAGCTGATTTAGTTACAGACCCACCAACTTATCTGTTCAGGTGGCAGGAAAAAGAACTACAACATTCCTTCAAATTGTGACAGTTCGTAGTTGATTTCCTTGACCAGTAGCGCCCTCGAAAACTGCACGGTTGAGTTAGTGGTACTATACAAAGAAAAGTATTATATTTACTTTTTAATTTCAAGATATTTAGCACTAGATACATGCTATTTGGCCATTTAGGTCATTCATAATACTTTTTAGTACAATGTTGTCAGTTTAAAATACGTTCGACCTCATTATCAATTGCTTAGCTAAACAGGTGCTATGTAGCGTTTATAAGTAAGAAATATTTAAGCATTACTTAAACACTGTTTAGTTATCCATTACTTAGCAACTACATAGCGATGTTTTTATAAGTAAGGGGGTAACTCCTCAGAATAACAAAAGTGATACCCAAGTAGACCTCAATTAAAGAGTATACTGATTTAAAAACCACCCGGTTGGGGCGTACCTATCCGTACGCCTAAGCCGGGCTCTGGGTTTACTCGTATTCATTAATAGTTACTTTGCCTAGCTTGCATGTCTTGTATGCCTTTTTTTTAGTTAAACTCAGGTCTTCCTTACTTTCGAGTGGATCACAAAATTAATATATATGGGATAATAGGGTAATAAGGTTCACTTAAAAACAATTCATAAATTAGTCAAGTAAGAAAATTTATAAAAAAAACTGTAAGTTTATCAGTTTTAAAATAAGTTCCCTATAAAAAAATCGAATCAGTTTTTATTATTGACTAGCTTTCCGGCTGCGGCTTCGCCGCTATCGCGCAAAACTATTGACCTGTTTTTTCACAGTTGAGAACAAAATATCTATGGCCTTCCCTGGGTCTCCAACTATTTCCGTACCAAATTTAATTCAAATCGGTTCTGTAGTTTTTAAGTTTATTTCTTGCATACAAAATTACAAATCTTTCCTCTTTATAATATTACTAGCTGTACCCACCTGCGACTTCGTTCGTGATTGCCGTACCTGCAGACTAATTATTGCAAAACTAAATATGGGTGCCGGGCTGCCTGTGGTGTGACAGGCTGCCCGTGGGGTGCCTGGGTCACTTGTCACTATTCTAACACAACTAAGTGTACATTTTAACTTTCATCCCCTTTCCCGAGGGAACCGTGCTGAATTTTGGAATAAAAAGTATACAATAACCTTTTTGGTAGTATGAACTCAAATCGTATTAAGTTTCATTGAATTCCATTCAGTAGTTTTGGAGTGATGCGCAGCCGGTATACAGACAGACAGACAAAAATTAAAAAAAAATACAGTTTTGGCATCAGTGTCGGCTACAGATTACTCTCAAATATTTTTTTTCAAAATATCTGTCATGTACGGAATTGGATCTGTTACAGTTTTATTATAAGTGTAGATTAAATGTTAATATGCAAGAGAGTTGGTTTATTGATATAAAGTCCTGCTTGTGGATTAGCTAGTTTAATTCTTTTTGACTTTAATGTGACCATAAAAAGATATAAACAATTTAAGGGGCCGAGCTAGAATAGGTTTAAAATTAGCCGCTTTTATTTAAAAATGAGGCAGTACTTACATTGTTTTATCCAGTTTTGGAATCTCCAGCTTTTATATTTCAGCTCCTTTTGTATATCAGTCCAGCTTGTATATCAGTGATATTGAGTTTACTTTTGCTCGGCCCCTTAAAAACTTCAGTATCTTATTAGATATTAAGTTTAACTATGTAAATAACCGATACATATGTAGTGCCTCATGGGTATATTTATTTGATAGTAGCGAAGTATCTTAGATATTTGTCTAAATTTAGCCGGAGCCGCGCTGAAAGTCGGTCTCCTTAAAATGGTTATAACTTTTTCATGCAGTTATTGTCCCCGCTTAGCATTGCTTAGCAGCTATGGTCTAAGACCAGTATAGGCCATTTAAAGTCGATACTACAGTAATGTTTTGATATTTCCTTATAAACCTATGTTCCGTCGCTAATATTGAGAAAAAAGTGCGCACAATCTTCAACCAAGTACCCACCAAAGTATATAACAAATTTACTACAGAAACAAAAACGAAACGTACAGAAATGTTATTTAAGGGTGAACTGGCCGGCCTGTTTTCCATACAAACGTCGTAGGGTGGTCACTCCCTTATTTGAGGATTTAGGTCCAAAATAAAGCATAATACCGATTGATCTCGTCATTATCAAGGCTTGTATGATGCCGAAATTTTAATAAAATAATAAATTTGAGAATTATGAGCCTGGAAACATTTTCATATAAAGTTTTCGAGGCTCATAACGTACAACTTAATAATCTTTTCAAAATTTCGGCATCATACAAGCCTAGATAATGACGACTTCAATCGATATTATGCTTAAGTCTGGACCTAAAATCTCAAATAAGGGATCACCCTACGACGTTTGTATGGACAAGTGACCGGCCAGTTCAACCTTAAGCTTCGAAAACGGGTGAAGAAAAAACACAATAGGTGAACGTATTGAATTTTCCTCTTATTGCAATTATTTTGTCTCTTTGTTACAAAATTCCATACGAACAGTTTCCCGGTGTAATAAAATAAGGTTTAACAGTCTACATTGCAAATAGATTAAAATTGCTTCGAGAAGAGAATAGGCATAGGGATTTGTAATTTTGTAAGATATAGGGAGTTGAAACACCTACTCAAAAACGTCTCAACTAATAAAATAAAATGGCGTAAACTGCAATATTATTAAGTTTTTTTTATTTTGGTTGTTCTTTTATTCATGATGTTTGTTTTGAAAAACTGCCACTTAAATTAATTCAAGGAATATTGTTCGTTTAAAATTCACTTAACAATAACACAGATAAGCGTTTTAATGACTGAAAAGCAAACGTTAACAAAGTTAACAGAATAAACAAATAAGGCTAATGTACCGCAAAGTTTTTTTTTATGGGATTCTGACAGAACAAACACGTCAAGGCTCACAAAATGTAAAGCGGTAACCTCTGCCTATAACAAATGCATTTTGTCACAAGTGACAAACTGCATTGCGGCTGTCACTCTGATACATACAATTGTTAAGTCTCATGTGCCTGTAATTTTACTGGCTCTCAAGGGTTGCTGTCAGAACACACTGTTAGGTGTTTAGCGACAGATTTTCTACTTGAAGGTGGTAGCTAGCCAGGCAAGTATTCCACCATGCAATGGAGCTCAAGCTGGCGGTGCGATCGAACTTCGGACTTACGGCTCAACGATATGTATAACTACAAAAATAATAAATATATATTTGTTTTTTCAAAGAAATTGCACATGCAATATTTCATCAGATTGGATATAATGTAGATATATAAAAACTATAGAACCTTTCTTAGAGATTTGAGGTGAAAGCCTTCAATTATTATTATATAAATAGCATAAAACGTCGTTTACTATGTCTTGATATTTTCTAGTTCGTGGTGTTTGATTCAAAGACAGCAATTTGACTGAATTTAGAAATTTTCTCCGCTTAAAATTCGTTTTGAAATTGAAGCTAATTGTTTTTTTATTTTCTGTAATCCAAAATTAATCAAAGCCAAATATGGCAAGCCGACTGCAGTGATATGACCATATACCAAAAAGGTGACATAATATATTGTTGATGCGGAAATGACAGGCAGAGGAATCTAGAATGGGAAATACTTTGCATCGTATAAAATCAAAAATTAAAAAAAAAACAATTTATTGATTTTTTTATACACTACGGTACTTATGATGATCAGGCGAGCACAGGTGATAAAGTATTCCACCATCTTCAGTTGATCATGCTAGGTCTTCATCGCTCAGCATCATCATGACAGTATGGTGGTAAAAAAACAAGGCATTCACAATAAAATATCCATCTTTAATAAACTACCATTGACTTTAACTAAATTAAACAAACCTAAAGAAGATGAAATCTTTTTTTGAATCTCATCCTTTATATTCTTTGAAAGAATTCATGGACATGCGTCTAACAGAAAATTCATTCTTATAAAAATAATTAGATAATAATATAGACCAACCTTTTGACTGCTTAGGCTATAATGAGATTGACTAAATACCTAAATACGGATTTTAAATGTATAGTTTGTAATTATTAAGTATCACAATTTCTTGACATTTATTTTTATTTATATCGAAAATCATTTACCTAGGGACATCACAATTTAGATAACTTTATAATTATAATCATTATTCTTACCTTATATTTTAATAATTATTTGTAAATTTGACTTACCTAATGTAACGAACAATGTTATAAGGTCAATAAATGAAAATGAAAAATGAAATGGGGCTCGCTCCATCCCCACCCAGCTCCTTGCTAACGGTGGTGTGGAGCCCCACTTGCGTGATTTGTAATGTGACAAAAGCCCAAGCGCACGCGCCTTTATGATGAGCATCTGATATTGCTTGAAACCCTGGTTGGGGTTTTCGATCTTTTACTTATTTTGCTGACTTATTAAGAATGTTTTAATATAAAAACTAATTTTCAATAGTTTTTTTTTTTTTTTTTTATGCTTGATAGGTTATCCTTTGACCACTATCTCACCTGATGGTAAGTAATGATGTGGTCGAAGATGTTGTTCAGGCTAACCTAGAAGTACTGGCTCTCAAGGACAGCCGCCGGAACACACCGTTAGGTGCTTGGCGACAGATTTTCTACTTGAGGGTGGTAGCTAGCCAGGCGGGCATTCGCAAAATGCCCTACCACCATGCCATAACGACTGCCATCCTAAGACAACAACCGGGACCGACGGCTTAACGTGCCCTCCGAAGCACAGAAACGCTCAGTAGTAATGTCACTAGCGGTCACCCATCCAACTCATGACCGCGCGCGACGTTGCTTAACTTTGCTGATCGGTTGAGAACAGCTAAGTAAACTTCGCTACGAGCGCTTCAAAGTTTTATAGTTAATTGGTTTTCAATAATTAAAAACTTATCTGTGAACAAAAGTATTCACGATGTTTTATAAAAAACTGACCCTTAAATTTTATCCTAGGCATATTCATCGTTTCAAATTCACTTAAGAATTACACAAAAAAACTGAATAATAGTGCAGTTTACACCATTTTATGTTATTAGTTGAGATGTTTTTCAGTGGGTATTTCAACTCCATATAGGTACCTATTCTCCTCACGAAGCAATTTTTAATCTCTTTGCAATGTAGACTCTTAAACCAAAGAGAAAGAAAAGTTTTCAAAGATAACGGAGGAGTTTTTATTAGATGAGTATTATAATGATCGAAGAACTGTTAAAGCGTTCCACATTTTATTACACCGAGAAACTGTTCGTATGGAATTTTGTAATTCAAGAGACAAAATAATTGCTACAAGAGGAAAATCCAGTACGTTGACCTATTGCGTACTTTTTTTCACCCGTTTCGAAGCTAAAAATAACATTTCTGTAGGTTTCCTTTTGTTTTTGTAGTAAATTTGTTATATACTTGTACGTTATATACATACTTGGTTACTTGGTTGAAGATTGTGTGGACGTTTTTCTCTAAACTCGTGACGGAACATAGGTTCATAAGGAAATATCAAAATATTACTATAATGTCGACTTTAAATGGTCTTATAAACTAAAGTCGCTAAGCAACACTAAGCGGGGATAATAACTGCATGCTGAAATGGGCTTTAAATGTTGTACAGGAATACCTACGCATCTGTAAATTCAGCAAAAACAGCCCTAAGAGTATGAGAGCTAAATTTACAGAAGCGTAGGTAATTATTCCTGCGCAAAATTTAATGCCTATTTTACGTCGTCCCATTATAAACTGTTAGGATAAGACCAAAGCACAAAAAGCATTGCAACTTTACAAAAGGAAAAATTATAGTCATGTGTGTGATCCCAACCCGCGCCATCCACCCCTGTAGCCGGGGCATGCTCAGGCCGCTATGCCAACGTGACTAATAACTTCAATTTGTCCTCTCATGCTTAACCATAGTATGGCGAAGGAGCGACACCTATAAGTCTATTTTTATATTTATTTATGTCTAACAGCTTAGCCTTTGACCACTATCTCACCTGAAGGTAAGTGATGATGTGGTCGAAGATGTTGTTCAGGCTAACCTGGAAGTACTGGCTCTCAAGGACAGCTGCCGGAACACACCGTTAGGTGCTTGACGACAGATTTTCTACTTGAGGGTGGTAGCTAGCCAGGCGGGCATTCGCAAAATGCCCTACCACCATGCAATACTTGTTCATCTTACGCTGTAAGTTGTGCGAGATTCAATTGACTATATGTTTTAATCTCGTAATTTTGTAATGTAATCCGCGGAGCATGCGTTATTGCAATAATAAAAATATTAAAATGATAGAGTTGCGTCATCGTTAGCAAGTATAAAGCTATGTAATTGCAAAGATGATACTTGTTTTCTTTTCTACTCTAGGTCTCCACACCTATACTGCAACGTACGTTAATAAGCAAGTTGACAGCGACACCCATGGGTCAACTTACAACGTAAATTGAACTATAGGTTTAATTATATGTTGCAATTCCAGGAGAACATATAGCTCTCCTGCAATACGAGGAATAGTTGTTTGCTGTATAAGAAGCAATGGAAGGAATAGTTGTTTTACGGGCGGTTGACTTCGCCAGTACTTTACTAGTGATCCAAAGAGGCACCCTGGCAGTTGAAATCCAAGTTAAGTTCAAGAAAAATGTATCAAATTTCATCCTGACATTAATTATGAAGGCACCTCAACAATGACTTTAATCGGTCACAATATGTACATATTGAAATGGGGATTGGCAGTCAAAAATTGGTAAGTAGGGGAATAAGATTTTTTGTATGAGTTACAAAAAAAATATCTTAAGCCCTCGGTAAGTACAGACAGATAATAAGTTATACAAAACTAACATAATTGCCAAAACTAACAAAAATAAATGTGAACAATGGCAATGCGTGAGAGTGATTCTTGCATCAGAAACTATAATAATATATGTATTACTATATTAATATGTGTATATGTTTAAATCAAGGGCCATTTTCAATATAGTGTAGACTAGAATCTAAAATAAAAATTTGCTCCGTAAATTGCTCCAATGTCGATATTTTGCTATTTTCCCCTCTATTCAATTCAATGAATCGGACCACCCCCATTTTTCCAATCAATTATATTATAACGGCCTATACATGAGCTGAACAGACATTGATTACATTTGCAACAACAAGTGCACTTAAAAATAAGTAATTTTGCCATCAAGTTTCAATTCGTTTACCAATTCAAAAGAGTTACATTGTAAGAAATCGCCAGGTAAGGAATAAAGATATTTTGACATGCAAACAAAATTAGCATGTAAAAGAAATTGAATGAGAACTCAATTTGTAGAATATAGGAGCGCTCGTCACTCCGAAACTTCTTCGTATTCCTCGTATTTGGTCCGCCCAGTAAATTCCATGGCTATGTTTACTTCAAACGTACACTAAGGGCCTGTTTCAGAATGTTCGAGTAAGTTCCGGTTATACTACCCCGAACATATTTAACAAATAAAACACTATCTTTGCGTTTCACAGTCCGCGTTTTAGCCTATCCATCGGTTAAAGCTTGAAACGTGCTGCATGTTAACTGTCATTTTTATCATTCGGTTTTTTTATGTTCTGGGTAGTATAACCGGAACTTACTCGAACATTCTGAAACAGGCCCTTAGTCTATTGAAGAATATCTGACACTGCGGTTGTACCCACCAAATACAAATCCTACTGGTATTAAACTGACGTATTACATGACTGATATGTATCTATGAGCGTATCAATGTTTCCGACATTGTTCTACGATTGAATCCGATCTGTCCAACAAATCAAGTCGTCCATTTGTCTCCGTCATGGCACAAAAAATTTACAAACCAACAAACAAACAACTTACTTACACTTTTGCATTACACTTTGCAAGTCACGGACCCTGGAGTCTGTGGAGTATAGATTTATAAAAAATAAATTAAAAAGGACTTTCGAGCACATCATCACTTACCATCAGGTGAAATTGTGGTCAAATGTACCTAACAGCAATAATAAAAAAACTTACTGTATCAGCCAGATCGTCCACTGCTGAACACAGCCTCTCCTATTAAGGGGGTATATGCCATAGTCCCCACGCTTGGCAGGCAGCTTGGAGATCGCTGTGTAAGATGGCAGTTATTTAGAAGGCGCTGCTGCCCATCTTCCAGTATTTTTTCCCTTAATCGCCTCTTACGACACCCACGGGATGATATGGGGAGGTGCTTTACGTGTGCATACATTCCACGTGCCTGTAAGATGAGGCATAACTTGCTTTCCGAGGTCTTTCTTATCAAAACAAGAGTGAAAATTGTTAAAATAATAATGATAAGTAATAATATAACAAAAAGCATTCAAAACAAATTTCTACAATTCAAATACTTTGTTAAAGGGAGCGAGCCTTTTGCTAACTTCCAGGGACAGTTAGTCTGGCGATTTTTCTTCTTAAAATGTCTTGATCAGTAAACTCCAATAACAGTCCCATGCATAAAAAGATACATGTGAATTTCGAATTTCCATGGCAGATGTGATTTTCGAATGTCCGCCTGGCTAGCCATCTTTAAGTTGAAAATCTGGCGCCACACTCTTAACGCTGTGTTCCGGAAGCAACCCTTGGGAGCTCTGATTCTTGGTTAAGCTTATTTACCATGCTATATGACCACATCATCACACGATCAAGTGATACGATGCTCAAACCCTAGCCTATTGGCAATTTCAGAAGGTTTTTTCGTACCCCGTCATTTTATCGTCCTGAGCTTATCCAATAGAGTAGCAATAACAATATAACAATAGCAATAAAATCAACCACAATATACAAATAACATTATAAATTATTCAAAAGTAAATAGTACATTTATTTTAAACAGAAATAAATTAAAATAGGGCCAGTAGTGTCAGTTTGAGGTTACACGGATTTGAGTTAGTTACGCGGTATAACTCACAATTTATTTAATACACGCTATTTAAACAACAAACACTAAAAACGAGGATTTATAATTATTGCAAACATGGTTTTTTATCTTTCATGGGCTGTTACTAAACAGTGTTATTGGTAATGCTAACAACCTCTTAGGGTTGACTTCTACTTGTCCTAACAAACATATGACACGAAAAATTTTATTTTTAAGTTTTTAATTTATATATTTTTTGTTTTTGTTTATGTGTCTATGACGGTATAAGCTCGATGACCACCTGATGTTAAAAGTCTCTTGTACCTGTAATTTCATATTTCGTATTTTTTTAACTTAGGTCGATGTAAATATTAAAAACTCTATTCAAAGGGAGCGCGGCGCGGTCCAGTGTTGCCGCGGCGGATGCTCTTGTTTCGAAGAGACTCGAAACTTAAAACAATTAGTTTTTCTAGTACTATCTGACACTTTTAAGTTCTGTGTCTCGTAGTAAAAGACCATGCCTACTCCGAGCTATGAGCGCCCGCGCGTCGCGGCGACACTGGACCGCGCCGCGCTCCCTTTGAATAGAGTTCTTATTATTTACATCGATCTAAGTAATAAAAAATATGAAAAATTAAATTACAGGTGACTTAAATTAAAGGTCAACCCTAAGAGGTTGCAATCATTTTTCCAATAACCCTGTATAGAACCCTAATAAAAATAGAACGAGGCCCGGCCCGCACTTCGCCGTATTTATAAGTAACTGTCCCATATTTTCATTTAGATCTCATTATACGATCTGGTGCATAGGTTGAATAATTTGAAATAATACCTACTTATTACATTGTTTACCAAATTCTTTTATTTTTAAATAAAATGTGTAGGTAGTTGATATATGGTCCTCATTATATACGAACTTATTATACAGCAAGATACAAGTGCACGGTGAATCTATATTTAGGATTGCCTAATTTCACTAATAATCCATCAGAGAAATATGATATTATTTTGAATATACTTACCTATTTATTATGTTAACTATAATAGCAACAATGTGTTACCATATAATTATAAGAAAATTTATAGAAAAGTGAACCTAAGCGTTCATCTTTTGGTTATTTCGAAACAGTATCAAAACTGGATGTTTAGTAATTGAAGCTCTCAATCAGCCATGGCAAGATTAATCACGATCGTTTCCAAAACGAGACCACCATTGTTACGAAATAGAAACAGTACGACATGAGTTAGGTAATGAGTGACGAATAAATTATGATCACGGTGATTTCGCAGCATTTCACGACGTCATCGTTATTCTGTGTTCAGCGAGATGTCCGAACGAGCGACATTGCGAGTATTGCGACATTTGAAACGTAATGACGTAACATTTTATTTCACGCTTGTTTTAACCGACTCCGCCAACGACACAGTCAACGCTCACCAACAATCAACAAAGCAATGAATCTCGGATTTGCTTTCCGTATTTTACAAGTATCTACAAGTTTGCATTGTAATAATGAAATTTGATAAAATATACGTAATTTATTTTTAAAAAATGCTGGTATTCATGAGTTTACGAAGGCTATCCGTACTCCATTCACTTTTTACAAACCTCAAGGCTAATTTATTACATCTGACAAGGTTTAAAATGACAACGTTTCAAACAATAAACGCTTTAGTTTAATACGTGTGATATATGATATTACTTGAAAAATATAATATCTATGGCAACAATTTATTGAAATAATAAATTCACTATATAATTATAACTGAGTTCAATTCATGTTTAGAGTTCGTAACCAATTCTCTACTATGGGTTCTATATTTTTTGTCCCTGCCATACCAAGTCCATACGGAGAACTTGCCGAAGTCCTTAAGTAGTACAACCCGCGAGTTTTCAGGGATGATCCATATCCCAAGACTGCATATGCATCTGTTTCACACGAGTTTTCTTCAAAATGTTTCCAACTCAGACAACGAACACCCACGAAGGATTTTGGTGTCTTTATGCTTTCAGTGTACACTTGAGCTGCCCTCAAATGACTGCAAGATGGCATCATGCAGCCCGGTTGATTTGGCCCGCCACCGTTTATATAGAAATCCACATGCCCTAAGGGCTCAATAACTCCTTGGACTAATCGGTTTGAATGCACTACATCTACAAAGTTAGCGTCCATTTTATCTAGCTTTTGATCACTATATGCGTAAGAAAAGCAGGGTCCAGCGGGATCCAGTCCTGTAATGCGTCCCAAACTTTGAAGTTTATACTGCTTGAAATATTTTCCTGCCCAGCCTGCGATGTGTGCGCCAAGACTTATCCCAAGCAGGTGAAAATCTTCAGCTTTGGCTCCAAAGTTTTCTAAGTTAGCCAATAGATTTCCAACTCTTTTTCCTACAAGACGGGCATTATGCGCTGATAAAATATAGCCTTTGTCGACCATCTCCTGTGCATCGACTAACAGTACGTTAAATATTTTTTTTTCATTGTATGCCTGTGCTAAATCCCAGGGTACTTCAGATTGTGAATTGTCTTTGTATCCATGAATAACAATTTTTGTTTGTTTTGTGATATCAAATCTGGAGGGCTTCTTTAAAGCTGCATAAGCTTCATCAATCGGAAAAGAATTAATAGTATCGCCGTTCATTTGTACTATTTTCATGGTCTTTAACAATTTGGTTTGATCAGTCATTGCACTGTAACGAAAGTCCATAATAGCTCTACCTGAAACATTGATATAAAAATTGTGGAAACAGAGCTTGTGTAAACAACATAATAATGTTTTAATCGGTGCTGGAAGTCGTTTACTCACATGCACTAGACATTTTGACGTACACAGATTCTGCAAAGGTGAGATCTGTGTCAGCGCGGCGAGCACTTTGCACTACTTCGGCAGCGGCGTTCACAGCCGTTGATAACGCGATTACCGACAAACAGATAATGAATACTGCGGGCATGAGAGCACTGCGCACCGCTGCGGGGTGCATGGTGAGCCCTCCACCAACACGGTTACTGTGTTACTGTTCACAAACAGAGAAAGGTCTGACGCGCACAACTTACCAATAAAGGCTGGAGGGGATTATCTAGTGCAAATACTTCTATCGTACACTGCACTCGCCTATACAAGGCCAATAACCGCTTAACATTGACATTTATGCACTGTGAAGAAAGTAAGTGGATTCGATTGAAACTGCATAGACTTGCGTGTTTTATTAAACCGTTAGGTAGGTATTCAAAGTTGATTCACCTTGCTTGTTAACTGATATCATATACACTTATCTATTTATATCTACTTATACTACTTATACTACTTTACCTATTTACTTTTTCCAGGTCCTAGAATCGAGGATAATGTATGATAACAACAACGAGCAAGCAGAATACCTAAGCATTATTATGGTGCAATTTATGTGCTCTACATAAAAAAAGACGGTGGTATTCGGTTATAGCGGTAGACACTACATATATCGCCGCCTCGCAGCCTAAAACTACTTTAAGAGAAAGGATGCTTGTTTAAGTAATCTTATTCAATCAATACAGCTCGGTTTTGGTACGCGAGGTGGTTGTGTGATTTTTTAGATCAAAATTGTGTTGATGTGCTTTTGAAGGTCGATGCCAAAAATGCAATTAACTAACTTAGTTTGTAAACGAACTGTATTGGATAATTCATAATTTTTTTTCATGCTTATAGGTTAGCCTTTGATCACTATCTCACCTGATAGTAAGTGATGATGTGGTCGAAGATGTTCTGCTAACCTAGAATTACTGGCTCTCAAGGACACACTGCCAGAACACACCGATAGGTGCTTGGCGACAGATTTTCTACTTGAGGGTGGTAGCTAGCCAGGCGGGCATTCGCAAAATGCCCTGCCACCATGCTATAACGACTGCCATCCTAAGACGACAACCGGGACCGACGGCTTAACGTGCCCGCCGAAGCACGGAAACGCTCAGTAGTAATGTCACTAGTGGTCACCCATCCAACTCATGACCGCGGGCGACGTTGCTTAACTTTGCTGATCGGTTGAGACCAGCTAAGTAAACTTCGCTACGACCGCTTCAACATAATAAATTAATAAATAAAAATAAGGTTAATTAATTAATCTGGAATTGTATCTATATATTGATCTATACTCTTTTCTTTGGCAGCGCTAAGGCAAACCGTCAGAATAAACCTACCAAATTTCTTCCGTATAGGATGTCATGTGGTGATCCTCTTGCTATCTTTAACCTTGTCATCCACTCAATAATTCAACGTCTCCAACTGTTTTATTCTTAAATTTTTACAAAACTTAGGGTTAGAGTGCACGTAGCACTTTTCGTGGAAACGTAGTTTTGTCATATTTTAAATAACTACTTTTCAAACTCTGTGAATTTTTGCATGTAATATCGATCCTTTGGTTTGCCAGTTTTGAAGTTTTAAAATCTTGTTGCTTTCCGCTTAGAAAATGTATATTTAATTTTGAATGTGATCAGTCATCGACGAAGATGTTATCCGAAGATAAAAAACTTAACTTAGATGATAACAGTCACTGTAAAACATTAGGTATTAGCTGGAATCACGTGACTGAAGAATTTACATATAAAATTCATTTTAAATCTGAACCAAAAGTAACAAAGTGAACAATTTTATCTCACATATCACAGATATTTGACCCTTATAAATAAAGTCATTTATTTACCCCTGTACGTGATTATAAGTATTTCCTTACAAAATGATAACGAATATTTTTGAAAACACTTAAATTATGGATGAATGGCGAACCAGGTATTAGACTCAAGGACATGTATGCAAAATGTCACCGAGTTTGAAACCTTGGTATTCAAAATGTGGCGAAACTACGTTTGCATGGAAAGCGCTCCGAAGATACTAGCCTTAACGTTGGTATTTCTAAGACGGAACCGTCAGTTAAGAGGCGATGCGTACACTATATTAAATGATTTGCGAGTACTTATTGACAGCTTTCGTCTTATTGGCCTAGAGCAAAATTCCAAATGTGAACTTTTTGTTTGTGATACTTGTCCGATTAAAGTTTTGATTAATGAAATGTTTTATTCCTTTGTGCTTATAGGTAGAAAAATGTTTGCTTGATCTTCTGGGTTCACCGATTCATTATTTAAAATTAAGGCTTTTACATTATTTGATTTTGCTTTTTTGTTCTTAAATTTACATATAATTTGAGATGCTGTCCGCTGTGGATACTCAGTGAGCTTCTTTGAATCTTAGACGACTTAGTAAAAGCTACGTCAGTGTCGGTTTTAAATTTTGGTTGGAGTATGGGGCTTAGTTGCAAGTTTCCTTCCCTGTGAGGTTGGGAGACATAGGGATACGCAAAATTTCGCAAAATTTCTCGTGTGGGATTACCATCTTTTTGTATTCCGTATATAATCCATACCACAAGCTTTTCATTTGAGTTTTGTTATTATTTACTTGCTATGAGACGAATTTACTTAGCATTCCATGGATTCATCGTGCGGGTGCCGGGTCCATAGCGTTGCAGAGGAAGAGGCTCAGGCAGGTGCCTGGGACTTGCAATCCAGTGACTAAGGTTAAGGGGCCCCTTTATGATGCATCACTGCTTTCTTTCACCGCTCGAGCCTCCTCCCCTGCCCAACCAAATTTGGTAAGATCCTACTAATGCCGCCTTGGATTCACGTTCTAGGATGGAAGTTACGGTTGTTCTTGACAGGCCAAGGTCTTTTAGTAGGTTGCATAGGGATTTTGCTGGTATACCCCTTGCTCTGACTTCTACAGCATACAAATTAACCACCTAACCGTTTTTGATTAATTCATTTCTTAGGTCATAATATTTATCAGCTTTTAAATTACAGAAATAACTAGTGGCTCTCCGAGCTGTAGACTTCGCGAGTCTGCCCTTGCATAGCTTACAAATGAATAAAGGTTCACTGCGCATGCTATTGGGAGAATGGGTCAAGAAATCGAAAAATATAGATATGTAATGTAAATAATAAATTATTTTCTTGGACCAAGAAAATCAGTGACGTGCGGGCCCCAGCGAAGGCTAGTTGTATCGGAAATAGGTAGATAAGTAGTAGATGGACAATAATTTTACATACTTGGTAATGGTTTATCTCGAATCAATATACTGGCTACAAAAACATGGAAAATAAATAATTGATTATACGAGAGAGAGAGAGAGAGCCTATCACTTTTAGGCAACTGACGTGCGGTTCAGAGCATTGCCATTAACTTAAGCGCAGGCGTCCATACTTTCAACACCTTATAATGTATATCTCGATCATTTTGAAAAAATTCCAAAAACTGAATCGACAAAAAAAAATATTGACTTATCCTGCTCACAAAATTTCGTGATAATCGGTTTGAGAAATGCGACCTGTAGAGGAGAACAACCGGACATACCAGAGCATTTTTGTCTAAGTTGAAGCAGAGATGCTTCGCTCGAACTAAGTCGCTCGATCAATTATGTAATTTTAGTGATAAAATCATTAAATTGTAATAGGTAACCAAATAAGAAACAATTTGTGAAAAATATGTAGAATAGGTGCTCCCATACTAACTTAAGGGTGAACTGGCCGGCCCGTTCTCCATACAAACGTCGTAGGGTGATCACTCCCTTATTTGAGGATTTAGGACCAAAATAAAGCATAATACCGATTGATCTCGTCATTATCTAGGCTTGTATGATGCCGAAATTTCAATAAAATAATTAACTTGAGAATTATGAGCCTCGAAACATTTTCATATAAAGTTTTCGAGGCTCATAACTTACAACTTAATTAACTTTTTAAAATTTTGGCATCATAAAAGCCTACACAATGACGATATCAATGGGTATTATGCTTAAGTCTGGCCTTAAAATCTCAAATAAGGAAGTGATCACCCTACGAAGTTTGTATGGAGAAGTGGCCGGCCAGTTCAACCTTAAAACCTGACTGAGCTTTAGATGAGATATATCTCACTTTTACGGTGGCAGGATTCCATTATTAGAGTTGCTATTTTTGTAGATCTTATGTTTTTATTGGGAGTCATTTCTTACGTTGGAACTACTACTACTAATACAGAGTATTCCCAAGGAGGGAATTTGATTTTTAAGATGTCAATTTAACTGCAAAGCTACTTTGTCCTATGTGTACTTGTTTCGACCATTGTGTTGATAGAGATAGTAAGTTTCAGGTTGGATACGTTTTTTTTTGTATACCTACCTAATATCTCCATCAATTAATATAGATTTTATTCACAGGAATCGTATGGGTGATTCTTTCCTAGCTTGATAGAGTGCATATCAAGCGTAAACCGCATAATAGTATGCGGGTTAACAAATTATTAACATTTTGAAATTGGAGTAAGCATCTTTAGGTCTCGTATACGGGTTCAAAGTTTTAACAAACATAACTCCGAAATATCATACATTCTTTATTATAAACTATATTAGTAATTTTAAAGGATATAAAAATTAAATCCCTTAATGGTTTAAACCCTTAAAAGTTTGGTTAGAATTGCACCTCCCCATTTCATCCCGTGGGTGTCGTAAGAGGCGACTAAGGGAAAATACTGGAAGGTGGGCAGCAGCACCTTCTAAAGAACCGCCATCTTACACTGCGATCCCCAAGTCGCCTGCCAAGCTTGGGGATTATGGCAAATACCCACTTAATAGAGGAGGCTGTGATCAACAGTGGACGAGTCGGCTGTTACAGTAATGGTTTAAATATTTGCAAAGAAGTATGTATACTAATTACTTCAAGGATTTTAAGCCAAATTCATGTAATATGTACACTAGCATTTGGACTGCCTGTGAGTCTGCAATGACTTATAGGTCGTCTAAATGCTTTTACTGTAGAAGCCGTATATAGTTAGTAGTATTTTGTTAATAATAGCACTACAAGTAACATTATTCAAAAAATATACCTACACGCCTATCTCCTAATTGCACAGTGGGAACCATGAGTTTCACTACGATATAAATTCATCTACGTCAACGCAGGAAATACAATTTTTTGCAGTTTTATCGTGCTTGTAGGTAGGTTAAGCAACCATTCCAAAATTTTTTTCACCTATCATCTTAAATATATTGAACACCTAAGCTTTCTTGGTATTCCATTGAAATTCTATTGATTGCGTTAAGGCACCGTGTGGGACGGCGGATTTTGTGGCACTTTATGAGACGTAACTGGTTCCACATGGTATTCAGTTCTTAGCGGGGATCGATTCAGATTACGCGTACACCGGAAAATCAGCGGCGGAAAGCCGCCTGGAGGAGTCACTCTTGTTTGTTTCACTGAGTGTCAGTAATTGATTGTATTAGACTGCGTATCGCAGAGATAAAAGAGATTGCGAGTCTTTTTATTTAATAACTGCCAACCGGACGACACGTACCTATATAATGTAGACGTTTGTTTTTTTTTATTGTACATGGCTCTGGATACTTGTCCTTATGCTATTATACTTTTTTGTGAAACAGATGTTGCCGTCTTGTCATACACATCTCCTATATAAATTAAAAAAATAGTTGAAGTCTTTATAATGACTTATTTAATTTAATAGTAATTAAGTTTATTTTTGCCATGTATACAAGTGACAGTTAATTCAAAAATATAATATGTAATAAGCTGTTATTATTATTTAATCTTATGTAATGACTTCAATGGTAGTGGGAGGCGAAGCAATTTTCATACAAGCTGTTGAGGTTGTTACAGAATTGATTCCCTTGGTTTCCGTGTGGACGACATCGTCCCTTTATGAATAAAAAATCGATTGTTCTCATTATCTAGGATGCGTTTGGATTAAGTCATTGTTGCGAATACATCAATTTGGACAATGTGAAGTATTTTACTCAAAGTCAAAGTCATTAATTCAATTTAGGCCTCTACGACGCTCTTATGACGGTCAATTACAATTTTTTATATTAAAATAATCTACAGTGTACAGCCACGTTCAGCAAAAACAAAATGTATAGAGCCACTGCGAGAGGAACGGGAAAAAGCTCAGGGCTATTCTTTGAAACGTCTTTTAACAATGTGTTACATAATATACTTAGTTGATTAAATTACGTAAAATTATTACAATATTTGTTTAAATTGACAGGCGATAGCTTGGCGAAGGCGGAATTGTCCAAGAATTTTTGTCGTTGAAGTATTCATAAACTGTGTAGCAGGATATCTATATCAAAATGTTTTTCATGTGCAACTTGAATTTTCCTTCTGTAACCATTGTAATATGTTTAAGAATTTTATTATAAAACCGCACTTAATTACCTAAGAAGGTTCTTTAATTTTTCTTTGTTAATGTAAAACCTGGCACCGCTATTTTATCTTTATGTCTAGTGTTGTAATCATGATTGTCACTGTTTAATATATATTTAGTAATTTTTTTACGACCAAACGAACATCTTCCAGATAGATCAAGTATGTGGATCCCACTGTAAAGTTAAATCTATTTTGATTATCAGGAAGACTGTCGCATTGTCAATAGAGAGTTTATCTGGGCCAAGCTTAATGTTTGGTTCAACATAAGTAACATTTGGTAAAGAAAACTTAAACATTTGGTCTTTTTTGAATTGAAGAGAATATTATTAGCGGCGAATAATTTAGAAATCATAGATAACATATCATTTACATGAATTAATTCACTATCTTTTGTATCTACTTTAAAAATCGCAGAAGTATAATCTGCGAATAAAACAATATCGTAGAAATCTTTGACCATGGAAGGCAGATCATTAACCTACGCTAGAAACAGAAAAAGTCCTAAAATTGATCCTTTCGGTACTCCCATTTTTACCAAAGACCCGGAGGAGAAGAAGTATTGCCATTTATTCCAACTTTCCACGAACTTCCAGAGCTTCTGAACACGATCCCGAGCTTTTCCACAAACACTTTCAAGTCTTCGTGGAAGTCAATTCACGAGTTCTTCATCAAGTCCTATAATATCCGCTAGAGGAAGTGTTCTATTCTAGTCCTTTTGTAAAATCTCAGAAGTGGAATAAAGTAAAGGACAAAATATCAACTTTGTTCTTCACGTCCACGATCCACGTCCAGCAAGGTGACATAGAAAACGTAAGTTTGAACGACAAGGACAACAGAAAACATAACTTTCGTTGTTAATGTTAATTTGCACCTAAGTAAAAATATTTATTCGAGTTAGTATAAGTGTTTGTACCTAACTAATTTGAGGATATCAATCAAAACAATACGATCAGTTGGAGTAAATCTACTTCAAGTTTCTATTTTGACATTGCTTGCTTCTTTCTTTCTAATTTTTTTCTTCAAAGAAAGTGCTTATAAACTATGTCATTTTGAAAAACAAATTAACCATAGCACCGGTACGCATATTTTTTACTTATATTTGTTGCCGTATTATAAACTTGTATTTGCAATGACTTGAGTTATTTTGTGTGTATTTGACATGTTTTCTGACTTACAAGGACCTTGCTAGGGCTACTTATTGAACCCACTCAAAAGGGTGTTAGCATTCCCTCACTAAGGTGGGGCAAGTTGTGGCCGCGTTAGAATTCACCATCTTGTCCCGGCGGTAGATCCGAACTTCATCGGGCCTCTGCGCCTATGGAAGGGTGACCTAGCTCACCAAGAGAAAGACTGCCCGTTAAACATGTGGGGCTATGCAGTTATTTGTTTGGGGTTATTTTTTTGCTTTCCAGGGGCACCAAGTGGAGGTTTTCTGCGCATTTAGGGAAGCCTCCTACCTACATCCCCGGATACAATACGAACATTTGCGCTCCTTCCACTCACCGATTAATCCTGGAGCCTGGAGGCCCCGACATTACTACCCTTCGATCTAATGTAGACGTTTGTTTTTTTTTATTGTACTAATACATACATAATAAATATGAATATTTATTCGTAGGTTACATGTGACAATTTGTAATCGTTATGTTCAAAAAAAATATTTAAGCACTTCAGATTTTCTTACACCTATTAATCAAGTAGTTGTAATAATATAATGAATAGATTCAGGCGTTACTTTGCGGAAATTTATATTTAATAATAACAAATATTTTAAAAGTATTTTAAGAAAACATCAAATTAATTATTTAATAAAACACATATAAAATCTTTATAAAAAATTATATAGAGTGACAATTCCGCCTAATTTCCTGTTAAGCCAACGTGACGTCACAAACGCCACGCAGCCAAACCGGAAGAATATTCAACGCGTTTCGCTTCTAAACGAAGCATCCTCAAGAGGTCTTGACTCTAGTTGTAATAATACCTTCACTATGGATTGTTTCCAAAACGTCCGTTCATAGCACATTTGTTTTTAAACTAAGAAATGATCCACTGATAAGGAGTTCACCTTCTAAAGTGACCTAAAATCCAGAAATCACCCCCTCAAGGATTTTTCTCTAAATACACATAACAACAAAGAAAATTTGTGTATTTGTTTTCTTTTCACAACTAAATCCTTGCGTGTCAGATGTATAACAATTTTATTAATAAATTTCCGAAATCGGGTTAAGGAGAGATTGGATCTGGTTGAAATTTGATATAGAAAGCTGAAATAAGACAGGCTTCTTTTAATTTGGAAAAAGGAAGGGTGCCTGTGGGGTATCATAATAATTTGTTATATTTAACCAACAATTGCTATAAGGATTTACTTGAAATAGGTCAACAGAGCGTTTATACCAAAACTTTGAGTTTCCTCGTAGCAATATGTAACTTTATTTATATTCACGTGTAACGGTTTATTAGATGTGCATAAAATTTAAACGTTCAAGCCAAGCGAAACTTAAAAGCTACTATTTGTCTCAAAAAATAATATTAGTTCTTTTAGATTTTTTCATTGTGCACAACATAAAGATTTGGTTGAAATTTGATAACTTTAAAGAAACCTTTTACACAACTCTTATAGTAGTACAAAAGTACTTTTATAGTAGTACAAAGGTACTTTTATAGTAGTACTAAAGTACTTTTATAGTAGTACTAAAGTACTTTTATAGTAGTACTAAAGTACTTTTATAGTAGTACTAAAGTACTTTTATAGTAGTTGTCTACAAAAGAAACCACTATGTAACCTCAAAAAACAACAATTTAATATTTCACACAATTTGGTACATCATACGTTCGGAAAATATCGTCAGCGTGTTTTAGTAATGCACACCGCCATCTATGGATTAAAGGTAACATTATAGGTAATTTAAAATATCGCCATCTATCGGTTGTGGTTCAAACTACATACTACTCATAAATGAACCCAAACCGCAAAGGTGCTACATGCGTAAACATTCCGCCCCTCAAAGTGCGTTAGAACTTTCAAAATAAATAAAGAAAAGACAAAAATTTTAATATTATTGGAAATCATCTTTGAGAAGACAGAAAATTTACTAAACTACTTCTATTTTACATACTGATGTTAGGGCTAGAACAATATACCAATGTGCAAAATTCAATAACTCAGACTATGTATTATTAGTGTGCGCCTGATGCGCAAGTTACAAGTGGACTGTAATACTTAGTAACTAAAATTGTAGTAATTAAAACTAAATCTAATGTAAACAAGTGCGTTTACTCACTTACAAATATAACTAGGGTTCAATGGGTAATAAACACAATTTATGGATGGGCCTTTTCAAGACGGAGTTTTTACATTTGATACTAACAACTCTTATCAAACCGTCTTGTCCAGGATGAACATCAATAATTTTGCCCATTAACCATTTTGTAGGCGGTAGCCTCTCATCTTTAATGATGACTATACTGCCTATTTTAAAATTATCTTGCACGTTATACCATTTATAGCGTTTTTGTAAATTCACTAGATATTCTCTACTCCATTGACGCCAAAAGGATTGCAATTTCTGCTGTAAGTAAACCCATCTTTTATTATAGGGTACATTGACATGCTCTAAATTTTCGTCAGGCACTACAATAGAGTTTTCTCCAATTAAAAAATGAGCAGGAGTTAAAGCAATAGTCGCTCCATCCTTTTCATCATCTAATGACGTTAATGGTCGAGAGTTTAAACAACTTTCAATTTGACACAATAAAGTCGAATATTCTTCAAAGGTCAGTTTTGTATCGCCTAAGACTCTATTCAAATGTTTCTTGGTGGAATTAATTGCAGATTCCCATAGCCCGCCCATGTGGGGAGCTCCAGCGGGATTAAATTGCCAATCTGTGCCGTCTTGGGCCAACAGTTCTACAATTTCTCCAGGCAAAGTTATAATGCTTCTACTAACTAAGATCTTAAGTTCTTTACTAGCACCTATAAAATTTGTCCCACAATCACTTATTATTTTTTACATTGTCCCCTTCGGGCTATAAAACGACGGAATGCAGCTAAAAAGCATTCTGTGCTCAGACCGCTAATAAGCTCTAAATGAATTGCCTTTGTCGCGGTACAAATGAATAAGGCAATGTAAGCCTTTGTGGTTCTGTTGGAGCCACGACCACTAAATTGTTTTAAAATTATTGGTCCTGCTAAATCTACACCGCTGACAAAAAAAGTACGTTGTGGAGTAACTCTTTCTTTAGGTAAAATTCCCATTAACTGTGTAGCAGTCCTTTTAGCATTTCTACAACAGGTAACACATTCTCTTATTACTCGCTTAATCAAATTTTTAACGGCGATTATGTGAAATTTGTTTTCTTACATAATTTAACATTAACAGGTTTCCGCCATGCAAAGTTGTAGAATGTGCATCCTTCACAATTAGGTAAGCTAATCTACTATTTTTTGCTAAAATTACAGGGTGCTTTGTTTCTTCGTTTACATATGAATTTTGTATTCGGCCACCTACCCTTAATATATTATTTTCATCAAGAAATGGATTTAAATTGACTATATCTTTCTTGTTAACTATTTCAGATTGCTGTGACAATTTTATCAGGACATGAGAAGCGTTGAACAGCTTTCTGGAGTTCAAATAGGTGGTATTCATGAATTCAGGTAAGTTTTCCTTTTTTACCTTGCTTTTACATTTGTATAAAAATCTTAAACAATAACTTGTGACTCTTAACAATTTTCTATAATTTGAATATCTATTAATAATGTCTTTTTCTGTTTCAGGTTCCTGAACTACGTTACACTTCGCGGATATTTTGACATCTGATTTTTTCTCTAACTAACTATATTAACTAATTATATTAACTATATCACTTAAGTCTTTCACAGGTAATTCACTATTTTCTCGTAGCCAGGGTGGACCACTCCACCATAGCGCATGTGACTGCAGCTCAAGAGGTGAGAGTCCTCGACTCGCCACATCTGCCGGGTTCTCGGACGACGGGACGTGATGCCATCTCATGACATCAACTCTATTGATGATTTCTGTCACTCGGTTTGCGACAAATATGTTCCAGTATGCTGGTGGACGCTGTAACCAAGCAAGGACGATTGTTGCATCGGTCCATGCGTAAGTGTCATCTAACGATACATTCAATGCCTTTCTAATTCTGTCTATCAGTTTAGCCAATAATACTGCTCCACACAATTCCAATCTAGGTGTTGATATTTTCTTAACAGGTGCAACCTTTGTTTTGGCTTCAATCAAAGTCACTTTAATTGAGTCAGGTAATATAGCTCGACAATACACTGTTGCCGAATAAGCCATGTCTGAAGAATCTGAAAATCCATGAATTTCTATTCTTACTATATTTTCCGTTATGCCTATCCATCTATTTAGTTCTATTTTTGACATGTCACATAATTGTTGATGAAAATTAAGCCATTCCATTTTTAAGTTCTCAGATAACTCATCATCCCAATCTAAGCCATCTGTCCACAGTTTTTGTAGAAAGACCTTTGCACGAACTACTATTGGAGCTAACCATCCAGCTGGATCGTATAGTTTTGCGATATCCCTAAGGATTGACCTTTTAGTTGGGGCTTCGTTACTCTTTTTAATATTAAATCCGAGTTCAAATTTGTCTGTCTTGTTATTCCAATCTATTCCTAGTGTTGTTCTATTAGCTTCAGTTTTGTCTTCTATGTTTGGGTTGTTATATGCCCACTTGTGCAAAGTAAAGCCACCCTTTTGAAGTAATTTCGTCAACTTTTCCTGTAATACATTTATTTCTTCAGTCGTAGATGCTCCGGTTAGTAAGTCATCCATGTAAAAATCATTTAATAATATTTCGATTATTTCTTTAGGAAAATTGTTACTTTCATCGACAGCTAATTGTTTCAACGTCTTGATGGCAAGGTAAGGAGCACAGGATGTGCCATACGTTACAGTTGTAAGTCTGTAATGTTGAATGGGATCTGTGTTATTAAATCTCCATAAAATTCTTAAGTAGTTTGTATCATTTTCTGTTATGTCTATTTGTCTGTACATCTGTTTTATGTCTCCAACTAAGACCAATGGATGTCTTCTCCATCTCAATGTAACATCTCTTATATCACTTTGAAGTGAAGGTCCTATCCATAAGTTGTCATTCAGTGATTTGCCATTGTTTGTTTTAGCGGAGGCATCAAACACAACGCGCAGCTTCGTGGTAAGATGTTGCTCATTAATCACAGCGTGATGGGGTAAGTAGCAACAACTTTTACTAGGAATATCTTTTGGTGGTACAGGTTCCATGTGATTTTGACTCAAATAATCTTGCATAAACTCATTGTATCCAACATTCAGTTCAGGATTCCTTTTCAATTTATTCTCGACTGCTAATAACCTCTTTATTGCTATTTTTTCAGATTCACCGATGTCTGGAGGATTCATAGAAAAGGGTAACCGAACTTCATATCGTCCATCTAGTTTTCTACTATGTGTATTACTATAATATTCTTCACATTTAATCTCATCATTTGTCATTATTCTTTTTCCAGGTAGCAGTTCTTCCAGTTCCCAGAATCTTCGTAATTCAGCATCTAGTTCTAATTTTACATGATGAGTTAAAATTTGAGTTGGTTGGTTATCATGTTTATCATTGCGACCAGAAATTAACCAACCCAGTAAAGTTTCTTGTGCCACAAGTGAATTATGCTGGTTTCTATATACCATCAGACCTGGTTGGATAATATCAGCGAACACTCCTGCTCCTAGAAGGATATCAACGCGACCTGGCTGTGTGTATAAAGGATCTGCTAGTTGAATGCTATTGAGTTGTGGCCAATCAACTAAATGAGTACGCTGTGGTATGTGTGACGTTAAGTTTCGCAACACATATGCAGTTATTTTGACTATATTATTTGGGTCATGTAAGGACATTATTTCAAACTCTACTATTGCCTTGGTTGTGGTTTTGTTTGAACTAACTCCAACTATGTCTCCTTTGATAGGTGATTTCTTAAGACCCAACTGTTGACACGCTCCTTCGGTGATTATGGAAATTTCAGATCCAGGGTCTATTAATGAACGAAGGGTGTGGATGCTATTGTTTCTATTTGACTGCACTGCTACGAGTGCAGTTGCTAGGATAACTGGTGCTTCTTTGCTAGTGGAAGTTTTCAGGGTGATACTATCTAACGTTTCAAGGTTAACTTGATGAGTGATTGGATTTTCTGGTTCTTTTGTATTAGTAGCTGTAGTGGGTGCTATGGAATATCCATGTAGTAATGAGTGATGTTTGCGATTACATTTTCTACATGCTGATAGAGTGCAGTCTTTCACGGAGTGTCCTTTCTTCAAACAGTTGAAGCATAAATTATTCTTTTGTACGAATTGTTGTCTACTGTTTACATTCAGTTGAATAAAGTCTTTACAGTTATAAATTCTATGTTCTTGTTTGCAGTACAAGCAGTGAATAGGTGTAGTCACGGTTGTACTGAAACTCTTTGCATTCACTGTATTATTTCTGTACTGAAGTTGCGTATCCTTATATTTAACAGCTTCTAATGTTCTAAATCTAAACTCTAAGAATTGTGAGAGATCTTTCCAAGTGGGTAGTGTGTTTATGCCTTCAATGCGTTGTTCGAAAAGTTTATGCGAGTCTGAATCGAGTTTTTGTATAATAATGTAAACTACTATGTCATCCCAATGGTCCGTGGGTATATCAATCGCCTTCAGTGAGGTTATACATTCGGACGTGACATCTAAAAGATCTTTAATGGCTTTGGGAGATTCGTTAGTTATTCGTTTCTGATTAATAAGTTTTCCGATGTAGGCATTTACCATATTTCTACGATTACTATATCTCTTATTCAAGGTTTCCCAAATAATGTCATAATTTGACTCAGTGACAGCAATTTGTTTTACTAAATTTTCTGCTTCAGCACGGAGACTTGATTTTAAATATTGGCACTTATTGACTTTACTGAGATTTGTGTTATCATGTACTAGAGATTTAAACAAGTCATGAAAGGATAACCATTCTACGTAATTCCCTGAGAATTTAGGTATTTCAATTGGAGGTAACTTTACGCATGATTGCTCACTATTTTGGCCATGTTCACCTGGGGATTTGGCTAGTATTGTAGTGTTCAGAGAATTCAACTTTTCTTCAATTCTCGTTTTCAGTTCAAGATATGTTTCTAGGCACGTATCGTATGTATTTTTATTAATATATTCTGAATCCTTAGATGTAACCAATTTATCATGATTCAATTGAAACTTATTCCAATATGATTCCAACATCTCAAGTCTTGTTTCCAGAAACGCTTTAGTTAAGCGGTCCTTAGGACATTTTTTAAAGTTATCAAATAAGTTTTTAATTTGTTGAAAAGTTTCACTTTGTATTGCTGCCATTATATAATTATCAACTGAGAAAGTCTATTACTTGAAATTTTACAAGTCCAATTAATTTATTAATAAAGAGTATATTTTACTAAGTTAATTAATGCACTTTGTACAAAATTGTTGCAAAAGTTTCACTGAGTGTTATTTTATATTGTTTATGTGCATAAATTCATATTACAAGACACTTCACGAATTTTGTTAAACACTTCGTAAATTATATGTTTCTATTATGAAAGCTAATATTCACTCCTTATCACTATTACTCACGGTTTACCAATCCTTTGTCCAATATTTGCACTGAGCACTTCACTTCACTATTATTAAGCTGTTTCTCATCAGAAAGCATTATCCTGCACGATCCATGCAGTGCATCTGGGCCCTACCTAGCTAGCGAGTTCTATCCGACTCGAACGGATCAAAAATGTCTACAAAAGAAACCACTATGTAACCTCAAAAAACAACAATTTAATATTTCACACAATTTGGTACATCATACGTTCGGAAAATATCGTCAGCGTGTTTTAGTAATGCACACCGCCATCTATGGATTAAAGGTAACATTATAGGTAATTTAAAATATCGCCATCTATCGGTTGTGGTTCAAACTACATACTACTCATAAATGAACCCAAACCGCAAAGGTGCTACATGCGTAAACAGTAGTACTAAAGTACTTTTTAGTAGTACTACTTACCTATCACGCGAAGCCGATATCGTCCATTTATGAACGAAATTCAATTGTTATCTACAATGCGTATGAACTTCACTACTCTGTAGTTCAACTGATTAGGCGCGTAATTTCGCTCCGGTTCAGTTTGTACTTTTTGGGACAAAAAGTTTCTTATTTGTTTCGACTGGCTGGATAAAATTTAGTTTGTATTATGCTTGCACCTTAATACATAATGTTATCGTTATGTGAATAGAGAATTATATCCTACACCAACTGTTATTTTTTCGGGATGAAAAGTTACGTTTTGTCCTGGGTATAACTTACGAGTACAAGTTGACCAAGATTCGTTTAATTAAAATAATTATTGAATCGTTGAAAAACCAAGCTAATAAAGTTCATCATTCATCCCGCGAGAACAATTCATTTTCCGTAGATTTTTCGGGATATAAGGTAGCCCATGTTATAAGCTATTCTGTACCAAATTTCAAAACGAAAAGAATGTAAAATACGTTTACTTCCCGCCGTAAACGTCAGTGTAGACCAAGTAATAATTTGTTGAAGACTATTGCCCCTTTACGTAAAATTGAAAATATGGCACCAGATTCCACATATTATGTGCTCTCGTCTCACATATATAATGATTAAAATTAGTATTTTTGTGTTCTTTGTATGTTTTGAGAATAATATTTAAACAGTAGAAGAGGGGTAGAAAAATGTTAATAAATAATCTGTACTAAGAACCTGGTAGATTTGTACTTAGGTACCTAATAGTATAAGTAAGTATTGATGTAGTAGATAACCTCTTATGCACCTTTGATAGCAGTAATAATTTGTGCTCACACAGCTGAAAACAATCAATGGCAAAAATGTTATAAATAGAAAACACTCTGTAAACATTCATCTTTGACCCTTCAATATGTCCCTAATGGAGGTAAAAATTTCTTACTTTGGCATAAGGACATGAACGATCGTATGTTCAATATCAGTAAATAAATCGTAAATTCCAATTTGCGATTTTATGTGAGTTATTTGGTGTGGTGTATAAAAATTGTAGGGTAAGTGGCATGAGGGCGCGGGCGCGGCGGTGGTGTGCCGTGTGGGCGGACGGTGCGCGGCGCGGGCCGTGAGCCGCAGGCTGCCACCGTCAGTAGCTGCCCGTCGCTGCGCCAGCCACTCGTCCCGGCGCCGCAAAGCCTTCCTACCCCTAACCGAGCCCGCTCCTCCGCGCTCCACCGTGCCGCCTGCCCGCGCCCGCCGCCGGCATAACAAACTCGCGCGCCCTTGTGCCCAGTGCTACCGCACCGTCGTCGTTCACGTCACTGTCAGCCGCTACTGTCACCTGATCAACCAACGGGTAAGTTGTCTGGCACCGAGCATGCTTTTTCAAATCGAACATGCAACTTTGACGCTTTTACTATATTAAAATAAAATCACTTTTTATGACTACCTTAAACTTACGGTCCAAAAAGGAACGCATCAATTTTACTAATTGTATTTAAGAAAGGGGGTAGCGTGGAACATTGATGATTTTATCGTCTCCTTTTTCCGTGTCAAATTATCTATATAAAATAATATATCTAAATCTATATCAAATAAAGTCTGCTACTGTTACTGAACATACTGTTTGATAATATTATAAATAAATGAATTAAATATTGCGGATCAAGTGATATACAGTCCCATTGGTACTTTTTTACACTCTTGGATCTAATAAGGTAATTTTTCAAGAGTATTAGAATATGAGACGGTTTATTTATTTGATAATACTTGTTTGCCACCTAAATAAACTCTTTATCCCTACTAACACATTAATTCCTCATCAATTTTGATTGAAAATACGAAAAATATAATAGTACTAATATATATATACTAGTATACTTATGTATAAAAAAATGTATATACAGAAACTACTGTATCTTTGATGAAATTCGTTAATGATGGGTTTTCGTCGTAAGTTCGGAACCTAACCCGACGTGACCCGCCTAGCGCTTAGTCGGTGGTTTCATTTAACATAATATCATAATCTCACCTGTCAACCCTGCATTTAACCTTGTTGTTAATCGAAGTATCATTCTAACCGTTGTAATATAACTATGAAGATTTAATTGACATACTAATATTGGATATTATTTTAATTGAGCTCTAGGTACTTCTATTGCAGGAACAATTAAAATGAAAACATCAGCCGTGCATCATATTGAACAATATTCATATATCAAAGGTCATTGTATTAGTAATTGCCATCAATTCTGGCCAGTTTGAAAACATAAGGTTGTCCCTTTGGTTAAATTTGTAGTACCTATGAGTTACGTCATTAGTACGTACCTATGTACCCTTACCTATTACACTAATGAAAATCTTCCGTACAATATTACTTGGAGCAAATCAAGCCGTATAAAATATTATTACTACGTATAGTAGTTATATTAAAATCGAATTTACGATACAAGCAATGATGGCCGAGCGGTAATAGCTATGGACTGCCTGCCGCAGGTCCCTGGTTCGGTCTGCAGCGCTGGCTTGAGCTTCACCTCATAGTGGAAGGGCATTTTGCTAGCTACCACCCTCAAGTAGGAATCCTGTCGCCAAGCATCTAACGGTGTGATCCGGCAGCAGTCCTTGAGAGCCAGTGAAATTACAGGCACATGAGACTTACCAACTATGTCTCAAGGTGACGGGAAAAGCGCAATTCAAAACGTATTGTGATGAAATGCATCTGTTCTAGGCAAAGGTTATTCTGCTTAAGATCAGGTAGGCCACGGACTTGTTCCGTTACAATAACACAAAAAAAAACAATTAAGTTAATTGTGAATAGAACTTTCGAAGCAACTATCTTTTAACATAATAATATTCACATTTAGGTACGTTAATAAATTATGTTTTATAAGAAAGCTTCGTTTATCCTCCTTCAAGGTAGCGTGCGAGTCCTAGTTAGTCCTTCATGTAATTTTTTTTCAATGTTGTAAACAGATTTGGTTCGTAGTTGCCTTATTTAAAAGGAATGGTTAGTGTAATTCTATAAATAGGTATTCTATAAATAGATATTCAATTTAAAAATATGAAATTGGACACCCAGAAGGGGTACATGTTGGAATTTTAGTACACAATATAATATATTGTTATTGGATTTTTCTGTTTGTATGTTTCGAAGTAGATTTCATGTATTTCCGAAAAATGGAAACTGATTAGAAGGATTCTTTATTTAATTTTAGTATGTCCAGTTTGGTCACATATTATAACAATTTATAATATATTCTTCAGAGCAATTGTTTAAATGATGTAACGGGGCATACATGTCAGATATTTAAAAAATCGGGCCATTTAAAATATATTTAATAAAAATTGATACCGACTTCCAACACTAAGGGCCTGTTTCAGAATGTTCGAGTAAGTTCCGGTTATAATAAATACCCAGAGATAAAATAACTGAATGATAAAAATGACAGTTAACATGCAGCGCGTTTCAAGCTTTAACCGATGGATAGGCTTAATCGATGACTGTGAAACGCAAAGATAGTGTTTTATTTATTAAATATGTTCTGGTTAGTATAACCGGAACTTACTCGAACATTCTGAAACAGATCCTTAGAGTATGAAATAACTTGTGGAAGTCGGTACCTTGCTGATTTAAAACACCAACCTCAAATTAGCATGGTCCGACTTCAAGCTATTTCATACTATTCAGTGTTAAAAGTAGATTACGTTTTTTTTGAAAAAAAAGTTTTTTTAGCTTTTTATTTGTAAAGACTGCTCACAAAAGATCATTCACTCGCATACAATAGTGTTCAACTTCGACAACCACAAATAGTATTAAATTGTCCAGGTTAGCGAATACATTTTTCAGTTAATTGACTATAACTACTCAACCAATTGGCTGAAATTTGAATTGGACCATCGACAAAGTATACTATTTCCAAAAAAAAGTCGTACTACGAGAACAGGTTTTTGTCTTCAAATTGTATTAGCTTTAGGTTCGTAATTTTAAAATTTTCATTAATTTTAAGAAGTATGGTACTCTTAGTAACGATAAGAGTTAAAGGCCAAAACCATTTTCAGCATAATCATGCATTGAGCAATCGTTGATGAGATGGTTTTTCAATGTGCAGCATGGATAACTCGAAAGTGACACTAAAATTACAAAGAAATATAAACCCGGCTGAGGGCGATTTAGACTCACATATAGAAAGAAGGTACTGTACTACTACTGTTCAGCCGTATTGTCCACTGCTGAACACAGCCTCTCAATTAAGGAGGGATTAGCGATAATTTCCACGCTTGACAGGCGTCTTGGGGATCGCAGTGTGAGATATCAGTTCCTCAGAAAGCGCTGCTGCCCACCACCTGGTTTGTTACCCTTAGTCGCCTCTTACGACACCCATGGGTAGAGATGGGGGGATACCATTCTAGCCCGGCACCTCAAGGGGAGGTCGCATCACTACAGAATATAATAATTGTAAAATTTTATATACAGTTTTAGGTTAGCGGGACACAGTGACGCGCGAGTCGCCGAGTCGAGCGCACAAATTTTCATTCGGTTGTACTTTATTTTCGAGTTTTTACTGATTACGATTTTTTGAGCTAGTTTTGTGAAAATGGACGAAAAGACGTTAGATAGTGATGATAATACAAACAAAAATTATACGAAAAATATCAATGTGTGTGAAATGATGGCGAGTAACAGCAGCCAAGAGCAATCTTTCGAGAAAAGTTCTGAAAAGAGGCCAAGATCAAAAAGTGAAGATAGTGATGAAGAGGGATTTATCGCAGTTGTGAGAAGGAAGCCTAAGAGACTTATCAGAAGCGATTCAGGAGATAAAACTGATGAGAAAAATGAGGAAAGTGAAGAAATTGTGGGTAGATTTGAAATATGTTTGATGTCTCTTATAATATTACCTAAACAGATGGCTATGGCAAAACTGTTGAGAAATGAAGGGATTCAAAATATTTTGAGGATTAAATATAAAAGTCCATTCAAAGTATTTATTCAGTTGAATGACAAAGAATATGCAGAAAAGTTATTGCATAGCGGTAAACTAGCAGAGCTAGACATTAGAGCTCAGATGACGGACCATAATAACTTGACCTATGGTATCATAAAAGGAGTTGACCTAGATATGAATGAAAGTGATGTTATGGAAGCTTTGTCTGCACCATGTGAGATTGTATCAATCACTAGACTAAAACGCATGGATTTATGTGGAAAATGGATAGAAAGTGAAACTATCCGCATATGTTTTAAAGTCAAGTATCTACCTAATTATGTATATGCATATGGATGCCGATTCAAAGTACTGCGTTATGTATTTCCAGTAACTCAGTGCTCAGGCTGCTGGCGTTTCGGCCATATTAAAAAATTCTGTCCCATAAATAAACTTCTTTGTCCCAAGTGTGGAAAAGAGCATGAAAATTGTGAAGAGGAAATCTACAAATGCCTCAACTGTAAAGGCTCTCATATGTCATTGGACAAATCTTGTCCATCTTTTATAAAAGAAAAAAAGATTCGGCAAATTATGAGCGAAGATAATTTGACTTACAAAAAAGCATTGGAAACTTATCTGAGTTGTCAAAAGGCAGCAAAAATACTACACGAAGAAGTTGTTTCTAGTCAACCACATACTACGAGCAGAAAACCATCCCCTTCCCCTATACCTATGACAAGGACATACAGCCATGTGGCCAGTGTCACACTACCTGTGCAAGAGGAAATGGACATTGACAACCTTACAGCCAGCATGGGAAAACATGAAGAATCGAGCACATTACAATCATGTTATGATGAAACTGGCCCGGTTCACTATCAAGAAAATCAGAAGAAAAGGAAACAAAAAAAGACTAAACACCAGGCTGGTGGAAGTAGAGAACTGGCTTTGGAGAGTGAAGAGTGCCCTACAATAGGACTAAGCCCTGTTCTATTATCAGATACTGAAAATATAGAGGATAAGAGTAACAAAAAACAAGAGCGTCATTTTGAATTAAGTAAAATCTTTGAAAAAATTAAGGAGATCATATTTTCCAGAAAGACTCTTGAACAAAAGGTTGTATTTGTTTTGAAAGCAATATTTGAAGAATGTAAGGTATTTATTGTGAATTTATTTAAAGGGGAGGAAATACTTAAAACTCTATTTAAGTTTTATGATGGA
Organism: Plagodis pulveraria; assembly: GCA_963890685.1. Classification (NCBI taxonomy): domain Eukaryota; kingdom Metazoa; phylum Arthropoda; class Insecta; order Lepidoptera; family Geometridae; genus Plagodis; species Plagodis pulveraria. The sequence continues at coordinate 14,694,990 of OY982962.1, forward strand.
TAATACACATTATTTAAATGTCGGAATCAATATTTTTCAATGGAACTCTCAAAGTCTAAAGCCAAAATTAAATAGTTTTGATAATTTATTACGCAATGAAAAAATACATATAGCCATAGTTAGTGAGACATGGTTGAACTCTTCGGATAAAATTAATATATCTGGATATAATATATATAGAAAAGATAGGATAGATTCATATGGAGGTGTGGCGATTATCTCTCATAAATCATTACAAACCCAAGTATACCCAATAAATTTAAATAATTCTGGTATCGAAACAATGTGCATTAAACTGTTAAACTACAATAAATTGCAGAACATCATATCTGTTTACTGTAATAGTACTACTCGAACAAGCTTAAGTGATTGGGATGAACTATTTTCGAAATTTTCGTATAAATCTATGATTGCAGGTGATTTCAACGGACACCACACAAATTGGTCCTATAAAATAGATCAAAGAGGTAATTATTTACTAGATGCGTCATTAGATAATGGCTTTGTGTCACTGAACAATGGAGATCATACTAGGATTAAAATGGTTAATGGAACTCTTCAAAAATCATCACCAGATATAACATTTCTGTCCTCTGATATCGCTGTTAGTTATAATTGGCACATATTCAATGAAAACTTGGGTAGCGATCACCTCTTTATTAAAATTTCTGTTCAATCTACTGATCGCTTAAGTCTTTCAAGTAGACGTAACTTCAAAATGGCGAATTGGATAGATTATAAACAAGAACTAATTGAGTCATTTTCTAGAGATAATACATGTATGAGTTTGCAGGATATGTATGATGATTTTATAAATAGCATTAACGTGTCGGCTGATAAAAATATACCAATAATAAAATTTTGCACTAATCCAACTACAAAATTTAAACCCAGAGAATATTGGAACCCTTCATTATCTGAAGCAGTGGCGGAGCGTAGGCTAGCACTTAGTATTTTCAGAAGAAATCCTATCCCAGACAACTTAAAAACTTTAGAAGAAAAAACTAAAAATGCTCATCTATTAATAGCAGAGGCGAGATCAAAAGTTTTGTGATAGTATTAACGAGACCACTACAGTCTCAGATATGTGGCGTAAAATGAGATGGTTCAAAGGATATCAACAATCTAGATTTTATGCTACTAAAGACAAACAAAAAGAATTGCTTAAGTGTTTAGCACCAGACTATGTAAGTAATAATGAACCTATATTTAGATATAGAAATAGACTTCTGGAGTCACCGTTTCAGCTACAAGAACTTAAAAACTGTTTAAAAAAGAAAGATACTGCTCCAGGTAATGATGGCATTACATACTCAATGGTTTATAATTTACCACAGGTTGGAATGGAGTATCTTCTGAAATTATACAACATTATCTTTGAATCTGGAATAGTTCCAAATCAGTGGCGTACAATAGTAGTTAGATCTATACCTAAAGCAAATAAGGGTACGACTGCTGAACCCAACTTAAGACCCATCTCACTTATGTCATGTGTATGCAAAATATTCCATAACATGCTTGGAAGAAGAATAGAGTGGTATGTAGAGAAAAACCAAATATTCTCTCCTAACACAACTGGCTTTAGAAGATCACATTCCAGTCTAGATTCTCTAGCCAGGCTTGTAACATATATACAGATAGGATTTACTAAACACATCCCAACAGTCGCTTGCTTTCTAGATGTTGAAAATGCATACAATAATATTTTAGTTGATACTGTTGTATGCACTCTAGATGAATTAAAAGTTGGCAAAAATATTTGTAAATACCTGTGGTCATTTTTATCTGCACGATACCTAACTATTAATAGTGAAGAGGACAATCAAAGAACTTATGTTAGATGGACGAGTAGAGGGTTGGCTCAAGGGGACCCAATCTCGCCACTGCTTTTTAATATTACAACTTACAATATTTTTCATCAGGTTAGAGATATTATAACTATGTCACAGTATGCTGATGACTTTGTATTTTATATTAGCCATCAAAATATTACATATTGTGAAAATAATATGCAAAAAGCCTTAGATATTATGATAGCCTTCCTTGATAACATAGGGCTTCAATTATCATCTAGCAAATCATGCGTATGTATTTTTAGTAGGGGTAATAAAAGAAACAATATAAATTTAAATATACAAAACAAGAATATTAGAAAAGTTCTTTGTGTTAAGTACTTGGGAATGTGGCTGGACAGGTCTCTGTTATGGAGAAAGCACATCAAGGAAACTAGCGATAAAACCTCTAAATTTCTAAACCAACTGAAAGTACTTTCTGGTCCATCCTGAGGCGTTCATCCCAAACATTTAAGAACATTATATATATCTCTTATTAGAAGTAGATTAGACTATGGCTGTTTTTTGTATGATAACTGTGCTAAAGTCCATTTATACAAACTAGAAAAAATTCAAAATCAAGCTATGAGAATTATAGGAGGTTTCATTAAATCTACTCCCATTCATGTAATGGAGAGTGAGCTAATGCTTCCTCCCCTCCACATAAGAAGACTATACCTTGCCTATAAATATTGTTTAAAATGTCTATCTTGGTCAAACATAAGTATTGAAATACTAGATGAACTCAATTCACATTTAAATAGCAGCTATTGGCAAAATAAAAAAAAACCCTTACTTGCTACCGTTCCGACTGAATGTAAAAACTACAATATACAGTGTTCAAATTCCATTGAAATGTTTTCCTTGAGCATCTGGGTGACATGCATAGAAATAGATAATATAATTGTGGGTAATTTAGAATGTATAACAAAGGCCAAACGAAGTCATGAATTATCTGCACTTAAATTTGAAGTTTTGAAAGAATTAAATAAGAAATATGAAAAATGGCAAAGATATTATACAGATGGCTCTAAAACTGTAAATGGACTAGGAGCGGCATTTATTGAACCCACCACCAGAACATCAGCTATGTACAGAACTGATTCTAATGTGTCTATAATGACTATGGAACTCATTGCAATTTCGGAAACACTTAAGTATGTTAGCATAAATGTTAATATAAATCACAAAGTAGTGATATTAACGGACAGCAAAAGCGCACTTCAACATTTAGCTCGGTGCGCCTCTGGAAGGAGAGGTGCACTGATAGCTTACACGATCTTAGATAAGATCCAAAGGCTTAAACAAACTGGAGTGGATCTGAAATTGCAATGGGTTCCATCACACATCGGATTGTATGGTAATGAAGAGGCTGATAAGTTAGCAAAGTTGGCAGTGACGGAGGGTAATTACTATTGTATAAAACCAAGTCATACTGAAATTCTACATATATGTAAAAAGAAATGTTTTGATAAATTTAGAGAATATTTTGATAAGCGAAGTCAGGAAAAAGGTATATGGTATAGAACCATACAAAGCCAGCCTCCTCCAATACCTTGGTGTGTTAAATATAAGTTGAGTAAACAATTTGTTGTCATAGCTCACAGAATACGTTCTGGACACATTCCATCAAAGAAATTTGGATATTTGATGAAGAAGGAAATATCACCTAACTGTGAGTCATGTGGAGTGGTAGATGACATATATCATGTCCTTATGGAGTGTGTCCAGAATGCAAGTCAAAGGCATGCGCTAATAACATCCTTAAATTTAAATATTTTAGACATAGGAGTATACATTAATGCTTTGGTAGAACCTGCATCGGAGAATGCATTAAAAATATATAAGATGTGTATGAGATAAGGTAAATATTAAGGTTATGATGGGACTGACATGTCAAGAGACAAAAGTCCCTAAATTAAATAAAGATATAAAAAAAAAAAAAAAAAAAAGGTTAGCGGGAGTTCGACCTACACTTGCATGGTTTAAATTACTTGTTCTACTTTAGATATCTATATTCATATCAATTTTGGTCACATTTATTATTTACACACACATGCGTCATATTTATTACTTAATACATATTTATTACTAGTTCTATGGTAGAGCAAAAACATTAACAAAACTACTTTTTTTAAATGGGTGCCCCTCTTATTATTATTATTTGTTCGGCAATATATGGCATATTGCCGAACAATATCTGTTCAGATTCACACAGTGGTCTGTGAAAATTTAAACCGGCTACCTGTTAGTGTTAAAAAGACGGCCATTTAATGGTCAGATAGACATACGGACGGACTAACATACAAACGGACAGCCGAGATTTAGTAATAGAGTCCTGTTTTCTAGTATGGAACCCTAAAAACGGCTTCCAATTTAACAGCATAACTTGTCGAGTCTTTTATGACATATTATTGCTTTATAGGTTTGTAACTATAAAATTAAATATGACCCCGATTTTAACAAATTATTATTTAATGCTTTTTAGAGTATATTTTTAAATATTTTTTTTTACTGCATACGTACCTATAGTCCTTAGCACTAATGCGTAGCATAGAGGTGAATGTGAATTTGGGCCCTCATGCATTCTTCGGTAAGCGTCTATTATGCCTATACTTACCAAAGAATTGGGCTTCATTCGTAAACACCTTTTTATAGCTTACTTATTCAGTCTGAGTTGCATGGTAGTTTTGTGCCGAAGGCCTCTTCTTATAATGTTTGGGATACGAGTAGGCGTAATTTAATTTATAATTTTACACGTTATTTGGTGCCTTGTAACGTAGGTACATTTTTAATTCGTTATTCAATGGAAATTTAGCTGCAAACATTCATGAGTTCGTTCTATATTTTTAGTATATTAATTAGATTTTTTCTTAATCTTGCCATGATTATTTCAGTGAAGAAATCGTAACTGATATAGGTCTTTTAATATAGTGTCTAGTGCCATAATTTACAAAATGTGCCTATAAAGCATTTATTTATGTAACGGATCCCGCAGTGACGTTAGGTCTTTATAGAGAAAACTCGGATGAATTACGTAGTAGTGTTTTTCCTACATATCAAGCCATAAAAATCTCTTAGACAACTATTTACGACCGCAAGCGTCCGTGGATCGATGAGGAAACAAGGGAATACTTGACCAATATGAGGACTTTTTTCTGGTGGGCTCCGTGTATTCAATAATCTGTAGTTCAGGCCTTTTAAGAAAACTTGCTCTCCTTTTTAGGTGAGCTGCCAACATCACCTCACCGGAAATGTAGTCGAATTGAATGTTCAGTGGACTATTAAAAATTCAAATGTTGTTTTTAATACTTCTCCGGAATACATTTATAATAAAGGGTAGTTTTCGTGGGAATTAAAAACTAAAAAATCTGAAAAAAATTAAAGCAAAATTAAATTATGAAGACGAATCAAACAGCAAGAAAAATACTTAAAGGGGTAATCTAAACCGTCATACGTAGAATAAACCGACTGACTTTGAAGTAAGAACTTTAAGTTCTGATTACCGAGCTGAAGGTTTTTACGGAAAATTCTAGGACCAATAAAGAAGAACGATGGAATTTTTTTTTATTCCTGGTAGGTTATCCTTTGACCACTATCTCACCTGATGGTAAGGGATGATGCGGTCCAAAATGTTGTTCAGGTAACCTTGCGGAACTGGATCTCAAGGACAGCTGCCGGAACACACAGTTAGATTGAGTGGTGAGTGGTCGCTAGCCAGGCGGGCATTTGCCAACTGCTCTACCACCATGCAAATTATTTATATAATATATTTTCTTTCTTTATTAGTTTTAAAATATGTAATTTTACGGAAAACTGGCAATGCAGAAGGATAGATATTAGGCTCATAAGATGCATGCAAAAGTTTAGCTAGTGAACACTTGGTGGGCATTTGAAATATAAAGAAACTACATTTGTAAAGAAAGCGCTATCAAAACTCTTCTTTTTTGAATGCTTCTCTATGAAACGTTTTCCGAATGGGTAGAGAAACTGTGATTGTCTTCTTGCTTACGATTCTTGTAATTTTACTTGCTTTATTATTTTTCATTAATGTTGTTTTTTTAGTTAACAAAATCCATATTTCATAATGATATTTTCAATAGCATACGTAGTTAGAAGAGCAGACTGAATTTAAAAAACTCCAAACTATATTATATAGTCCTATATTGAAACAATTCACAAATTTGAATGCCGCGAAATGGAGTTACCATTGAGCATTTATTCAGCTAGCGTTTTTAGTGTTGAAATATGTAGTTTATTTTTTAAATGTTAAATGCAAGAAACATTTGTTGCTGGGATTTAAAAAAAATATAACACATGCCTACTATGTAAACTGATAGGCTACTATCAGCTAAAAAAATATAATAATAATAAAGAATGAGAAATCGTTTCGGTATGGGAATTCATATTTCCACTTTTATAGATAAAATAAACAATAAAACTAAAAACTGTCATAGATATTAGAGTCAAAGACATGTAAAATTTTACCGAGATTGAAAACATGCCATATAAAAAAAAACGAAAATACTTATGTATTGAAATTGCAGTGAATGCGCTTCCCTTAATTAATGATATATTATATTTTTAGAGACTAAAAACGTTTTGTTTCTTTTATACCCTACTGTTTTGTCCGACATTCCGACTTTTTCACCCCAAATCTTTATCTATTTTTGCCCCATGTTGGCTTGAAAAATATTTTGACTATGGTACATAACTATAAAAACATATAATTTTAAATTAAGATAATAAATGCCCTCAGATATATATAAGAAATAGTGTTTAAATATATATATATATATATATATATATATATATTACTGTAAGTGACTATCACTAGAAACAAGATATCACAGTTACTATTTTATTCAAACTATTGTTAAAAAAACTATTTAAAAAAGACATGTCTATGAGATTATTATTATTACATGGTCATTTGAAACTTAAATCAATTATAGCAATCACAATTAAACCAATATAACAAGTTTTAAAAACAAAAAGGCTATTATTTTATGGGGTAGGAGGGCAATTATCCGCCTTACTCGGTGGTAGTGATCACCGTCGCCCACGAACATCCGAAACAAAATAGGTTTCGAGGTTGCGTTGCTGGCATTCAAGAAGGGAATATGTTTTCTTTTGAAGTTTCCTAAGTCGCATCGGTTCAGAAATACTTCACATGGAAAAATGGTTCTAAATTGCGGCAGTGCGAGGCAAAAAATGCCGAGAAAATTACAAGGTTGTGGACTTCCAGACGTTGATATGAAATTGATGAAATCATGTTCAAGATCTTTGTCGTGACGTCCGATGGCGAAATTCAGCTACAGACATTATGCCGAACAGTTCCTCAGAACACTCACCGTTATAGATATGGTAAAAGATACAGAGTTATCCGTAACATCTCTACGCAGTGCCAAAAGGTTGATGCGATCGGAGAGATGATCGTCGACGAAGATTCGAGTCGCTCTTTGTTGCGTACGGTTAAATGAAAAAAGACGTTTGTGTCTCATATTCTATATACTTGATAACAGCTCAGTATGAAACAAAGTAATTATTGAACTTCTGCGAATATACTTTTATTTTTGGGGCATATTTTTATTTTAAACAACCATCTATTTAATTTAAGCTACATTGGTAGTATAACTAATATGTTTTAATGATGGTCGGTCTTCTGGCTTAGAAAAAAGTATTAATTTTAATTAAAAATTATTAGTTTCTTGTCAAAAGTAGTCAGTAGCAATGTTTTTAAAAAGGTAACGATTTAAGAGTTTTAATATATCCAGACCGTATTTCTAATCCATTAAAATCCAAATTTTCACTTAAATTGTTTAAAGACTCATTATTCTAAAGAAGCATTGAAAATATAACATATAACGGGAAAAATACATATGAATTTTAATTAAGGTATAATTAACTCTAGGAGGCGAATAAGGTGTAAAGCGTGGGGCAAACTAAAAATATTTTTTCGGGCCGATACATCGTAATGCTAATGTGTAACATATTCTAAAAACACCCAACGACTGTTTATTATTGACGATCAATATCATATTTTACTCATATACACGCCCACGTTCTCGAAATAAGTCCTTTACCAAACTAACATTACACAACTCTTATTATTCATTCGTTAAGAGAACAAATAGTAATGACATCATAAAATATAACCATAGGTACTACATATGTAGAGATAACTTTAAAATGGAGAGTTTATTAGTGTTTCATTCATGAAAACAATAAATGAGAGCGGACATGGGTCGTGCAGAAAGTCGTACTCAAAATACAATACAAGGATATCATGTTTTTGCTGTGTTATTATATTCTGTTGTATAAGTCTAATTCGAGGTGTAGTAGCGTAGGTGCTATTTTAGTAATGTACCCAAAATTAATGTTATGTTGTGAAAAAACATACGATTCCGGGCTGTTGATTTAAGTACTTCTATTAGGCTACGATTTGATGTACTTGTGTGTAAACTAAATAATATACTGTGTTCGATCTACGTTACTAAACACATTATTCAATGTAATAGCTGAAGACCTTATTATTTTTTATTTGGCTTTTAAGGAAGATAGAATTAAGAGCTTGCCCAAAATATTAGCCAATGTTGCCAATATCGGCCTACAAATGGCTATGCTGAATGATTCATTCCTTATAAATATTACTTAATCGCAGTTGGAATATTTTGCATAAGATTGAGTTTGACTTATAGATTAAATTCTCATATTTAACACCATGTGCCATATTTTTTACATCTTCTTTCAGTCACTCGTAAGTGAGAATTTGACAAATAGTGTCAACTCTGAGATTTTAAAGTGTATTTAAATACATTGCAAGCATTAATTAATATATTATTTATTTGTCAAAAATAGCTTCAATGAATACAAAAATAAAATCAGGCATGCGTACGAGTGAGACGGATTACGGTCAGCACACACCGAGAGCAGAGCAGATCAGAGCATTTTCTGAGACTACTGAAAAATTTACCTTATGGATAATATATAGGTATCGTGATGATCTCTGCTTTCCCTTAGGAATATCAATGATTTCTAGAAAAAGTACATATTTCATGAGTATTCGTGTCTACAACCATCTCCCAAATATAATTCAAGATAACACGATAACATTTTTAAAACAATGTAAAGAAATAGGTATGACTTATATATAAATACATTTATATGTTTTAACCAACTTCCAGAAAGGAGGAGGCTCTCAATTTTACGCGTATTTTTTATGTTTGTTACCTCAAAACTTTTTTATTTGAAAGCTGGTGCTTTCCGTGTGGTCCCATTTAAATTTCATAATAATCGGTCAAGACGTTTTTGAGTTACACTCCAATAACTGAAAAGTGTTTTCCTATCTTGATGATATAGTTCCAACCTTTGACAGGTAATGACAATCGATGCCATAAATAGTAAGGGACACTAAAAAGGGGGCAAAAAATTTACAAAAATACAAGCCGGCTTTAACAGTCAAAAGTATGAAATAGCTTGTAGAAGTCGGTACCGTGCGCTTAATATTGTGATAATAGGTACTTTTGAAAATCATGGTACCAACTTCAACAAGTTACTTCACACTTTTTTTGTAATTTTTTGTTTATCTGAAAACTGGATATTACTTTGACATTATTGCTGTCACAATAATAATTATAGCCAATAAAAATATTAAATCAGTGTTTTAAGATTAACAATATTGAATGTGTATAATTACGTAGGTGTGTCATTTTCCGATGACCGTTACCTGTCCTCGATGTACATTATGCAAAATAAACATTAATGAGTTAGTTTTCAGTTTCAAAGAGAACTTTGAATGTTATATTCACGCCTACATCTTCTCATATAACGAAAGTGTTTGAATGCCAGATGAATGAGACATGTTTTAGCGTTGAGTGCTTCATTCGTACTTTAGTGCAATAATGAGTTAAATAAATGAATATATTATTTGTACTCCGCTTTAAGGTTTTGGTTTAAGACGCTGTAAAATTCTGAAATGCTATATCTCTATCGGACTACATAGGAGTGAAAGAGAGGAGGCAATGGTAAAATCACGGTCAGTTTGGGTGAAAAGCGAAAAAATGCTTATTAGCACAAAACTAGTAACATAATTCGAAAATATAACTTAACTTGTTCCTTCTGTTAAGAATTTGCTATTTTATTGTTATTTTTGTATTACGTTACTTAGAGTTGACTTTGCAATTTTAGTTTATTTCATCGAGAACATTTTACGGAAATTTGTTTTGGTATCAACTTCGTTTTAGAAAATATGATCAATCAATTGAAGATATTCTGAACATAATACCAATTTTTTTGTCTGAGCAAGTGAGCCATGACAGACGGATATACAGATAAAGTAACAGCAATGTGTCATATTACTACGCAAAAGCTTTCACTGCATGAATTTTATTTTATAATTTTTGCAATAAGCATTTTTAGTTTTCCATTCTAGAAAATGGGAACGTTTCACTAAGCGCATGCGATCCTTCCATCCACTTTTAGATTATTTTGATCTGCAATAGGTAGTCGGTTGAAATTTTGACAAATAAGTATATTTTATTTTAAAATCTAACATGGTTTTCACTCATTTTAGTTAATAATACGGGCTAACTCACGTGAATAAGTCGATTGGGAAAACCATGATTTCAAATGGCATGGCCTAAGCAAGGCCATCAAAGACGATGACGGTCCAGGTCTGCAGATTGAAGCCACTTCCTTATACACTGTCGATAAAGCTACAAAAGTGTTATCAAGAACAAGTTACAAAAAAAATTGGTGATTATGCTCTTATGAAGCAGAAGAAATTAGTCATAGCCAGAGATTTCTTATTTTTCATATTTAGATTTTACTATTTATTCAACTTCATCCACATCTATATAAAAATATATGTACTATTGCAGGTAGGAAAACATGTTATTTTATAGTTCTGGTACTGCCATTGCCACTGTTTTGAATATTTTCATACATATAAATTATTAAGAAAATTAGCAGTGAGATTGTTTTATGTATATGAGTTTTTTTATATTTGAGGCTTTATTAATAGTCTATAATATAAGATTATAGACTATTAATTTAAGATTTACAACTATTTTTAAAAGCTTTTATAATTATTAAGTGTAAGTGGGTAAACACTTAATTCCATATCCTTCAAAAGCCAAAGTTTAAACAATTTTTTATTTCATACCAGTTCTAATTAAAGTTATTCTTAGTGTAAAGTAAAGACTTTTTTAAAAGCTATTTACCACTCCCCTTATAGTATCCCTTATAGTATATATATATAACAGTGCGTGAGGTCACCTTCCTTTCCTAACGGAAGACCTGGGTTCTGACTAACACTTTGTTTATATTCAAATATCTCAATATATATCTATTCGGGATAACTAATAAACTAACCATTTGAAATCATGGTTTTCCCAGGACATAAGTCCCTTTGGGTAGATGACATCTTTTTATGATAGTCTGCGGCATTTTTATCGGCTTTGTGAGGAATTGTATGACTGCACGAAACTAAACTTTTTCGCAGATGTTTTTTTTTTCCATGTTGACTTGTTAACTTGGCGGTAACTCAAACATGAGTGATCCAAGTTGACTATGGCTTGGTTTTTGCTGTAAAGTTGAGTCATAATTTACTGCTAGGTATAATAAAATATTCCAGTCTCTTTCTACTAAGTATCCCATTATTACCGTGATGGATTTGACCTACCCTCGTACACCAAGTATTTTAAACCAAGTGACTCAGCGCAGACCCTTAGTCACTTTAGTTAAGGAACCCCACATTTTGACTACGATTCTGCTCGTATTACTTTTTTGGCAGAGTTTAATATGGCGACTACAGTATGGTTCTCTATAATTCTACTAAGAGGGACGTCTTACTTCAATTCAATTTGTTACCAGATTTTTAGATTGTATGAGGTGTTGTTTATGTTTTTTGCTACTGCACAAAGACAAAAACAAAATACTAGTCCCTATCCCAATATGAATTTTGATCCAAACCTACCTACTTAATATCCATAATTACCAATCTAATATCTATATTTTCCTAAAACCTTGTATTTACAAGGTTTTAGGCAAATGCAAAGCTACACGCTTAACCTTTTTGGGTTATAAGGTAGATGAATAACATCTTCTTTAGTTCTGATTTTTTCTGCGATAATCAACAAATAAAACCCATATCGGTACAGTAAGCTATTTTTCTTACAATTTTGTGTATACTTATTTCATTTCGAAGAACACAGACAAATAAAATAAACTTGATTTTTTTCAACCTAAACTTTAGTTAAGACTCGTGGAACAAAACTAAAAGAAGGTATCTTCCTTTCGTTTTCTTTTAATTTTGTTCCACGAGTCTAAAGTTTTGGTTGGAAAAAAATCAAGTTTAATTTATTTTTTATTGTTGTGGTTGAAGCTTTCTTTGAAATCCGACGTCAGAAAAAAATATTTTATATTTCCCCGTATAGCAAAATATTTTTACATTCACACGTTTCTTTTCAACAATAAATAATCCGTGAAAATCTTCTTATCATATTGAAAGAAAATTTCATTTAAGACTTTTCTAACTTACCTACTTTAACTATAAGTTACGGCGTTCTAAGAATGGCCCGAGACATTTTTAAGTATTTGAGTATAAATAAACAACAACAGTGATGTTTATCTAACTACTGTTACAATGTTACAGTTTGAAATGCCTTCAGCTCTCAATTTTTATTTTATTTTATTGTTACTATACAAGCTGGAGGCAGCCCTGATATTAAGGGGGCTAACCTCTGCCTATAACATATGCATTTCATCACAAGTCACAAATTTCACTGCGCCCACTTAGAGACATAGTTGTTAAGTCTCATGTGCCTGTAATTTCATTGGCTCTCAAGGACAGCTGCTGGAACACACCGTTAGGTGCTTGGCTAAATTTCAAATCTGTGATTGACAAATCCTAATACGACACTAAAGACGTTATTGCAAATGAAAGCAATAAAACACTAAAAATAAAGTTTTGCGCTAGGTAACTAAAACTTTGTCTATGAGTTGCGTAAAATTAATGAGAACCGAACCAGTATAATATATAACAAAAGCAAGTTGAGTTTCTGGAGTTGGGTTGCTTTTTAATTGTGAATATTATTTATATAAAAAAGGTAAATTATGAAATGATATGTAATGACTAATGTCAAACCTAGTATAACGTACTATTGTTATAAGGTGAAAAAAGAATCTGAATCTAAACGAAAGTAGCAGTAGATGAGCGGAGATTGTAGGTGCTAGCACCATTAGTTGAAAGGTGAGAACGATCATGGCAAGCGCTCGAAGCGGAATTTTCCTCATCATTCTTAACCAAAAAAAACTACTTAGGTTAAGCAACGTCCACTACGCTTAGATGGGTAACCGCTGGTGTCGTTTACTTCTGAGTACTGACCTTTTTCGGAGGGCCCATCAAGCCGTCGGTCCCAGTCGCTGTATGTGTGTATGTAGTCATTATGGTATGGCGGCAGGGCAATTTATAAAAGCTCGCCTGCAAGCTACTGCAAGAGAAGAGACTGCAGTAGCACCCAGATTGTGATTGAATTGAAAGCATTCTCTTGAAGTCAAAGAAAAAATCACAGTAATTTATTCAATTTAGGCGACTACGATGCTTCTCTGAAGGTCAATTGATATTAAGTGATAATGAAATATTCTACAATCTACTATCACGTTCAGCAAAAAAAATTATAAAGAGCCACTGTGAGAAGAACTATCTAAGGAAATCGGGGTGATTCTTTTCAAAAGTCTTGTAACAATGATATATTATAATTATTATAAATTTTACATGGTAGTAGGGCATTTTGCGAATGCCCGCCTGGATAGCTAATACCCTGAAACAGAAAACCTGTTGCCAAGTCCCTAACTGTTTGTTATAGCTGCTGTTTTCTAGTCACTCTAGTTTCGCCCTAACAAGACCTTAATTGTCATGGCTAAACTAGAATTCGACCGCAACGTTACTGGCCACTAGTTACTACCACCAGGTCAAAAGTTAGACAATCTTAAATAAAAAAAAATGTATTCCGCCGAGTACACATTTTTCCAGATTATATATATAGTGTGCTTTTTTGTATAGACTATAACAGCTAGTATTAAGCTGAAAGAATATGAGACTGTTTGAATTTTAGTGATAACGACAGGGTTGCAAAGATGAACTCGCCGCAGACAATAAACTCCTAGGTTTTGTATAATGATCGCACAAAGGGTTTCAAAGAGAATCGGCATAAATAAATCATTATGGATATATTAAAATCGGACATACATACATGAGGAAGTGGAAGGCGGATGAGTGTAAGTGAAATTAATGTACTGTATAGCATGTTGGTTGTGGCACAAGAAGGATCAAAGTCGAATTAATGTAGTTGAGATGCGAAAGTATGTGTGGTGTGATATTGAAAGAGGTATTGAAGAATGTGATAGTGTGTTGAGATGGTTTGGGTATGTAGAGAGAAGGGAGGAAATAAGCGCGTATACACGGCAAATCTTCACGCCAAGGTCTTTCAACTGAGAATGGAGCAGTTGGAAGATCTCAGCGAACGTATTTTGTCCAAATTGAAGACGTTCTGGAAAAAGGCCAAAATAAGTAGCTACTTATCTATTAAAGATAGGTACCATTAATAGATGGGCGTTGCAATACATTTTAAGATTATCTTCTTTTTTTGAAATTTACCGTATAATTGTTCACAGTCACTTCACTACTGTCGTTTTCATTCGGTAGAGAACGCGGGTGTCACCAATTTAGACATAGTTATATGAGAGGCAATTATAGGTTATCGTATCGCTATGCATAGATTACGGTATGCTAAATAGGTCATAGACACTTTAATAAAAACGCACGTTTCGTTTTCAATAGTAAATGCCACCCATGTCAGCCATCCAAAAATGATCGCAGCAAATATAGCCTAATCGGTTAAAACAGACTAGACAAGCTCTGCTACAAGGACGTCAAAATATATAGCCTTCGATCGGAAGGACGGACGGACAGACAGACTGCAGAGCTCAGCCTCTGCTTTCAGTTACTAGGGCCCCGTTTTCTAGTAAAGGAACCCCAAACACGTTAAATTTGGAATGGAAGATTCCAAAGATTGAGATAAATGTGAAATTTTTGAAGTCTAAAACACTCAAATTGAGATATAGGTCTCAGCTTTCTTAAATAAAATATATATTTTACAAACCCCGAAAATGAAATTCACGGCAACCAAATTATCTTTACCCATTGGGGCCAGTTAGTCAGCGCATTACTTAAATGTATTAATATTTCGTAAGCTTGGTGATGTTGATTAATATTAATTTATAAAGCTTTTTGTATCTCGTTTATACACAGTTGTATATACACAGTAAGGGCGAAGAGTGGCTTAGAATCGAAAATGATGTTAGACAAGGATCGTTGGAACAGATACGGTGCAGCCGTGGCTGTTTAATCCATTCATGGACAACTTTTTACGAGATATACAACATAGCGAAGATAGATTAAGATTAAATGAGTCACTCGTCATGACGTGTCTTCTCTACGCCAATGTCGAGGTAATAATTGCGTGGTCTGAGCTTAAGTTATAGGAAATAGTAATGATTAGGCGTATTGCAACTAAGAGGAAGTGGATGAAACTTAATGTTAGTTAGAAAGTAACGATATTTGAAAAGGATGAATTAAGGTGTGGTATGATAGTGTTTTCATAGCGCCTTCATAAACGTAGTTTTGTCATATTTTATGTACCAAGTATTCATACTCGCTGAAATTTTGCGTGCATGTGCTTAAGTCTAATATACAGGGCGTCCCACGGCGATGCCGCGTGGAGGGAAAGTATCCTGAATATTGTAGATGGAACATTTTACTGAAAGAAGACATTATTTGAATTTAGAAAACAGTTTAAACTGCATTCATAGATATTTAAATAATTACATGGTTGAACCGGGAATCGAACCCGTTACACGAAAAAAAGAACACCCTGTAGTTTTATCATCCAATCGAAAGATTTCATCATATGGATTATTTTTTGCTACATAACAGTGTCAGAAATAAAAGGAAGACCATGAATTTTAACATTTGATGTGAAACCGATGTTACGTTCATTAGATTTCGACATATAAGTACCTTTATAAGGGTAGGTATCAAGATGCATACCAAACAAAACAAAATTCATGCACTATGTAATTGTATTTTATTTAGAACTTATTTACACCTAAATAAATCGGTCAATTTCGTTTGGGTTTCTGTTTTTTCTCTAATTCATAAATTTTGTCGAATATTGCTTGATCAACAATCGCCGAGTATTCAAAGTACTGATGGAGCGTCTCCAACACATTTAAAGCTAGCTTCATTGGAATTATCTTTATTTCTGTTTCTGGAATCAAACTGAGTAAGTCCGACAAACAGGACGGTACACAGGCACACGTGTCCATTTGAAAAGAATGCGATAACATAACAACGTTATTTTGTTCCACGAAATAGAATAGGTACAATATTGACGAGAAAACAATACAAAAACAATGGTAGTAAGTTCCATGAAAGTTAGGAATGAGCCATTAAATAGCAGTTGTTGAATTTGTTATTTGTTTTGTCATTTGTTTCTCCTAAATAATATAAATAAAAAAAGCTCGACTGTCGCTTATAGAGGTATAGATAAGTAGTAGTCTCAACGGAGGTCCATGGGGGAAAAATGACTCTCTCTTCTAGCTCTCTGTTTGTTTCTCGCTAATAGAGGTTTTGGGAGCTTAAATTACGGGTCCTGGCTATTACTCTCACTTAAAGAGTTTCTCACTTATCCAGTTCTCACTTACACAGGTTTGACTGTACTAGGTTTGACATTTAGTCATTACACATAATTTCTTAATTAATATTTTTTTACATCCATAATATTCACAATTAAATAAAATTTAATAAAAATATAAGGTAATATTTCAGGTATTTAGATAATAAAAGTACATCTTTAAATAAATAGATAATATAGATATCAAACAATAAAAAAATATTATAATTTCGTATATAACAATTTTAAACGGATATAAGCGTTTTTTTATGTTATTGTGACGGGTCAAGCTAGAGGCCCACCTGATGTTAAGCGGACTAACCTCTGCCTATAACAGATGCATTTCATCACAAATAACAGGTATGATGAGACTTAACATACGTATGTCTCAAGGTGATGGGCACAGTGCAGTTCGTCACTTGTGATGAAATGCATCTGTTATAGGCAGAGGATACCGCTTAACATCAGGTGGGCCTCGGGCTTGTTCCTACACAATAACATAAAAAAAAAAAAAAAAAACACAAGTCATGAATTGCACTGCGCCCCTCACCTTGAGACATAGTTGATAACTCTCATGTGTATATTATTTCACTGGCTCTCAAAGACTGCTGCCGGAACACACCGTTAGGTGCTTGGCGACAGATTTTCTACTTGGTCGCTAGCCAGGTGGGCATTCGCAAAATGCCCTACCACCATGCGGTGAAGCTCGAGCTCAAGCTCTTTGTTTAAATCATGTATATTTGTCAATTATGATATATTTCCTTTAACATGTGATATTTAGGGCCTCTTTCATGACCTTCAAGTAAAGTGTCAATTATATTTACTTCCTAGTTAAAGTTACTCGGCTAGTAAAAGTTAAAATTATGGTTTTTTGTTTCACAATAGAAAACAGACTTCTTCAAAATGTTCAACGTTACTCATTCATACGTCGAAAATAATTTTTACTCAATATGGAGTTTGCAATACCAACCTTTTTTTGAAACCTGATTAAATGATAGACAGATGAACGAAGAAGTAAGTTAGTGGTCACTGTAACTGTGGGTTAATACTACTCGGGCATTGTAAAATTCACGGTTACTTGTGGCTTAAACCGGCAATTGGCCTACTCGAGACTTTACTTATAGGTCGCGAACAGGCCCTAAGTAGTTATATCATTATTATCTAGTAATCATGTTTTGAAATGAATACTTAATTGTAAAGTGACTTGCGTAGTTTTATGTCTACTTTTATATGGCCAATAAAGACTTCTGATTCTGATATAAAAATAGCTTGCTTTGTGTTCTCGATGTAAGGTTATTTTGATAGCAAGATATCAAATGGAATTCCTGTAACAAGCCTCTTTTCTGAGAAAACGGTCGCTAATAATAATATAGGTATGTGTTTCTTTAAACGTTATGATAAATTTATATCTTTAGGGGAATTCAATATTCATCATTCATATTCATAACCATTTTATTATCCCTACCCTATGTTTGTGTGGTTGACGCACCGGCTGCCTGCCTGACGCAGAGGTAAGGAGAGCATTAATAAGGTAAAGAGCCCTGTCGTATCTTATGTGTAGAATCTCCTATACTCTAAACCCTCCTTCAACCTACAAAGGATCATTAAAATCGGTAGTTAATGTTTGTGTACGTAACACTTTCCATACAAAAGAAGTTTCGCCATATCTTAAATACCAAGTGGTCAAACTCAATATTTTTCATTCATATTTTTGAGCCTAACATCTGTGCATCAGGTTTTCCAGTTTACATTTTATTATTTATTTTATCTCTAAATGTTAAAATAATAATTCCATAGAAAATTATTTTTCATTATAATTTTGAAAGTTTCTATATAAGATCACAGATAAATATATTCATTTATCTATGATAAGATTAAGTAAAATTGGCAAACCAGAAGCTTAGATATTAATTAAGCTCTAGGGTATGCATGCAACATTTCACCGAGTTTGAACACTTGGTATTTATAGCATGACGAAACTAAGTTTATTAGTATTAAAAGTTTTTTTTTTTTCAATAGAATATATTTTCCCTTAAAATGTTTGTTGGAGTAGCAGAAGTCAACCCTAAGAGGTTGTTAGCATTTTACCAATAACCCTGTATAAATATATATATATATATATTTGTATTTTAACAAACGGTAACTATCACAAAAATGTTTCTATACATAGCCGTAAACATTTTAAGAAAGAATATTTACTCAGCGTCAACTCAAGGCAGCTACAAAAATAGCTTTAATTTTCCGTCAAAATGCGCAGAGATAAAAGTAAAAAGAATTCCAGTGGCTAAAGGCAATTGTCGTCTGAAAGCATGTAAAGAGCTTAACCACTTTTATTTTTTAGAGTTTTCAGACGCATTTACTCATTTGGAAAAACAATAAGAATCTGTCATTCGCTCGCACAATTTTAAATTATTTTTCAAGAACATAATTTTATATGTCTTTCTATCTAACGTTGTATATGTGTACCTATAATAATGTTCAACTGCGATGCATGAGGTAAATACACAAGCATGATGATTATGCATGACTGGGTAAGGCATGAAATACCCCATGGCCAGCTGTTTGGATATTTTTAAACGTGTTAATTTATTAGATGGTGTGTTATCAATATACCGTTATTACAGGCTAATGGATAAGGTATGTCGATCATGCATTGGATCTAGGAGTCATGTAATAAAAGTTTGGTTAAAAAGCATGGTATGATTACTTTATTAACGTTGTTGCTAGTGTAATTATAAACAAAGCACTACTTGTTACTGCTTTGTGGTTGTTTTAAAGCGTAGAAACAATCCGCACGTGATTCGGCGAACATCCCCGATGCGCTACGAAACCGCGGCAGCCGTAACAGCACTCTGACTGAACGCATTGTTATATTGAACGCGGAGGGCGTTGTACTGATTTTTAGAATAGTTTAGCCATAAGCTGCTCGTGTAGTGCAAAAAGCTCTAAAAAGAGTGGTTTTGAACTTCTCTGAATAACGAGCAAACCTGTGGGTAATCATGTTAGCTCTTACAGCTGGCGTACTGCGTTCCCTTTCTATATCCGCAATATTTTTCAGCTCAGAAGTAATCAAATGTCCAAGATATTTGACTTGCTCAACTCTTTTCACCGGCGTGCGTTAAAATTTGGTAGCAGGTAATCTAGCTGGACATTCCCCTGTAGCCCTAAAGATCAAGTATTCAATTTTCCGTGTGTTATAATACAGACCGTGAGCATATCTTTCACAGATGCGTAGCAACTTAGACAACCCACAGCTCTCAGTAGCACCAAGTCGTCTGCGTAACTGATCTTATTGAGACACTCCGTCAATGTGACAGCCCACATGCGTGCTACTGAGCTCCCCTATCAGAGCGTTGACGTAGAGGTTGAAGAGCTTTGACAAAGTCATCCTCCCCTACCTCACTCCATACCCCAACCTGTACGGGTCCGAATACACACCCGACCATCAAACAATATTGACATGTTTTCGATACCAATATTTAAAAGTATCAACTAGTACACATGGCACTGAAATACTGATCAATCTTGGCCATAGAATATCATAAGAAACTAAGTCAAAAGCCTTCGATAAGTCAAGAAAACAGGCGTAAACTATCGGTTCTACCGGTATAGTTATGATGGACTGAAACTACTGGATAAAACCCCCGTGGCACTCATCCTCTCCTGGATGCGAACCCAAACAGTGACGTGTTTGCGGATGAGTGGAAGATTTTGATGACAGAATGCTTGAGAAAAAGTGAATCATAGAGAAAATTTCCATACCTGTATGAAATTTGATTTTACATTCCATTTATATATTATGATTTTCACATTAGTAAATTCTGATATTTATGTTTAATTTGATATTTTATGACATGGTTACTTAAACTTTTACTGTATTTAAGTGTTTTATTTTTGTTAAAATGTAAGTTTACAATTAATTTTATTTCATTGTATTCGTATTTGGTTATAATAAGAATTTGTAATTAGTGTTATTCGTTATGAATCCGTTCTTATAACAAATAAATAAATAAAATAAATTGCTACCATGTCTGCAGGGTAAGTGACAGTGATAGTTTAAACCTTGTATAGAGAAAAGCACCCTATGTAGCTGCAGATGAAATTTGACGGACTTCTTATTAAAAGTCTATTTTTAAGCCGCATTAAGCGCACGCACTCCATGTCCGTGACGAAGCGACTCTGAAAGTCGCGAAACCGGTCGAGACGCCTTCTCGACGTGAAAAACCGTTAGTTAAATCGGCTTAAAATAGTCTTTTAGTATGTATCAAACTTACGTTAGTTTTAATCAATGACTTCTTATTAAATTTATAGTTCACAATTGTAAGGAATCGAAAGTTCACTTACGTGTCTTGATAACTAAATGAAATGTAGGTAAATGAAGTGTGCTTACTTACGAAAACTTCAAAACCAAGCTGCTAAGGGCACAACATTTTTGTATTAGTGGGTTTTATTGCATATTCAATACTATCAAGGGTAAAAAGGACATTTCTATCAAAGGTGTATTATCGAACCAAATCTTAATAATATGTATTTTATACGGCAGGAGACAAAAATGTATTATGACTGTGGCTGTTATTAACACAAGATATTTTCCACGGATTATTTTCAACAAGCAGGTATGTGTAATAATATGTATTTTATACGAGCAGGAGATAAACATGTAACATGACTGTGGATTTTATTAACATAAGATATTTTTACACGGATTATTTTCAGAAGGTTGTGTAGGTACGTGTTAAGGTACAATCCCGGGATGTGCTGAGTCATAATGAGATAGGTACGCTCGTGATGATATTATTTGTGATACAGACTTTTCCGTTTGATCCCAGGGCAGGTAATACATCAACAAGTCATGATAAACAGACCCTAACTTTTTGCATAAAGGTCTTTTATTCTATAATGTATATTACAAAACAAAAACAGCATTAATTAAGACATTTAGATACAATGTAGACTTACTTGTTTATTCTTTGGCCTTATAGTCAAATAGAATAAAACTGACTAGGTCTATAATATTAATGATTTATAAGTTTGCTGTTATCATTTTAATGATTTTTGTCTATTTTGAAAATTCTCACAATGTTGCTCCCAGAAAATTTGTAGTAAACAAATAACTACAAATAAGATGCTGCGTAAGATTTGACCGGACAGAACGCAGAAATTAATGTTGCAATGAATGTTTCCTACCCGGAGGTGTCAATCTTTATATATTCTTCTTTTTATTTGGTCTGGGGTAAGCCAGGGTAGCAATATGGGACCCTTGGAATTTATTTTGATGATAAATGACTTGCCGAAAGTAGTTCAGGATGCTAAATGCTTGTTATTTGCTGACGACCTCAAGCTATCGCTAGTGATTAAGAATACAGAAGACTGCGAGCGACTACAAAGGGATATAGACAGAGTAGTGTCCTGGAGCAAGGACAACTGTCTGCAATTTAACGCCGGAAAATGTTTATCAATCACATTTACGCGTTCTCATAAACCGGTTCTATATAACTATAGTATTGACGGAATGCCGTTGGTTAGAGTCAATGAGGTGAAAGACTTAGGAGTAACCTTTAACGCGGAATTATTATTTCGGAATCATATTATTAAAATATGCAAAAAAGCATTTGGGAGCTTGGGGTTTATCCTGCGTATGGCCAAAGGCTTTACCAATATAAATGCAATTTCTGCTTTATATAACACTCTAGTCAGGAGCCAATTGGAATGCAATAGTGTCATCTGGTCTCCTCACGAGACAAAGTACGTTCTAATGGTAGAAAAAATACAAAATAAATTTATAAGGTATTTATATTTAAAAAAATATGGAGTATATCCATTCTATCCATTGATGTACCCTACTCTATTTATTCTAGGCATGGTAGGATATAATGAACTAAGGGTCAGGAGAGAGTGCACTCTCGTTACTTATATCTTTAAAGTGCTGCGAGGTAGGGTACACAATGCTGATGTTCTACAACAGATATACTTGTGCGTACCGGATGGATTCGTGTGCCGAAGACGGCTGCCAAGGTTGTTGGCAATGCCTCACGCGCGGACCAACCCCCTACGAGTGGCGCCTCTTACGCGAGCATTTCGCACTCTCAATGAAATTGCGGATGAAATAGATTTATTTAGCTGTGACCTGAGTGAATTCACAAACGTAGCTTTGAGAATTTTATGTTATGTTGTTAATGTATAAATCGCTACACTGTCGCATTGGGTTGATTACCTGTAATGATAGCTGTAAGTTTGGATAATAAATAAATAAAATAAATAAAATAAATATTATGTATAACGCCCACGCTAAAGTACCTACTTGGAGCTTTGAACTAAGCCCACTTCAAATTAGAACTAAGTATTTAATAAATACTAGTTAACAGTTTTTCATGACTGAGTTCATTTAAATGTATAAACACTTGCATTTGATGCCTTGGGTAAGAACGTTTTGTTTGTAGGTATTGCCTATAAACTAATAAAACTTCTAGAAGTGATCTGACTTTTGAGTTGATTGCTGTTAAGAGGATAGAATTGCTAGAATTTAGCTTTTAGCTCTGTAAAGTTGTAGTATATCACTTTGCTCTATTGTCAACGCAGAGTACGAGATATAACGATTTTTTTGGTTTTTTTGATTCACATTTTGGGTTACATTATCGAAGTTTTATACGGATCCCTAAGTTTTTGAAAATATTCTATAGTCCATGATCAGTCAATAGTGTATGATTCTAATGGTGAAACAATTTTTCAAATCGGTCCGGTAGTTTTTAAGTTTATTCGTTACATATAAACATATATAAATACAAAATTCTTTACACTTTACAATATTAGTATTTTAGACTTACTTACTTTATAAAGCAGTAGCTAAAATAATGTCGTCACAATAAAATGTCTACCACCGGGAATCTTTTTAATATCTTCATAAATCTCTACATTCCTTTATTTCGTACAAAAAGTGTGGGTAAATAAATCCCATGGTATGAGTACGGAATGAAAATTAAATTGTTTAAATTCACAGTTTTTGATAAACTTGAATAATTTGATGGGAAAACGGGTAGTTTATGTAATGAGATTTTATGAAAGCTGTAATTACAAAGCAATTTTCGTAGCTATTTTAAAAAGCTTTTCATGATATTAGAGTAAGAGTTATCATTTCATAAACCCTTTGTGGAATAAAATCGCGTCTGTATGGTCGGGCATCGCCTCAGGTCCTCAGGTCAAACAAGCAAAGTGCATTTATATAGATTTAATAATGTAAAGTGGGGAATAGAAGGATACAATAGTTTATTAGCCTTAAAACAGTTAGTAGCTAATACTAGGCAGGTCAATTTACAGTAAACTAGTAGCTAAAACTTAATACATCTTTAATAACAACATAAATTTAGGTGGACTATTAAATGAAGTTACACTACAGATGCACACAAGATTGGAATAAGTCAGTAGTACTTCGGGATAAAAAGTTCTTATGCGAGTGTAAGTTTCACTCCAGTTCAAATGCTTCTTTGTAGTGAGCAACTTTATGTAATGTAACAAGTGATATAGTCTTACAAAGCTATTGTTGACACGACGATGAATATTTGTAAGAGATATATAGGGCCCGTTCAAGGAATATCTATTATTCATTGAAAAAATATCAATGGCTTACTTAATTTACTGAAAACTAGCTTTAGTAGCTTTAGTAGCAGTGGTACCTAAATTTTCATTGCCATTTAAGCAATCAGCACTATATTTGAAACTGCAAACATCATAACGAGATTTTGTCCTAATTTTTTATGTAGGTATCAGTTAAAATCTGTACTCTCAATAATATCTAATTATAGTTGTCAAAAATAATACTAATTATGAGAAGAATTAGAGATCCATAATATAAGCCAATTGACAGCTTTTCTTATTGGTTCAGTTTCTTAGATACGATCGTACATAGAATTTATTTTAAATATTGTGTGTAATAGTGTATGCACATGTTTAGAAATAAATGATTTGATTTGATATTGATAGATGCCATACATATGGGCCGAGCGAAGGCGACGACACTAAAAGCTGGAGAACCTCGTCAGCGCGTTGCAGCCGTCCGTCGCTAGTTAGATCTAGTGATACGTCGGAACTATAATGTTATAGTTCCCACATATCATTAGATCTATCTCTATCTATCTAACTTGTAGATTAGCTAATAAATACGCTAGGTGACATTTTGCGCAAATATAGTGAAAGTAACTTCACTGAATCGTGGAGTGCTAACCAATCTTATTAGTTGTTCTTATTAACATTTTGTTTAATTATTGCCTTGGTCCAGCTTGCGAAAACTGCATTTATTACTACATGATAACATCATTGTTCTACTAAAGACAAATATTAACAAATTTGTCTGTTATTATAAGCAAGGTTTCTTTGGAAGTTTAGCTGATTTGCTTTTTATTACAACTATAGTGGTAGGTGCAATGAAAACAACCTACACGCTATAATATTGTTTATTTCACGACCCGACACGTTAAAATTATATAAAAGAAGTAAGAATACACAACAGCGAAGGTACAAAATAGTGCCGCGGTAGCGTCGATGCGCGAGCGATGACTCGTGCGCCTGGGATCGGTCTCAAGGCCTCACTAAAAGCTTACGCTCTCTGAGTCGCTTCGAGCATCGGCGCCCACGCGGCGGCGGGGCGAGAGGGGCAGAGCTGGTAGCATCAATGGGGCTCGCTATAACCTCCCCCTCCAAGTCACAAGGTCGACTCGACTGGGACTTGGCTGGACGTCCGCGACGGCGCGGGTGCTTAACCGATAAACAATCCCCTACATAAGGAGTCAAAGCGCTGACATGGTACTTCCCTCGAATCTCCCCAGTAGAATCTATTATTTCAAACGATGTCGGAGTAATGACCTTGGAGACACGATAAGGCCCCTCACGCCGCGGAGCAAACTTGCTGGTGAATCCTTTCGCTGCGTTGCTTGCCAGGTGCGTCTCCACTAAGACAAGGTCTCCTTCTTTATAAGGCTCGACATCCCTGCGCTGCCGATCTCCTGCGACCTTCCGAAGGTCTTGTTCATGTTCAACTCGTTGTTTGACGTCGTGAAGTATGCGGGTAAATTCCTTTAAGTAGGGCGTGATTTGCGGGACAAAGTTTTGTTGTGATACTATTGCGCGTAAATCAGTATGTACTGCCAGAGGAGATCGCATCTCTCGAGCAAAAGTCAAATAAGCAGCTGAATGTCCAGTTCCCATATTGTGTGCACTGTTGAGAGCAAATCGTACAGCTGGTAAGACAGTTGGCCAACGCCTATGTTCAGACCCTACCAATATAGCAAGAAGCTGTTTTAGTTCCCGATTCTTGCGCTCTGCCGGGTTGGCCTCAGGATGGTACACGGGGATCAATGACTGCTGAACCCCTAGAACGTACATAGCCTTCTGCATAACCGCTGAAACAAATTGACTACCATTGTCGGATATGACACGGCGCGGTAGACCATACCGCAAAAAAACTTCTTCTATAAGCGCTTTTGCTCAGGACTCAGCAGTGGAGTCGCGTAATGCAAATAATTCGACCCAGCGACTAGCGGTGTCTTCCACGAGAAATATCCACTTTTCTCCACCGTCGCCTTCAGGAAGCGGACCGAAGAGGTCCATTGCCAGGACTTCAAATCTTTGATGGAGAACGGGAGTCTGAAGCAAACCTGCAGGTTTCAAATTAGTAGCTTTGTACTTTTGACATTCAAGACAGGACTTTAAGTAGTTAGTTACATAAGCTCTCATTCCCTTAAAGTAGAACCTTTCTTTTATCTTTTTCAACGTCCGTTCAACCCCTAGATGACCCGCAGTCGGTGCGTCATGCAGTTCCTGCAATAATTCTGCGCGCAAAGATTCCGGCACAACCAGTTGAGGCTCTTCTGATTCTCCATCCGGATCGCAGCGGTATAAAACTCCTTGTGAAAGATAGTATCCTCTCTCAGTCCAACGCAAAGCGTAGTCTGGATTACTTGTATCTTCAAAATCATCTATGATCTTTCTCACATCAGGATCCTTCAGCTGTGCATCGCGAATATCTTCGGAGCCTCGTCGTGGTAAATCCACAACTACTGGGCAGATATTACATGGCTCAGAGGTGGGCTTTTCTACCTCGTCAGTAACAGGACGACTGAGCGTGTCTGCGACGACATTAACACGGCCTGGGGTGTATCCGATGTCCAGGTCATATGACTGAATTTTCATGGCCCAACGAGCTAATCGACCACTAGGTGTCTTTAATGACAGCAGCCATTTCAATGGTTGATGATCTGTTGCCACATGTACCCGTGCCCCTTCTACGTATCCTCGAAACTTTTCCAACGCCCATACTACGGCCAAAGCTTCTCGCTCAGTAGTATGGTAATTGCGCTCGGCTGGAGTCAACAATCTGCTGGCATATTCGAGGGGTCTTTCCTCCGTAGGACTAGGACCTTGCATTAACACGGCCCCTAGAGCAAATGCACTAGCATCAGTACGTAAAACAAACGGTTCGTCAAAATTAGGCTGGCGGAGGACGGGGCTTGTAGAAAGACGATGCTTCAACTTTTCGAAGGCTCTATTCCCGTCCTCCCCCCACTGCCAGCGTCGATCCTTCTTCGTCAAATCCGTGAGAGAACGTGCAACTTCAGAGAACTGAGGAATGAACTTGCGAAACCATGAACAGGTCTGCAGGAAAGTTTTTAATTCCTTCAAGTTCTTTGGAGGTTTCATGTTTATCACCGCCTCGACCTTAGTGGGATCTGGCTCAATACCCTGAGTAGAAATCACGTGTCCTAGGTAGGTAAGTTTTTCCCTAACAAATACACACTTCTCTCGGTTTGCTCTTAAGTTAAAGAGCCGAAGTCGGTCAAAGACCTGTTGCAGGTCTTCCAGGTGGTTATCCAGGTCCTGCGAAATTACCAAGATATCATCAAGATACGCCAGGGCGCATACGTTTTTGAGACCTGCCCTCATCCTATCCATCAAACGCTGGAACGTTGCTGGAGCGTTTTTTAATCCAAATGGCATCCGGCGCCATTGGAACGTTCCAAACGGTGTAGTAAACGCAGTCTTGTGACGATCCTCCGGAGCGACCTCTGTCTGCCAGTAGCCTGCCTTTAAATCGATGGTTGACATCACACAATTGGCCTTGGTGCTCTTTAGCAGCTCGTCGATTACTGGGATAGGGTACTGATCCGTTCTGGTCACGTGGTTCAACTTCCGATAGTCCACGCAAAAGCGAACTTCACCGTTCTTCTTTGGTATTAGAACCACAGGTGCAGCCCACTCAGATTCAGCTTCCTCAATGACACCTTCTTCCAGCATCTTGTCCAATTCCCTTCGGATGATCTCCTTTTTTGCAGGAGACACGCGGTACGGAGGTCCCGCAATTGGTGCTGCATCACCAGTATCAATATGGTGCATTGCGAATGTGGTTGGCCCTCCCCCTGGAGCAAAAATGTCTTCATGAACATTCAGGAGGCGGGATAGTCTATCCCGTTCATCCGGCCTCAGATGGGAACCTTCGTCCTCACGAAGACTCACAGACGCGCAAGCTAGCAGCTGATTAGATGCAATTTCAAAGCAAAGCGGATGAGGTGTCCTATCGTGTCTCATATACCACACACCTAAATCGAAGTCCAATACCATGCCAACACTTTGAATGAAATTCATTCCTAGCAAACTCTCAGTCGCATGGGGCAACATTATGAAGCTAACCGTCAGCTCTACCCCTTGTACCCTTACATTTACATGTGCTACCTCTACGTTCTGAGCGCACAAACGACCATCTGCATATTTAAGCTCAGTGAAAACCGTTTCAAATTTATATTCGTTAGCAAGCAAATGACGTCTTAAACTAACACTCCCGATTGAATGTTTCGCCCCAGTGTCCACTAATAATTTGCCCTCTTCACCACAAATACGCACATTAACGACTGGTCGTACTCGCGAACCCAAAGTGACGGCACTCGCGGACACAGATTGAAACGCGGACGACAGAGTTTCCTTCTTTGCCTTGCACGTAGCGCAGTTGGAGCGAATCACACCGGGTGCTCCGCAACCGAAACATGTAACTATCGGTTTCTCCCTTTCACCGTCGGCGCTACCATCCTTAGGCTTTTTATCCTTGAGCCTTTGACAGGCGTCTTTAAGGTGGCCATACTGTTTACAATATGCGCAGTGGGGTCGTCTCTTACTCGATGATGATGGACCCGAAGGTACTGACGTTGACCCTGAATGAGCTGTAGACGATCCTGAAGGTGTTGAAAAATACGGTGACGATAAGTTTGATGGCGGGTGACTTTCATTCAAAATATCCTCAACTCGTCTAGCGCACGTCAAAAGTTCTCCAAAAGTAGTAAAGTTAGACCGAGGTACCTTCTCTCGAATGTGGACATGAAGGAGACCATAAATCATGTCTAGTTGAACATCCACCTTTAATGACGTCGGCGGTAATTGTGCGATTAGCGCCCGTAGGTGACAGACAAACAGGTCCGTGGGTTCCTGTAGTCGTTGCTCCCTCTCGAACAACTTTCTATAAATTTGGTGAGGTGGCAGACGCGGTCCAAAAGTATTTTTTAATGCTGCAATTGCATCAGACCAAGTGCTCGTTGTAGGTTTAACCCCTTGCCACCAGGTTGCAGCCAAATCAGTCAAAAGCATGGATAAACCCCGCAGTGCAATATCATCCTCTACATTGGCACACTCTTTATACGTTTCAATAGCATCGATAAATGCCACAACGTCTGATGACTTTTCTCCGTTAAAACGTGCAGTACATTTTGAAAAGTTATTATAAGATGGAGTGATGGTGCTTACCGACGGCTCTCTACTTAGCCTGTTTATGAGAAGCATCAGCTGTTCGTTTGTCATCATTACGGCGGCAGCGGCAGGCGCACCAACAGCCGGCGGCGCACCCGCCACGGACTCAACCGTGGCAGGCGGCGGCGCGCCGTACAACGGCGCAGCCGCGGCTGCGCGGTCGTTGTGTGCCCCAACACCGGACGATGGGTCGATGAGAACCTCTGCAGGTAGTGGCGATGGCGTGCCCGTGGACACAGCCCC
This sequence comes from Plagodis pulveraria, assembly GCA_963890685.1. Lineage (NCBI taxonomy): Eukaryota > Metazoa > Arthropoda > Insecta > Lepidoptera > Geometridae > Plagodis > Plagodis pulveraria. Next base: position 14,724,583 of record OY982962.1, read on the forward strand.
AGCCTGAGACGGGCTCGCAGCGCGCGATCGCGTCAACACCATCGTTATTTAGGTAGGTACGCAGCGTATCACAACGAAAACGAAAACAGTTTATAAGTCTAACTAGAAACGTCTAGTAGGTACTTCACCACAGTCCATATCATAAAATAATGTGTAGGCACAAAACAAGACAGTAATATAGAATGAACTATTATTATACACTCAAGAGTAGGTATGTCGTATAGTTTCCAAAAACACTCGCGACTTTAAACTGAAACAATGTACTTTTACTGTTCGAAATCACTACAGCACTTCAAAAAGTTTTTACTATCAAAAAAGTAGGTCCACATAGTACGAAACAATAGGTATGTATACCAAGTCTAGCTGTTACCGAACGGCAAATATGCGTATAACACTGTCCACGCCACAAGCTAGACATAAACTATGTAAGCTAGGTATTATTTTGAAATACCTACGTACTGACCACAACACTTCGATAGTCATTCAATACTTATTATTACCAAGTCCGAGTTCGGCACAAGTCACAACACGATCCGGGCACACACGGGAACAACAACGCACAGTTTGAGTAGGTAACTATCTATACCTACGTTACTCGACAACAGTTTCACTCGACTTTACTGACCGAAGTAAACAACGTCCCGCGTCAATCGCTTGATTTCACTATGATCACTGTCGAAGCAAAACTAAGTTATTATTATTTTACGTGGTTCGCGGCCGCTGCACGTAGGGCGCCAGTTATAGTGGTAGGTGCAATGAAAACAACCTACACGCTATAATATTGTTTATTTCACGACCCGACACGTTAAAATTATATAAAAGAAGTAAGAATACACAACAGCGAAGGTACAAAATAGTGCCGCGGTAGCGTCGATGCGCGAGCGATGACTCGTGCGCCTGGGATCGGTCTCAAGGCCTCACTAAAAGCTTACGCTCTCTGAGTCGCTTCGAGCATCGGCGCCCACGCGGCGGCGGGGCGAGAGGGGCAGAGCTGGTAGCATCAATGGGGCTCGCTATACAACCTGCATTCAGTCAATCAAAGAAAAAGAACTACATGCTTATTATTTTTTTCAGTTCGTCCTCGCTTTACGTAATCAGCTCGCACGTCAGTATGATCACCAGTAACCTAATGCTCCCACTCACTCCGCTTGTCATCGCACATACGCATGACTTTGCTCCTACTAGATACTACATGTAATGTCGCGGGTAAAGTCAATGGACCTTTCCCGAAAATGCGTCTACACGACGTTAAGGCCGGTAATTATTTGCCTTCGGTCATTAATTAATGTTCGAAGTTATTTGCTTATCAAAGACGTCGTTACGTCGTCCTTGATAGATCCTTGATAGTCTAGATTATTGGTAGTAAGCGTAATATCAAAAAATCTCTCTTTTTTCACGCAGACAGCTAATTTATTCGTAGCGCAATATGTCTATGACAGACTATGGCGAGGCCCAGAATTCGTATGCTATTAGCCGAATAGCTTTTCTTACTTCAAAAATTGTGTGATGATGTAAATTATCTTAAATGTTATGTACCTACCAAAGCACCTATAATATAGTGGATAGCGCATTCTCGCCGGTAAGCGGCAGTGTGAACATCCAACCGTCAAATAAGGTAATGTATCTGTATATTTTGAATATTATTTTTTTTAAGAAAATATTCTTTAGGTATTCGTTTTCTCAATGGCGCGCGGCGGTACGACAAGTGCCCTATTCTGTACATTATATTAAAAGCAGAAAGCGTTTAGTGATTGTAATAGTATCGATCGCGCTATTTATATCTGGTTCAAAGAAATGAGACCTTATCATCAATGAATATTAGAATATAATTTAACTGGGAAAGGTATACTTGAATGATTTTCTTTAAACAATTCAGTGCATTAGGTTTATTGTCATGATTATTAAGTGCAAGATTTACGTTAGTTGATATTACGATCGCAGATAAGATATTTTTTTCAGGGATAGTTAAAATGAAATATTGATATACTCAACATGTGCTCTCAATAATCTTTCAAACATGAAACTTTCATTATTATATAATCATAAATTAAAATATTAATTATCATAACAAACGTTTTAAATATACCTTGTGTAATAAACCTACCTACCTTAGCCTTTTAATAACTGGGTGAATTATAATGAAATGAGTTAAAAATAAATTGCCTATTTCTGCTTACAACTTTCATAACGTTCACTTACTTTTACGCCACTTTGTAAAATTTTCATAACCAATGGTTGCGTAAATTCATTCTATTTCGGGTGCGCTGTTAGATAAATTCGAATGCAATGAATCGAAAATTCTCCAACATTGTACATGACTTCAGGCAACATTCAAATTCATTAGTAGGTAAGCGTAGATGCGGGTCACCTGCCAATTTTCGAAACATTGAACACGAAAACATAGATAGAACTTTTGTTTTTTTTTGGTCGAAGCAAAATCAATGTTTAAATGCTTTCTGTGGCTTGCGGGAAGCATCTTAACATTTACCCCCGCGTGGGTAGAGGGGGGCGTGGCACTGGCATTTCAACCAAACACTGAGTGAATTATACTCGAACCACGTGAACCAATGAAATGTATCTCGCGTGTTTCATAAACAAAGATTGTAGGCCAGTCATTGCGCGGGTGATGGGAAACAAAGTTTTATGAGTAATTTTTGGCTACCATACCAGCTTTTATAGTAAAATTATAATATAATTATCGAACACATGTGATTAGGTTATCGTTTTCGTGTTTTTTTTATGTAAATGACTTTCTTGCTGAAAAATTCATTAACCTAAAAAATTCATCCAGCTAATTTGTTATAGACTTAAAAATGTAAAGAATAAGGATTTGATTTACATAAAACAGTCTTTTTTAGCACCAGCAAAGAACTTTATTATGTATGAGCATATAACATTACCATATCAAGTGTTACTTTAAAGTACCAAAATAATAATTTAATCTAAATAAACTTATATATGCCTCTTGTATAATTCAATCAGTACCTTATAAATTAGATAATCCTTTCTTTATTCGCGCTTCTTTAGGTTGTTGAAGGCTGCATGATTAATGTGCTTCTTTTGATTAATTCCTTCAAACCACACAGCCGAGCAAAGTAGGTTCTCGTTCAGAAAATGAAATTGAGATAATTTTGAATAATCATTAAGATGAATAACATTCCATTAAGGGAAACACAAGTGTTCTGCTCCTATACAATCTCTGGTCAAATAAATTAAGTACACCGATACATTTTGATGGGTACAATATTTTTGAATATCATTACTGTATGTAACCTGCGTTAGAGGTTGCGTGTATTCTACATTTATTTAAAAAAAACCATGGAGATATTTGTTCTCTAATATTGAGATGGAACAATGTTAAAATATTTTACACAAACACTATCGCGTGCTAAGCGAAAATCACCTTTCCAAATTTATAGAGTACAACATTTTCACCTCCTGTGGGATTTTATACACTTACCCCGATTTTATGCACCGGGCGCCTTAACCACTGGCCCCTTATTACTCGAGGTGAGAAATTTTGAACTCTTATAATTTGTAAAAGTTTTAAATTACATATAATTAAAAAAAAATCAAGGCCTTTGTACCTAATAGGTGTACCGATATCGCATTTATATAAGCTTTTCTAATACGAAACTGAGTTTTTAATTTGAAATGTATAAAATTATTTGTTGAAGTTGGTACTTTCTGATTTAGACACTGACTAACATTTACGTAACTTTACTAAAATGGGTTATTTAATATTCTTTAGTAGTAGAAGTCAGTTTGCTTTAATTTTTTTACTCGTTTCGTTATATAAATTAAATACATATCACGCATTACTTTTTACTATATTTTCTTCTTTGTGAGTTCAATTTCTGGACAGTCTCTCCCAATTTTATCCACTGTATCTATCTTATGCATTTGTCATCCATCTGTAGCCTGCATGTGCTCTAATCATCAAACCAGCGCTTTGAAGGGCAGTCGCGTGGTCTCTATCCGCGCAGAGTCTCCTTTTAAGGACCAATTTTACTCATCGTCTGCTGTTCATACGAGCAATTTGGCCAGCCCAACTCGACTTTTGCTTTCTTGCACCACATCTCTCACCCTCGTTTTCCGCCGGACCCATTAATTTATTTTCCTTTCCCGCAAGGTATATTACAAGCATAGCTCTTTCCATCACTGTTTGCGCTATTCTTAACTTTTAGGATACTGTCTTTTTTTTCATTGAGATACATGGTTTCTGGCTTCAGAACCATATGTAATACACTCGTCAAACGGCTTGTTTGCACCAAATCTTGCTTAAGCGTGGGATATCCCTCTCTCTTAGTATAATTCTATGGGCAAAGTAGACGTACTTCGTTGACCGACATATGTTAGTTATTTATCTCTGGCATACTGATATGGTCTTAGTTTTGGACAATTATTTCAGATTCCACTATTAAATTGTCTATGAAGTCCAACACATTGGGAACGCTATTTGAGAATAACACTAAATCATCTGCGAATCTTAAGTTTGTCAGAATTCTTTTCTCAATATCAATACGTCCCAATTCAATCTTTCTAATATTTTTCCAAAGTCGCGGCCAATAACTTGCGAGAGATCGTGTTTCCTTGTCTGACTTCATGAGCTAGGCCGAGTTTTGGCTTTTTTTTGTATAAATTTTGTTTCACTCATAATTTTGTAAAATTATCTCTCTCATCTCCTCGACAGCCTGCCAGTGCAGTCCTCAACGGTCCAAGCTTAAATTTTGAATTCGAAAGCCTGTTCATAATCCACAAACGATACAAAGAAGGATTTTCGATATTCATGTTTTTTTATCATTGTATGTTTGGATAGTTTGCAATTATCATCCTTTAGTGTGATATAAAGATTATTTTACTTGAGAATGCTGGATTTATCATCATAAAATTGTTCAAGTTCTTCATCGCAATGGTCTGTCAATAGTCGATGCATGTACTTGGATTACATTCAGATCGAATATGGCTAATAGTTTTATACGTAAGGTACACAACTCACTACGATACACCACTGATCTCAACTATTTGATGTTTTACTTTCTTGTTTATAATAAATCTCAATCCTTCTACTCCAGTGAATGGGTGTTTCCTATAATACAATTTATGACCTAATTTCATGGTCCTCAGCTCTTTGCATGATCGCCTACCCTCGTTAAGTCCATATTAATAAGTAAAGCTTCGTAGTCACGGTTTTTTTTCGAAAAAGAAAGTAATTATATATAAATCTTAGGATTATCTTTGGGCAACATGTAAAACTTGAGTACCTATGTAAACTAACCCTTGAAGATAATTTTACTTGGAAAATTGTTGTCGATAGGAGGATTGTAATGGGTTTTTTATAATTATCTTCCCACCCTTAACTCACGTATGAGAGGTCGGTACAGTATATTTTTGCCTACAACGCTAATTACGATGCAGAAAGATTAAGCTTTCGTTTATGGGCAGCCGTCCTCCTGACGCCAACGTAATAAGATTGTTACGAGCTGTTATAGGATCCCGAAGAGTTTGGGTTTTAAAAAAAGGATATTAGATTTTACACTTTTATTAAATATGGAAATTAGGATAATAGTCTAAGGGACCCTTTGGCAACCGAACTCGACCGTGGTTTAAAACGAACTGGCTCAAGAACTAATATTCCTAAACACTAAGATATCCCTGAGTTAGCAGTAAAAGGGATGATGCTGCACTAAGGGTAGCGTCAGCGGGGTATAACACCTCCCCCCATGGAATATAAACTTCGAGTTTGTAGGTCGAAGTTTATTTAAGTTACATGATCAAATGTTACGCCTTATAGATGGTGAAGGGATTTCGATTACTGTATCGTCTTCTATTGTTACTGAAGGTGGGTTTTTGGAGAATCTAATTAAATTTAGCGGGTTGCGGTTGCTGCCAGGTTTGTAGTAAATATAGATCTTAGATACTAGATACAATATTATAATTATAATTATAACTACAGTAAGTATAGAATAATGTGTCCCGTACTTAACTATATGGGGTTCATTTATAATTTTATCGGTACTATGTAACAGAGAATTTAAGATTTTTTCATTATTTTTTATATTGAGGTCATCTAAATCAATATTTTTTATTATAGTCGAGGCAGGAGACACACTATCTATTAAAGTGTGCAATTTAGGTAAATTACAACATGAATCATTTAATATATTAAATTCTAAATTATAAGTAGGAGAACTAACATTTACGCTTACGTGTCTAGTTATAAACTTCATATTTTTAGTAAAGGCCGTACACTTACTAGGGATACTGAGTACACCTGTACCTAACACCTTAATATCATACAGTTCGTGGCCGGGACAATCGACAGATACTTTAGTAGGGTCTGATTGTACATAGATCCATTTATTATTTGATAGCGGTTTCCATAGACTTACACTTCCAAAAACAAACTTTGTTTCACACTGCACTGGGATAACACTTATCACTTTGGTCATGAGTTCTATTTCGCAAGTAGGGTTAATACTGCTTGAATAGGTGTTTGGAATGTAACAGATGAAAGTTTCTGGAGTTAATATTTTGCAATCGTTCAAACTATCCAAACCACAGTAGTATGAATTGTCTCTGGTCATTGCAATATATTTATTTCTAGGTATTATCAAACTATAACTGTTAGGATCATGGTCTTTATGCGGAGTCGGTAAAGGTAATACATGAAATAAGTTATATTCTACTGGAGTAACTAATGGAATTGTTACCACAAAAACAATCCTCTTATTATTATAATAACTAGTTATAGTTGAGACGTTCAGAATTACATGCATTGTATTAATATCTAAGTGAATTGGTAGTTCTTCATTAAAGTTCAAATGTCTTATGTTGTCAGCAAGTTCTTGGTACAATTGGTAGGGTGTTATTATAGCTGGATGTAATATATTCTGACTGCTGAATAAAATCGAGGTTACAATATCCTCGAGTTGGAATGATAGAGTTAATATGCTAGTTTCTAGAAAGTTTAAAATTTGATTCATATAAAATCTAGTTTCAAGTTCATTAGACATATTCCTTATAGATGTTGTTAGGCTGTCGATAGCTATATTTAAATTAGCTTCATTAATTTTGAAAATATTTTATTTAATGTATTATTAAATGACGAAACAATGGAAGTCGTAACCATTATATTTTCCTTCATTAATGTAGCTAATTCCTTTTGTTTATTCTGAATTGATTCTATAGCCTCGTCGTATCTTATGCCGTCGTCCTCGTCCAGATTTCCGAATATGTGTTTAATTCCGGTCCCGATACCTCCAATCCAGGCGCTACGCTTTAATTTATTATCTAGAAGTTCGGATATGGATGTAAACTCCCTAAGGATATCATGATAGCGTGTTGTTAACGGTTGCAGTATACTGTGACATTCTAAAGATTCTATTATTCTAGTTTCTGTACATAAATTTAGGCCCGTGTTAAGGGCGTGTTCGATGTTTTCTACGTGTTGTTTTAAATGAGAAACGTCTAGCGGGATCAAGACATTCAACCTACCATTGTTTATTCTAATTTTCCCTAGGTAATCAAAATATAACCCTGGACTTGCGTTAATACGTTGTATGTATGCTTCTTGTCCTTTCACTTCGGTTGTTAAACTGAAACCAATAATTGAAGATGTGAGATCTACAATTTTAATTAATACCTACTTATTTATTCTATCTAAAACTAGTAACTTACGAAACCGTTTCAGTTTCAGATAACCTGGATCTTACGCGTGTTATGTCTACACTTCAGGTAAACTATATTATAACGACTAAATGTCTTAATTTAAAATAATAATAAAATTTATTTTCTTTTACAGGTTCTCTGGGATTTCAGCGGGTTTGACTTCATCGTAATGATGTCGGACATGACGGCGATTGATAAGAAGAGAGAGTGTGTTATTGCCGTGAACCTTAACTACCTTGTACGGACCTTTCCAAATGGGTGACAGTGCTTTTCTTAGTCTCAAATGGTTTTTTAGATATACCAAATCGCCTGTTTTATATTGTGTGGTACGAGTTCGGGAATCATAATAGGTTTTGGATGTTGTTTTCGATTTTCTAATATGATCTATCGCCTTCTCGCGGGAATATCTCAATCGGTTCTGTAGCATTCGAACATATTCGGGATATGTTGCTCCCGGGGATTCATCGAAAACCGTGTTTGGGATATGTGGCTTTTTACCAAACATTAGTTCGTATGGGGAAAAGTTAGTGGTCGAGTGTACTGTAGTATTGTATGTTAACATAGCCGTGTAAACGTAACGTGGCCAATTAGTCTGTTCGTCATTTATGTAAGATTTCAGGTATTCTTTTAGAGTCGAATGACTCCTTTCTAAGGCTCCCTGAGTTTGCGGATGGTAAGGCGAGGACCATAGGTTTTTAATTTTAAGGAACTCACAGGTCTTTTTGAAGAGGTCTGATGTGAAGTTAGTGCCCTGGTCCGTAAGGATAGTTTTTGGAATGCCGAATATGGATATATAATGTATGAGACATTCACTCGTTTCTTCAGCAGTAGTGCTACGTATTGGATAAGCTGAGGAAAATTTGGTTAAGTCATCTTGAATTGTTAGAATAAATTTTAATTTCGCAGGTCCGGCTTCGGGAAGTGGACCGACTATATCGATAGAAATTCGCTGCCCTGGTTCAGTAGAGGTACTAGTTATTTGCATTGGTGCACGGTTTATTTTCCTGAGTGCTTTATTTTCTTGGCACGATTTACATTGCTTTACGTAAGATTCTATGTCTCCACGCATTCCTTTCCAATAATATGACTGTTTAATTCGGTTATACATTCTTACGGATCCTAAGTGACCTGCTATAGGGATGTCATGATTATCATACAGTACTTTCTTAATATCATTTGGAGCCGGGTATGTTATGTTGTTGTGATATATTTTTATTTTTATTTGCGTGTTGTGAAACAAGTATGTCAACATGTTGTATATCTTGACAAATGAGTGTTTTTCGAAGGGATTTTTCAGATCGGATATGCCAATTTCGTCTATATCTCCGAATATGATCAACTCATTTCGGACCCTCTTCAGGGTTTCGAATATTTCAGGGTAGGATGCTTCGTCGAAATAGTGGACCTTGAAAAATAATAGGTAATAAGTTTTGTGGTTAAGATAGAACTTTTGGAACGAGAAAAGTTCTTTTTCAGAGTTTGATATTATGTTGTTTACGTCTGAGTTGCCCAGTATCTCTTGAATATATGGGTTAGACTCGTCTAAGTCGATAGATGTTGGGATGAGTATGACATTAGTGGGACATTTTAACAAGCTTTCGTTGTGCTCTTCAATTTCAGTATTAAATGATTTGTCTTTGTTAGACATAATTTTCAGGAAAGTTGAATAGTCGTCAACTGGTACATCTGGATTTGTGCTAGTGGATGGTGCAGGTTCGGAGTAAGGTTGCATGTCAGGTCGTGTCAGCTGTTCGGACGTCCGTTCAGGTGAAAGATTTTGTGTTACAGCGTTTTCTTCCAGGGAAGGAGCGGACGGTTCGGCGGATACAGGTAAGTTTGGCAATTCATTGTTTATTTCATCTGTAGGTATATCAGGGACATTGGAAGGTATGTCCGGTAGGGACAACAAGTCATCATTCGACGCAAGGTGTGGCGATTGTAGGATGTCTTCGTCGAAATTGAACGAAGGTGGAGATACAAGTAAGTCCATTAAGTCTCTGTCTAGTTCTCGGTTGGTTTCGTCATGGGTAGGATCTGATGTTGCTGGATCTGTGGGTTGGATCGGGTTAACAGGAAATCGAGAAAGAGCGTCTGCGTTTACATTAATTTTTCCCTTTTTGTATTGTATTTCATATTCGAACTCCTCTAATTTTAAGCGCCAACGAATTAGTCTGGTTCCCGGGTCCTTACAGTTGAATAACCATTGCAATGGTTTGTGATCTGTGAGGATTTTGAATCGATGGCCGTAAAGGTAAGGCCTGAATACTTTTGTGCCAAAGACGATGGCCAGACACTCCTTTTCCGTGACACTGTAGTTGCATTCGGCCTTATTTAGAGTCCGAGATGCATAGGCTATAGGGCGATCTTGGCCAATAGGCCCCTGGGACAATATTGCAGATATAGCATAGTTAGAAGCGTCGCAAGTTAAAAGGAATGGCTGTGTGAAGTCTGGGTAAGCTAATATAGGTGAAGATATCAATCTGTCTTTAAGAGATTCAAAGGCAAGTTGTTGTTCGTTATTCCAGTTAAAAACGGTATCTTTCTTTAATAGGGACGTCAATGGTTTAGCTAATTTTGCGAAATCAGGTATGAACCTTCTGTAGTAGGATACTAGTCCTAGAAAAGATTTTATATCTTTCGCAGATTTAGGCACAGGGAACTTTGCGACGGCCCTTGTCTTGTCAGGGTTTGGTTTAACTCCTTCTTCACTGATGATATGCCCTAAATATGCTACTTCTTTACGGAGAAATTCGCACTTTTCTGGTTGTAATTTTAAGTTGAAGCTTCTGAGTCTGTCGAAAACAGCTGTGAGGTTTTGAATGTGCGAATTAAGGTCATATGAGTAGACGACTATGTCATCTAGGTAGACATAACATCTCGTACCCTGAAGACCGGAAAGGCAATTATTCATCAACTTTTGAAAAGTTGATGGGGCATTTTTTAAGCCAAAAGGCATTCTGGTAAATTGGAAATGACCTTGAGGTACGGAAAAAGCCGTTTTGGATGCGTCTTCAGGTGAGATTAAAATCTGGTGGAAACCGGAAGTAAGGTCAAGGGTTGAGAAATATTTACTTTTCCCTAATTGGTCTAAAATTTCTGAAATTTGCGGGATAGGATACGTTTCCCCAATCGTTATATCATTCAGCTTTCGGTAGTCAATCACTATTCTCCATTTGCGTACACCTTGAGAGTCTGCTTTTTTAGGTACCACCCAAATAGGTGAGCTCCAAGGTGATGATGATTGCTCTATAATGTTTTGATCGAGCATTTTGCCTATTTGGGTTTCGACTTCTTTCTTATGGCATTCTGGGAAACGGTAAGATTTTGTATGAATAGGGACGTCACTGTTGGTTTTTATTTGATGGTAGAGAGCGCTTGTGTGAGTCAGTTGATCATCGGGCAGATGGAAAATGTCAGAATATTGACTACACAGCTCAACGAGGGCTTCCGATTCTTCTTGATTTAGATGGTCAGTTCTTAGAGAACCTATGACTTCAGTGGTTGTATTTGATGTTTGGTGGATACTTGTAATGGTTTTGAATGCCGCAGGGTGCAGAGGTTCGATTTCAAGGTTCATGTTAGGGTTGACATTAACAAAGAATTCTGAGGTGTTAGCTACCGTAAGGTTGACGCGTTTGTTTTCCTTGACTCTTACAATACAATTGGATATGTACACACTCTCGGATAAATGTTGGTTTGTAATGATACCTTCTCTCAGATCAGTATTTCGGACAGAGCACTCGATGACCGTTTCCGTTCGGGGTGGAATTATGTAGGAAGGCTCAAAAAATTTCAGAGATGTTTTTACATTTCCTACTGTTAACGTATCGGTATTGTAATCAATATTGCAGCTAAATGCTGTTAGAAAGTCGGTGCCTATGATTCCATCGTAGGGAAGGTTGATGTTAGCTATAACGTGAAATTTATGAGAAATATTTTTTTTTTCAGATAACTGCAATTTCATTTGGAAGTGACCAAGTGTGGGAGTTGGGTCGTCTCCAGGATCGATACCTTTAATGTTAATTGGTTCCTTTATAAGTGCTGGTTTTTTTTGGATACAAGATTGTTTAATTAAACATATTGCAGAGCCGGAGTCGACTAGCAGTGTAAGGGGTGTATTGGAGATCGGAGTTTTAAGTAGGACGTGTGGTAATAACCTCTTGGTCGTATCAATATTGACTTCGAAAACTTCTAGTTTCGGAACGTTATCACGAGAGGTTGGAATTTCGATAGCACTGTCAGTCTGGGGCTGGTTACCCTGTCGGTTAGTGCGTGAGTTTGTAGGTTTTGGAATTCTGAAGGCACCGTCAGTTTGGGGCTGGTTACCCTGTTGGTTAGTGCGTGAGTTTGTGGATATTGGAATTCCAGCAGCACTGTCAGTTCGGGGCTGGTTACCCTGTTGGTTAGTGCATGGATTTGTGAGGACATTAACTTGGGGCTGGTTACCCTCGTGGAGATCATTAGGTTTGTTACTAGTATTAATTGTGTCGGCTTTATAACGTTGTCTCGGGCGACACGGAGACGAGACCTTTATTCGTTTAAAGTGTCCGTGTCTGGATTACAGGGCGAGAAGTCCGGCTCATCGTGGCCGGTATCTTCCGCGGGTTCATCGGTCACGAAGTTGACGTGAGGTAATGCTCTGTATGAGCTTTGATTGGGCCCCGATGGCCTACCCTGTTGTTGTGGATTACGATAGCGACTATTATAATACTCCCGTTTTCTGCAATCTTTTATATCATGACCCGTGGTCTTACAATATCGGCAAAATAGACCGGAGATTTGTGGCATAACCCTTGTCTGCTGTGACTGTTGGGGGTTCCTAGACTGCTGGGGATGTTGAGTATTAGAAGGCCCCGGCTTCGATTGAAAACGTCGGTTGATGTTAGTATTAAAGTTATTTGACCTTGAGTCAGATTGTGAGATATTTCTCTTATAGAGTGACTGTTGTATCCTTTCCTCGGAAATTGCAAGGTTTGTGGCTTCGTTGAGGTTCTTGGGGTTACGGCACCTTATGATGTTGGAAAGACGGGGATGAAGACCCATTAAAAAGTGATGAAGAGCTAGATCTTCCATGGCGGCAGTGCGCCCGGCAATTTCGCTCTTCTTTGTATTACCGAGAGAAATCTCAGTGAGTAGTTGGGAAAGACAAGTCTCAATCCGTAAAGAGTACTGGTTAACGTTCTCTTGCGGGCCCTGTCTGCTCTCTTGTAAGTCTGTGAGAAGATGTGCGTAATGTTTCCTTTCGGAAAATTGAGTTTTTAAAAACTCTTTAAGTTGTTCCCACGAACCGAACTCTTTAATTGAGCAGGCAAGCTCCGCTTTACCTTGCAGCTGGCTGAGGATATATTTAAATAATATGGGTTTCTGTATTTCTGTGGCCAGTTCATAGGCATTATTACAATTTATGATAAAAGAGTTTACCGTTTCTCTACTGCCATCATACGATTTTATAAACTTAAAAAGAGTGTTTAGGTCCATATCTATATGTAGGGAAATTGTCGCCGATCTGGTTTGTCTAGGGGATAAGGTGTAAGATTTTTCCGACTCCAGAGGTGACGGCGGCAATTCGGGGATTTCGAGTGTCAATTTACTGTCTTCTGGTTTGACTCCCTTAGGCATAGCGATATAAATGCTAGCACTAATATACTAATGTACGGCTTTTTATAGAATCAACACAGAATATTATGCTCATTACAAAAGAAAACCGCAAAAAGACCACAACTTTACGCCAATATAAATATAAAACAATTTAAATCAAATCTAAAAATATCTTAAGTAACTGATCCCTAATCTGTAAGCAGCTTAAACAATGACCAAAGACTCACAGGTACACTGCGTAGGCGGCGATAACGATGAGCGGGAGACGTCGATGCATGCCGGAGAGATAAGGTGATGTCTCGGATGCGAATATCAGCCCGACGATATGACGGTGATGCGTTATCACTTGAGTTGGTAGACAGGAACTAAGAGTTTGATGATGGACGGGTGATGAGTTGCTGTCCGCAACCTTAATGTTGATGGTTTCTTTCAGGATTTTCTTATATTCCGCTTGATTTCAGTTCGACGAATTTCACGAGATACTGGATTCACGTACAGGTAAGTAGAATGCACAGGATAAATATAACACAGGACACTCAGGACGCAGTAGGCGTTGGATACACCATTAGTTAAGTACGGTATGTAAGGTTTCAGGATGTCTTCACTTCACAATTCACGGATGATGCACAGTTTGGATTATAATAAGTACTTTTCACTTTTTATATTCAACAATTTTACGTGAACAGGATACAATTTATAATTAGAGTCCGTTTTATTTGTATTTTTACGCACTGGGGATTTTCGTATCCCACCGCTGCCACCAAATGTTATAGGATCCCGAAGAGTTTGGGTTTTAAAAAAAGGATATTAGATTTTACACTTTTATTAAATATGGAAATTAGGATAATAGTCTAAGGGACCCTTTGGCAACCGAACTCGACCGTGGTTTAAAACGAACTGGCTCAAGAACTAATATTCCTAAACACTAAGATATCCCTGAGTTAGCAGTAAAAGGGATGATGCTGCACTAAGGGTAGCGTCAGCGGGGTATAACAGAGCCATGTTGTGTACCTAATGAGCAGTAAGTAACTTTAGCAGTAAGTAGCCCCCTCACTGCAGTACATAAGCAGTGACATGATGCTAATACAGGGCATTCTTTACTGTCGCCTATGACGACATCCAACGAAAGGATATAAACCAGTATTTATATTCCTAAGCCGAAAACTGTCACTCGCTATAATTATTGTGATATACAAATGTCATCATCATTCATTTGTTATGCGACAAACCACTATGACATACACGACAAAACAACATTTTCAATGGTCGTAAAGGTAATGAACCCTCAGCCATAATCGATAATTTTCATTCTACTGACACGTATAGCACCATACATACGTACCAACGCACGCTCTTGATGTTGACTCACTACGTCATAAGATATTATCATGTATAACGATACAGAGTTCTTACAAATCATTATTTTAAATATTTTAGTGCTGTCCAGTAACGAGACAGGCATGTTCCTAAGTAGATATCAATCATCTAATAATAACACTGCGGCGTTTCATACCGTTTCACATATCTTCCACTAAAAGATTTAGAATTAAAATATTTCGTGTTGTGAAAGCAACTCAGAGGATAGTTTTACATCAAAGTCACTTTGTACCCACTTAATACCATGACAGTGCCGTTTGTTTGTTTTTTTTAAACTGTGCACAAACAGAGCTCCTAGTAAGCTGTTGAGCTGACTGGCTGCCGCCGCGTCGCTGCCCGTCCGTTTCACTACAAGCTACAATCGTGTCAGAAGTTCTGCACGCTTGTAGTGAATCCTTATACATTTTAGAGTGCTAGGCTTACTACTAGTTTCACAAAGCTCCTCAGTAGCGCTTCAGGCAGGATTAGTGGTATTGTAACCATATTTTTTATGGATGGTCCATTGGCTCAAGGCTTCACTCACACTTCAGTAAACAGTTATTGAATGAAAAAAGTGAATATTTGCGTGTCACTAATGTCAAAAAGATGATAACTGCATCTGGGAAGTTCTAATACGAGTTTATTCAATAAACACCAGTCAAGTGTAACTCACTGCGCTGGAAGGAGGGTTCCGTAAATCATTGCATTACCGGTTTCGTTCGGTTTCAATTATAAGGGATAATTAAAGCAAAACAAAAAATATTAAGGTTTACTATTAGAATCAGGTAATTGTAAATAAGGGACTATATAGTTTTTTTTAATATCAGGTTTACTTTTTAGGAAAATAATCTGTATTTTGAAAAGTGTCTTTATGTACCTAATAAACGTGACAACAAACACATATCTAAGTTTTACATTTAGTTGTTACTATTCATGTGACCGTAATATTATGCATAATTTTTTTTTTCCGGTTTATCTACCTGAATAGGAATAACTATACTCACGCTATATATGTTTGTGCTAAGGTCACCAAACTTATAATATTATTATTCAAGTAGGAACAAAATGAAACATTTCCTATCTTCTATTCTTTAGTAGAATCAGAGATATACGTTTTTTCGATGTACACTACGGATCTCTTTGTAAATAAATGATAAACTGTCCTATGACTAGTTTCGCTTTTTATTAATCTTGTTCATAATCTTATGTCTTCGCTTATATAAACCTATATTAAAATTATCTATATTAGTTCATTGTTTACTAAGTGATTGAATGCGACTGGTCTCAATTTACTACATTCAGCTCGCACAATGAATAAAACGGACACTATCCATTTTGCGGTTCTCACGTGGTGAAAACAAACGTTCGTCACTGGAGACAAAGGCCCGCTTACAATACGTTCAAACACAAACTGAACTTGTGAATAGATCAATCAATGGAAAGCTAAAGCAAACATTCAAATTGCTCTTTCATGGATTTGTATTGCAAACTTGCTGTTAATTTATTTATTTACTAGCTGTACCTGCAACTTCGTTCGCGATTGCCGTACCTGCAGGCTAATTATTCACATTTGAGCACTGTTTATCTCATATTGAGCAACGAAAACACCTAACACCACAGCTTCGTTGAAGCACTGTTAGTAAAGCATAGCTCAGAAAAGAGCTTCTTACTTTGGGTTTGAAAACTCCAGGGTTGTATTTTCCAGAAGACAGTAGTTAAGTTACTCAGAGAGTTCCATCGCGGTTCGCACAATAAATGTTGAAGCAAAGTACTTTAATCTTATATCTTAGCAAGTTTGCAAAACTAAATAAGGGTCGGCACCCTTATTTAGTTTTGCAAACTTGCTAAGGTGGCTGCCCGTGGGGTGCCGAGCTGTCCGTGGGGTACCGGGATTCCCGGGGTGCTGGGCTGCTTGTGGTGTGTCAGGCTGCCCGTGGGGTTCCGGGCTGCCCATGGGGTACCGGAATGCCCGTGGGGTGCCGGGCTGCCCGTGGGATGCCGGGCCCACTCGTCACTATTCTAACAAAAAAAGAATAACTGAAATCAGACTACGCGTTAATAAATTACAACTAAGTGTACATTTTGACTTTCATCCCCTTTCCCGAGAGAACCGTGCTGAATTTTGGGATAAAAAGTATACAATAACCTTCTTGGTAGTATGAATTCAAATCTTGTTAAGTTTAATTAAATTCCATTAAGTAGTTTTGGAGTGATGCGCGGGCGAGATACAGACAGACAGACTAAAATAATAAAAAAACAGTTTTGGCATCAGTGTCAGCTACAGCGTGCTCAACTTCACCTTTTTTTTTTCAAATTATCTGCTATGTACAGAATTGGATCTGTTACAGTTTTAATAAAAGTATAGATTTATAATTGAAACGGTTTACAACAATTACATTAATTAATGTCAATTATAATATTTACATATTGGGATATATTATTATGTCAGATAAAAAACACATAACTAATAATTGAACAGTATTTATAAAATTATATTTAAATAGAGTAAGTACATTAAGAATAATAATAATTAAAATATAAATAATACCTATTGATATATATAATTCTAAATTATATAATTTGACTATTTAAAATACCTACCTATATTAGTAAATTTTTACACCATAATTATTACTCTTACAAAAATCCAAACATGCAGACAAAATACTTTGCCATCCATCAGCGAACAAATCACAGTGACGCGGCTGCCAGGAGAGCGTTGAGCGCAAAAAGTGTACGCGGTATCAAACGCTCTCTTAAAATCAAAGTACAATACAGCTACTTGTAAGCCCCTGTCCAATCCAGCTGAAATAAACTCTACGTGTGTCAAGAGATTAGATTATACAGATCTTTTTGATCGGAACCCATGTTGCTCAGTAGGTACAAAGGTATTTAGTCACTTGTGCAGGAATGTGTTTGTGGATGATACTTTCAAAGATCTCTGCAGGAGTTGACAATACCGCAATAGGTCGATAATCCTCCAAATTTGATTTGTCAGAGCACTTAGGTGTTAGGGTTAGGTTAGGTTAGGTTAGGTTAGGTTAGGTTAGGTTAGGTTAGGTGGTACTGTCCAGTCTCCAAAGCCAAGTTATAAATGTGGCAAAACATTTATAAATTTATTTACCTCGACGTTTCGACTAAGTTGCATTGGTCATGGTCACGAGCGGACTGAAAAGAATGCTTATAAGAAGAAGAATACTTATAAATATGTGTACAAGTAGCGAAAGTCTTAAAGTTACTAAATGTAACAAAGCGGATAGCAAAACTGCTTCTTTACTTGCTTGATAACTGCCGGGGGAACGCAATTAGGCGCTGTGCAGCTATTTGGTTTTAATACGTTTATTCTATATATGACGTCGAAAGGTTTTATGTGAAAAATGTTTATATAATTGCTATTATGACTTTTATCCTGGTTGTTATCTACGTTAGTTTTCAGTTTTTTTTTACTTATATCGATTTTGTTAGCAGGTGAAACATTAAAATTAATATTAACAGTATTTTTATCATCCTAAGTAGCAGGGCCGGCCACTGGTACCGGCGTTGCCCTTGATGATTGTAGATGAGCCTTTACGACCCCTGCGTCCCGGTTCTTTTTGGCCATTTTTAAGTTGTAGTCACTTATTACTTTTCCATTTGACTTCGTTGCCCGCCTCATGAATCTGCCAATGGCGTCCGAGCTGTCGTCCGTGTAAAAATGCAGCGCTTTGAGTGTCGTGACACTGCTACTACTGCGTGTGATACACTGTCTCGGAACTTGGAGACTTTTTCCCTCATCTGTACTATGATCACTGTCTCGTACGTCAAACCCTGCGCTTCGTGTACAGTCAAAGTGCATGACCCTTTACCAGACCCATATCCCCTGCCGACAAGTGAGGCTTTTCCTCCTGTGTCAGCGCGAGAAATAGGGTATTCTGGAGGTCTGTTGGAATCTTTGCACCTGTGTAGCGTTCTAGCGTCAAGGAATGCGTTTGGGATCGCGATGAGTATATCCCCGGATACACTTCGCGTATGCCACATCCATGGGATTTCTGTGTGTGCAAAACAACTGTTGGGTGATAGAAGCCAACATATTTGGATTACCGTATCGTATATCGAAGAGATTTTCTCTTTCGATATAGGGCAGTTGGTTAACATCTCCGATGATGACGACATCTTCAGCCTCCAGCAACCGCACTGCCGTTATATACATATATACACATACATAGCTGCAACAAAATTTACCTTTTTTAAGTTTTGTTATGAGTTGACTCCATACCACCTCTGTTTTTTCGTGTGTCTCTGTGATCAACATAGCACATTCAGTTAATGTAGCTACAATGAATGGTTTACTAAATTATTTTACAGTTTAGTTTTGCTATCCAGATCATATTAATTATATATGTTAGCAATCGTACATAACTTTGAAAAAAAAACTTGAAACAAAGAAGATAAAAATTATAATGTCCTAGTTACCTTATGGTCCCATTGGGGTCGGTGCAGTACGTATTTTTCTTCCGCTCTTTCGTGTCAGCTGTCACCTCATCCATCACTGTCTTATAATTCATTCCTAAGGGGGCAAGCGGCGACGACCATCCATTCATCTTATCTATGAAAATCAAAAATTTGGTAACTTTTGAAGCAGTGATGGCTCAGTGGCGTTGGCTATGGACTGCCGTGCCGCAGGTCCATGGTTCGAATCCCGCCACGGGCTTGAGCTTCACCGCATGGTGGAACGGCATTTTGCGAATGCCCGCCTGGCTAGCGACCACCCTCAAGTAGAAAATCTGTCGCCAAGCACCTAACGGTGTGTTCCGGCAGCAGTCCTTGAGAGCCAGTGAAATTACAGGCACATGAGACTTAACAACTATGTCTCAAGGTGACGGGTGCAGTGCAATTCGTGACTTGTGACGAAATGCAATTGTTATAGGCAGTGGTTAGTCCGCTTAACATCAGATGGGCCTCGTGCTTGATCCGTCACAATAACATAAAAAGACCCCCTAAAATTCTACATGTGCGTAAATCTGTCTTACTTTACCTAATAGAATATTGCTGAAACAAAGAGAAAACGTGGTGATAGTCGTTAAATTAGCATTTTGTATGGAATCGTTGCCAATTAGGTTAGCAGCTCAGTGTGCACAGGCTACCAGCAGCCTCCCGTCGCCGACACGGCGCGTCATTTCACAGTTCAGACGCAGTGACAGATATTAGTCAGTTAATATCAACTTCATGTACTTACTCGTAGAATGTTTGCTTCTAAATGTAATAATGAAAAAATAGAAATTAATCCTTTGCTTCTAAAGTTGGCAGCATTCACTATTAAGTTTCGTGACAATCTTAAGATTTTTAAGATAATGATGAATTAAGAGATACAAATAGAGGTTATAATTTTATATAAAAGTCGTATGTTTAAGCTGAAGCTAGGTATCTACTTAAGTATAATATAGCGTGTAGACATCACCTAAGAAATTACTTTTAGAAGGGAAGGATTAAGGGGGTATGGAAGAGAGTAAGGATACGGGTGTTGGTATCGAGGTATGGGGTAATTAGGGTGAAATTAGGTGGGCGCGGATAATGATAATGACCTGGTGAATCCCCCGCTGACCCGATATACAAGATCCGTTAATGCTGCCCTAGTATTACCGGACAACTGTCTGTTCTTAACTGGCGGATGAATTCAGTGCCGGTTACACGCCTAACACGCCCTCATTTCATGGACTGTTGCTTCGTGTGGCACTACTCGTCGGTAGACTTTTACAGGATGCGGTATTTTATTGCATCCTACCCTTGGGGTAAAACTTTTGTTTTTGCCGGATGAAAAAATCTTGAAGAAAAGAGTATATTTTCACCTCAAAGGTCAACAACTCATTCTGAGTGGGATTTTCATTTATTCAGATCTTTACTGGGAGTCCGACTCTTACTTGACCAGGTTTTATCATTTTACTATAAGATTTTAATGTTTATACCATAGCTACATCACGTATTTTATTAAGTATGTTGTCCGCTATGATAGTATAATTTAATTAATCTTTTATCGAGCCAGTTTTTATGGTTTTAATAATAAATCACTTTGTAATTAGGACAGTTAAACGTAGAGTTTAGTAAAAGTGCTAATTTTTTGGTATCCGGAACCCTAACAAAAGTGTTTTGTTATAATAACAATAATGATACTAATATTTTTACTTGCTAGCTATAATGGTTTAAAAGATTTATTTCTTTGTAAGTAGGACGGCTAGACGTACTTGCGGGTTTAGTAAAAGGTTTTTGTGCGGAATCCTAATAAAAATTGAATTAGTATAATTCTCGGACTACAAACTATGTGTGCAGCAAATTCTATTAAAATCGGTTTGGTAGTTTTCTCGTGATGTGTGTGCATACAGAACGAGATGTCGACTGTCAGGAAATTCGTTCAAAAATGCTATGTTAGTCTTCAGAAAGTTATTTTATGTCTCTGAAGCTATATTTTTTTAATTTAACCATATCTGTGAAAAAGTTCGTTAAGTGGAATTTTTTTATTTGACGTTTGGACTCACAGAAAAGAGATGTTTGGCCCCTATTTAATAACATATATAGGTACTGATATATAAAAAAATGTATCCCGTCAACTCAACCCAGCTACGAAAATTTAACAATTGACTAAGCAGAATTTCAGTTGGTACATTAATCAGTCTACCCAAAACTAGAACCGGGATCCTACGTTATTATTCTACGCAACAGTAACATCAAAGTACTACTGAACCTTTGTTATTTACGGAGCTCTAATGAATCGGCGTGTTTTCAAATAATAACAACGTCTTTTAGTTGTTCGAAATGAACGAAGTTGAAGAAAATTATTTCGTTGGCATAGTAAATTAACTCTTCAATGGAAACTCGATATCTACGCTAAGAAAAATAGTAGTGGGTTGTAGCATTTGGACTGCTTACAATTGCTTGTAGGTTTTCTAAACTCTTTCGTTGTAATAGCCGTAGTGTTATAGATATATAGTTCGTATTGTTTTATTAATAAAGAAACGCATGGTGGAAGGGCATTTTGCGAATGCCCGCCTGGCTTGCGACCACCCTCAACTAGAAAATCTGCGCCAAGCACCTGACGGTGTGTTCCGGCAGCTGTCCTTGAGAGCCAGATTACATGCACATGAGACTTAACAGCTATGTCTCAAAGTGACGGGCGCAGTGCAATTCGTGACATGGATGTAATGCATCTGTTATAGGTTAGTCCGCTTAACATCAGGTGAGCCTCGAGCTTGTGGCGTGACAATAACATAAAAAATGCTTATCAATCATTAACGGGTCTACTCACGAACGAATGAACATCAAAATGTAAATCTGACTAAACTCGACGTTTCGATAAAATTTGCAATAATTCTATAACAACAGTAACGATAATACAAAAACATACACTCAGGTGGTAGGTCTCTTTAGCAAGAGTTCATCTTGGTGGGTATAACCGCAGTGTCAGATGTTCTACCTAGAAGCAATAGTGTACAAGGACTATAGTAGTATGGTTTCGAGAGCACTGTAGTAAGTGAAATTACTGGGCGAACGAAACATAAGAATTAACGTTCGATCACGTGATGATTGTAGTGCAGTTAAGCAGAACGAGAAAGGTGACATTGCAACTGTAATGGACAGGCGTCACGCTTACCTTCAGGTGTACGACTAAGTCGTCTCGTCACTTCATTCATTATGGCGTTAAGATGGTATAAATAGACATGTGCAGCAAAACCCGACTCACGCTGACGTAAATAGTGGCATTCAGCTCCTTGAGCGCATTCTTTGCCGCTGTGGCCTTATTCGGTATCCAACACGATGATATTTTATGATTTTAAGATGAGTTAACCCGGAAATTGAGAATAGCAGAAGAAACCATTAAAAATAATAGAAGTGCATTCAGACGTTTAAAAGACAACTTTTTCCGGCGATCGCACTTGCATTGAGCAACCCATTGGGGGGGCCATTTTGAAAATTTATTGTAATTAAACACCTTGTAATTAAAAAAATGTTTATCAATCATTAACGACTCTACTACTCATTTTTTTTACTTTGCTTGCATTAATCATCATGTAAATTAAAATTTTGCACTTACAACATTTAGATTTAAATTTTTTGATTGAAGCCTTATGAATAATAAAATGAAATTTTCAGGGTAGCTACCTGATAGATAGAACAAGTTTGTAAAAGCCAAAGGGTATTTTTTTAAGTGATTTTATTTTTTAAGGTCCCTTCAAGTTGTGAACATACTGGGTAATTTTATCTTTCTTGGCATCGTTTTTTTTATTGCATTCAAAGTTCTAACGATAGTAAATGTTACCATACTGAATTGGCCTATATATCAGCTTAACACACAAAAAAATCAAGCATCTACCGCAATAATTGACGTCACCATAAATAAAAATCTATCGTACTCGGCGATAGGTGAAAAATAAAAAAAACCATAACTCCTAAAATACGAAAAATCGCGGAACATACATAGGGATAATTCTATACCTACCTCCCAGCTTCAGTATATCACTACTTCTTGGGACACCCTGTATACAATTAAACGGAAAGAGTCGGAGGAAGTTAATTGAAAAATATTTTTGTTGTATGTTTTCAATTTAAATACTTAAATATGAAATAACAGTTCTTTTGCAAGCCCACAGGCAGTCCAAATGATCCAGTCCACTACGAATTGGCGGTATGCCCACCATTCTGGCATTGTCATCATTTTACTCTTTGAATAAGCTTTGCAATCCAATAGGATTGTAAAGCTCATTCAAAGAGCAAAATAAGGACCCACATTGTTATTTCTTTATTTATTAACATAATCATTACAGATATTTTGATCACACACCACTAAAGTGTCAGCGCTTATAGCGTAGCCACACTAATATCTATCCTAAATTGTACGTAACCAAAGTTATTCCATCAAGTCTTTTACAATCGTTATGCATTAACATGGATCGAGAATAGCTGCAGCATTAGCGCTGGTAAATGCTTGCCGGATAATATCGTTAAAACTGGCGTGACGGGAAATTCGTCCCTTACTTCGAGAGCGATAGAAGCCATGGGGGGCTGAGTTAAACAACTGCCATAGTAAACAGTTTGCACCCAAGCGATACGAAATAAATGGAAGGTATAGCCAAAGACCAGATTTTGAAGCACTCTCTCGTAGTGAAGTTTGCTTAGCTGTTCTTAACCGATCAGCAAAGTTAAGCAATGCCCACCGCGGTCATGAGTTGGATGGATGACCGCTGGTAACTTTACTACTGAACGCTTCCGTGCTTCGGAGGGCACGTTAACCCGTCGGTCCCGGTTGTCGCCTTAGGATGGCAGTCGTTATAGCATGGTGGTGGGGCATTTTATGAATGCCTGCCTGGCTAGCTACCACCTTCAAGTAGAAAATCTGTCGCCAAGCATCTAACAGTGTGTTCCGGCAGTTATCCTTGAGAGCGGTGTGTTCGCGCTGTCCCCATTGACTTATCCCCATTGATGGGGACAACGAGACGATAGTTTTTTTTCTTCACGTTGTCCCCATTGGCCTGGCCCATTGACGGGGACAGCGAGACGACATTATTTGTCTTCCCGTTGTCCCCATTGTCTGTCCCCATTCATGGAGACAGCAAGAAGTCGGTAATTTTATTCCCGTTGTCCTCATTGATTGACTGATCACTTTTAGTACCAAAGAATTATAGTAGGTACATATAAAATAATTATTATGTATTCTACATGTCTGGTCCACGGTTAAGAATGGATCTCACCTCCTTGTTATTACTATGTTACCCTCCATTATGAAATATACTTTAGGTCAACCACACATAGCGCGATAAATTATGAAAAAATCAAGCAATCATTAATAATCATTTTTATATTCGTTCAAAAAATTTAACTTTTTTATTAAACATTTACATGATTTCATTTAGTGTTTACAAACAATAGATAAACTAGGTTAATGCTTAAAAATTATGATTTATTAATTGATTGTATTATTTAATATGGTTTTAGTAATCAAAGTCAAAGTTAAATCATTTATTCAATTTAGGCGTCTACTACGCCCTTATGACGGTCAATTGAACTTCATAAGAGCGTAATTTCTATATAATAATTACTAAGTAAATTTTAATATAGAAATATTATACATTGTACGGCTAAGTTGAGCAAAAAAAATGTATGCAGCCACTGCGAGAAGTATGGGCAAGAAATTTGGCCATTAGTTGAAAATACTTTGAATTTTGAATGGCAAATAAAATAATGGATTATCTTTTATTGCAATTAATAAAAAATGTTGACATTAACAACAATTGAATGAAATATGAAAACTATACAAAATATAACCTAATCAAATATATGAAAATAATTTCTGCTTACACTTCTAACTTTTTTATAAAATAATAGAATCAAAAATATACAGAAAGAGGTCATACTGGTTTTTTTTTATTACGGTAATAACAGTAGACAATATTTTGGGAGTAGCAAATAATACTTAGATGAATTGTTACTGATCCAGTACATTATTTTTCCTTAAGTGACCTGCGGATATCGTTGCTCCATTTTTGTGGACCGTTTTTTTCGTGTAATGAAATCCTGCACGTATATGGTCTCCTTATAAACGTATAAATTTTAAATCACTGTTCATCTCTGATGAACCAGGCAGCGGCTCTTGTGACATTGCTGTTAGTGAAAAAATAAGTGAATATAAATAATATATTTGTAACAACATATTCACATATATATACAATACCAACATGCGATATGCTCTTGTATATAAGTATTATATCAATATGTCATCGCAACTTACCAGTTTCCAATGAGTTCCTTTTATTGAGAGTTAAACAAAATTTTTTTTTTTTTAATTATTCACACCTCGGGCAATGACGAGTAGAGTAGTTGGAACTTGGAATGAACCAATGAGAGCTAGCTAAGCAAATTAGAACAATGCAATCAGCAATATTGTTTTATAGCGGCGGAATCGCCAATGCACCACGTTGAAGGTCATGCATTATTAAATGTGTGACAACGCAACAAAACTATATACGTCTAATAATAGAGAAAAAAATTTATTTTAACTAAAAATTAAACTATAAATTAAAAACAGTTGTAAAATATTACAATATTACAAATATACAATAGAAAAAAATTAAGTCATGTGCGGGATATTTAAAAAAAAAAGATTGTTTGAAAGTGAAAACCCTATGTATTGTAAATTATAATGAATACTTAGGTATTATGTCTGTTAGACAACGAAATAATATGATAATAATTTAACTATTTATGTTAGTCCCCATTGACGGTAAGACGAGCAATGGGGACAGTGGGAATGATTTTTAACTTTTTGGTCAATTCCCGGTGTCCCCATTGATGGGGATTGGAGCGATGGGGACATCGGGAATGTTTTTCATTTTTTTTAATTCAATTCCCGCTGTCCCCATTGATGGGGATATGGTCAATGGGGACATCGGGAATATACCATCTATAAGGAAATAAAATAAAAAACACAAAAACACCACGTCGAGCGACGCTAGGGCGCAGATCATGCTCGTAGACGTGGTGTTTGACAAGTATCTAAAAGACCTTTTCGTGCTAGTTGACATTGTCTGAGAGGACGAGTTTTATTTCAATATTATGTTTATTATATATTTACAAGTATCTCTCTCATGTGTAGTTATATTTTTTCCTTCTTCAGGTGTTAATCGAGACATATTTTAATGTGCTAAAGTTAAACTGCTTCGTCAAGTCAGAGCAATGACCATTATAGCGAAATCTGTAACAACACTTTTCACAAATCAGTATCCGTAGTAGCAAGTTCCGAATAGCAATATCCGTAAAGGCAGGGTCACAATGAAGCGAGATGATTACAGGGAGTCTATCATTGAAAGACGAGAATATAAAGGTTTCATCGTGTATTGAGACAGTCGTATCTTACAGGTCCTAGTACTGACACCGTAAATAGATACTACAACAATTGATACTTAGAAGGCTTGTATTTAACACTAACGAAGGTTTTACGAATGGCTTCGCTGGCATGGACTCCGTCATTCTTACAGAGTGGACTAGTGTCTATCTAACTATCGGACCTGCACTAGCGGCCCGCATGGAATGTATTGTGTAATACACCTTCCAGCTACCCTAGCCATCCCAACTCCAGTATGGTCTTTGGTCGCTGGCACAATTCGTATAGTTACATTGTGTGTGGTACATTGAAGTCTTTCCTATTATGCACTAATTAGTCTTGATAGAAAATGGTGTTTGTAGACCATGCCGTCTATTGCAGTCTAATTTTTTTGGCCTTCGTGGCCTAGGAAATGAAACATTTTATTTGTAGCATAAATCTCTGCAGACTGACTTTCTCTATGCAACTTTATTCTCACGTTATATGCATATTCATATAACATCGACATACCTTGATCGATCTCTAACCCAAGCTGCAATTTGATGCCGTACAGACACCTTTTTACGGACATTTAAAACGCATCTGACGTCGTAATTAACGTTACGTAGTACGAAATGACGTTCAAATGTCAAAGCCGTACGACGCAAGCAAAATATGAAGATGCGACGTCATTTTAAGACGTTCAATTGACGTGTTCTAAAGACGTGGAAAAGACCGTAGATAATTGTAATTTTAATGTTAACGGCGGCAATGAAACAAGGTTAAAATAAATTTAAAATTCAAAGCTAAATAAACAATATATTTATGTTTTTTATTTTTCAGTTGAACATAGTTTATAATACTTACCTAAAAATAAATAAGTTTCAAACTGTTTATATAAATAGCTATAATTTAATGAGTCTCTATAATTGAATGGGAGACGAGTAACCCCCGACTCTCTACCAGTGACCCCACGTGTATTTACTGCCTACGTCAATGTCCCCTAGCCCTAAATACTCTTTAACATTTTCCAATATCTATTATTATACTGTACTGGCCTCAATGAAAGCTTTATTTTTATGCAATCCGTTGAACTTCCACCGATTCTAAAAAAAGGCCAATATGTTGGCTTGTTCTGACCAACTTATTAGATTATATAATAATATGTACCCGTCTTTTCTTATAAATATTCTAAAAATAATTATTAATATTGAAAACTTCCGACCTACCTAATAACATTGTTCAGTTAATAAGCCTCATATGAGTAAAGTACTTAAGAAGCTGGGAAAGTTTCCAAAGTAGGCAGCAATACCAAGAGTGAGTAGCGTTCTGAAATCCAATCCCACAAGTTAGAGCTCACGGGACGCATCGGTTTCTTGCGACCTTTGAGTATAAGGGCCTTCGTCCACGCGACGACTCATTCGCGACTTGAATCATACTAGTCGCTAGCAAATTTTCTCCATACATTTTCGGATAGTTCCGTACAAGTCGATTCGATTCGTATTCGATTATTATATATTTCGTCGGATATTAGTTGCACGCGATTACTAATGCTCATCCTAGGCGACCCAAGTATCTTACGATTATGATTCGCCTAACCGAATACTCATAATAAATAATACTATATACTCATAATAGTAATAAATCTGGATATTATATATACTGTCTAGCCATTATATATAATGTCTACTCAATTTAGATAAAGTGATAATTGACACAAAATTTTACACAAATAAACGATCGAAATGTATTACTTTTAGTAGTAATTATTAATAATTCACGACACATATTGGTAAAAGTTATAAAAAGGGGTTAAATATCATTTAGTCTAGGGCAAAGTCATATTTAGGTGCGACGACGAGCGAAGCGAGGAGGAGCGTTAGGTTACTTGTGATTACAACAACGCGCCACATAAATTACTACTATTATTATATTTATTTTTAAGCTCTTTAACCATTCTGGTGCGCCCCCCGTGACCAATTGAAATATGAGTCTCATGAATAATATCAAAATTTTGTGTCAATTATCACTTTATCTAAATTGAGTAGACGTTATATATAATGGCTATACAGTATATATAATATCCAGATTTATTACTTTGGCTGTAACATATATACAGTCAACGCGTACACGAGTACTGGTCGAGAACAAGTCGAAGACTAGTATACGAAGCGATGTCGAGTCGCGACACGTGGACGAAAGGCCTTTTTGCCTTTTATATATTCGTACGAGTACGAGTAAGGTAAAATGAGATCCCCGAAGCGCTGCATGGCGAAGTTATTCTTCTTTACATTCAATATGAAAGCTTTGGTTATGTATCTCTTTCTATCTCTTTATTAATATACAGATTTACTATGCTTCGTTTATTTTATAACTTGGAAAAATGTCTTACTGATGTTTCATATGTGCCTGCCTATACAAGTCGCCACATATTGTCGTCGACTCGTGCAATCTATTCTAAAAGTATGGTTGTGTAATTTAAAATGAAATAACGTCAATTTAAATTATTTTCTACCGACTTCAAAAAAAGGAGGAGGCACTCAATTCGTCTGTTTTTTATGTTTGTTACATCAGAACTTTGACTGGGTGAACCGATTTTGATGATAATTTATTTTTAACTAGAAAGCTGAAGCTTGCCGTGTAGTTTCATTTAAATTTCATCAAAATCGGTCAAGCCGTTTTTGAGTTACACCCCAATAACTGAAAATTATTTTCCTTTCTTGATGATATAGTCGTTGACAGTGAATGACAATCGATCCCATAAGTAGTAAGGGCCACTTAAAAGGGTGAAAAATAAAAATGGCACCGATTTCAACACTCAAATGTGTGAAATAACTTGTCGAAGTTGGTACTATACGCACATATTTGTGATATTAGGTACTTTTGAACCATCATGGTCAACAAGTTATTTCACACATTTGAGTATTGAAGTCGGTGCCATTGTTTTGGTATTTTTTTTCTAACCTTACAGCCAGATAAACTTTTTATGCTACAGGATAAAAGTATAATAGGTAATTTTATAGTTTGTTAAAAATGTTACTATAAACTTTTATACATTTGTTTATGGGTTTAATTTACTTGACTCTGCGGAAGACATTTACTTGACATGCGGTTCTGATATAAACGCAGATATCCATTACCAGTAGTGTTTTCGCTTAGCATGCGTCAATACATTTTAAAATTAGATATTTTGCCATAAAAGCTTAATATTTAGTACATACCTATTGTGGACCTGAACAATTAATAAAAGCACCATAAGCTGCCTACATGGCGATTTGTTGTATAAATTATTTCTTAATTTCTATATTCTGTATAATAATTATTTTGACACCGACACTACTCGAAACTTGTTCGTGTGTTGAAATAACTGTTTCAAAAAGAAACCACAATAAGCATAGCATAACATTAGGTAAGTACCGGTCCTTACCCGTGTCGCGATCGCGATTAAGCAGCCATTTGCGTGATGCCATCGTAGCTATAATTGAATTGAAGCCCACGTCGTCGAGTGGAAGTATTGTGGGAACACGGAACTGGCCGATTAACTACCGGGGCACGCACCCGCAAATGAACCTCACTGCGACAGGTAGACATCTAGTGGCTACTAATGAAACTTTTGGCCCCGATCAAAACAAATACAGATCAACTTATTAGGAATTTTTATTACTTAAGTATATAACTTATTATGAATTAGGCTGATGACACACCACACTAACTGTATCAGTCTGGTGTCTCTGGTGGTGGTCTGTGAGACTGATACAGTTAGTGTGGTGTGTCATCAGCCCTATTCTACCAATAACAGTTACAGTGACAGTGAGATAAGTGACAGTTCTGACGGCGACTTGACAAATACAGCTGAGCCGGGGCAGACAGCGCCGTCGCAACGTCAGTTACGCGCTGAGGCCCGTGCTCGTCGCTTCGCGCAATCGTGACTCCCAGACGAAGGACTTCAAAACAGTCCGAAACTGGTCGGAATCTTTCCGGTAAATATAACGCGGGTCCTAGCCGGTTCCTAATAAGTTAATATGGATAAAACTCGCGATAGTTTCCAAAGTGAAGCAAATACAGATCATTTAAGACACACATGTATTGCATTCACAACCGGAGAGATAAACAGCCTTCCTATAATTATAACACACAACAAATTTTATATTAAAGTCGACCCAATCTGCACATTTTTTTAGGGCAAACCTTGACGTTTATGTCTGAAACTTGAAAATTTAAACATCATTTGGTTTTGTTGCTAGGGTGTCTAACTATTGTACTTGATCACTTAATACGCAAGATTCGAAGACTATTTTTTACTATATAATATATATGTATACATATATATTATATATATGTATACATTTTTAATACCTACATATTGAATTGATTGCATATGTATCAGTTATATGTAATTATTAATACTTTTTGTAAGATAATACGAGAAATATATGAGTTTTAAATGTATTCTAGATTTTAAAGCCTCAAATCAAATCATGAAGAATGGTTACCAAACCTAGTATCCGAGAAAAAACTGTAAATATTTGGATTTCCTGCCGCAGACTTGAGAAACGAAATAAGGTTGCCTAGATTCCTGTTCAGTTGAACTGTCGGTGTTTACAGTACACATTATCTTAGTACAGTATCTATTTAGTAGTTTTCGGATTATCTATGTTGTTGCTATTTTACTTACACTTAACAAAAAAAGTAAAAAAAATAAATGCTGTAAAACTGACGTAGAAAAAGTAAAATAAAAGATAGCGTATCAGCTTATAAAAAATCTTACATTATTTATTTTAGTGCCTCCACCGAGGCAATTGTGAAATACTTATGTTCGTTTGATCCCTTGCTGTATCTTTATTTCATAATTTTGAGTTATGCAATTAATATATACCTATGATATTTAAAGATTCATTCCATACATCATACACTTTAGAAACACGATTACTTAAAGTTTCCTCGATAGAAAAAAAATTCTAAATAGGTATTTGTTTTTATTATACGGAGGAAATAGCTAAATTCACGCTAATTCACGATGTTTTTTCCCTGTCCCCTTTTAGTACAGCTTCAGCCGTCCGCGTTGGACGGGGACGAATGCTGGTGACATACCTTACTCACGCACACATACGCGAATACCTAAAAAGCTCGGTGCGCTCTTAAGGCTATCCTTTGACCACTTCTCACATTCACAATAAGTCAAAATTATTTATGAAATTTCTGCGTATATGACATTCATAAGAAGGACAATTACAAATTTTAATATTTAAATATTCTACAGTCTACTGCCAAAAAAATACCAAGCCACTGCGAGAAGAACGGGCAAGAAACTAGGACAAATTCTTTTTAAACGTCTTTGAACCAATGTGTTACAAAATGTATTATAAAATTATTACAATAATTGTTTAAATTACCTAAGTGTCCGGTGGAATTCTCTGAGATTTTTTATTTTTATATAATCACAAACTCAATAGCAGGGTTTCAAATTATTTTTTTATTGTCTCTCTGTGAGCAATGTAATATCTTTAGGAACTTTCCTTCAAAATTCGGTAGGATCCATTTCATTTATGGCTTGAATTTGACGCTTTTGTAAATATAAGATTGTCTCTGTCATCAGTATGCGATCAACTAGCCCAGCCGTAGCTACTAGTAGTAATAAGTAGTATATTAAATAGGAGACGTCAGCTAAGAACGGATTTTACGACATGGCTGAAATGAACCGAGTTGGGACAGTTGTTTAGTTTGTATGAAAGTCCTATGTTTTTGTGGACAGAAACAAGAAACTGAAGAAGACCATAACCGGTATGAATGAAGGTTACAAAAAAGGGATGAAAATTATAAAGCATTCTGGAAGCTACTTGGCCTATGAAACTGAAATTTGGCAGGTAGTTTATAAATAGGAAAAATTAGATAAGACGGATTTTGTGACAGAGCTGAATTTAAGGGCTTGAATTAGGATCACAACGTTTTATGTAAGCCCTATGTTTTGAAGTATGGCGCACGAAATTTGGTTTAATGATGTAAATAAAAATTGTTTTTGCTGAATTTATGTTCAAGCTGAAATGAGACTAAGTTATGATATTTACATTTTTGCAATAACGCATGCTCTGCGGATTACGAGTACAGTACAATATTACAAATTTATGAGAGGAAAAATTATATTGTAAGTATCCCGCACGTGAATATAATTTTTCCTCTCATAAATTTGAAATTGAGAGCCAGTAATTCTAGGTTAGCCTGAACAACATCTTGGACCACATCATCACTTACCATGAGGTTAGATAGTGGTCAAAGGTTAAACTAACGAGCATAAAAAAAATTTTGTTAGTCTAAGTTTGTAGATAGGTGACGTCAGCGGGGTTTTATGAAAAAATAGGATTAAGGGTTCCAGTTGGGGGTGAAAGTTTGTTTAAAAGTCCTGTGTTTTTGGAGAATTAAATTTAGTAGTGACTTTTGTGACATATTTCTTATGTCTTTTTTTAACAATGATAATGCCATGTCAAACTTTTACGTAATTTATATAATTGCCCAAAGCATTTAAAAGCTAAAGGTTTCAATATGCTGGCGTCTTACAACAACAAAAATATTCATGCTATAGTATAGAGTCCAGATTTTGCTCATCGTCTCTTTTCAATCTCTAATGCCCTACCTGGTTCCATATTAGAAATGATTGTATCAGCACCTCTGGTGGTGTAGTATATATCTGTACCGACGTGCTCATATTACCTTCTCAATAGAAAATACGTCAGCAAAACCTTCACCTCCAAATGGTGGCAAGCACGTCATTATTACAGTTTTTCTCTCTCAAACCAAAATTCTTTTACTACAAAACTCTCACAGTGCAATACTCAGTTGCGCAGAATTATATAAAGCCATAACCAACATTTTCCATATAAAGGTCTAGTTAGACAAGCCCTGATAACTGCAATAAATGTCCAGGTAATATAATCAAGTCGTATGTAAAAAATATTTTTATGAAAATCACTGCTTTACCTTATGAGCTGCGAACTGAGAACTGAGCTGTACAAGCCGTAACCAGTAAGAGATGGTGCTAGCTCTGGAAAAAATACTGGTGGTGAGGGGCCACGGGACCGTTCGCGCATTTAACCGCAACCTCCACCAACCTCGCTGCCTGTCCAAACAAGCCCAACGTCTGGAGAATTCTCCCCTCGCCCGCCTCCAGCCATGCTCCGGAACACGGAAGATTAACACGTCGCATCGTGGTCGCCGTGGTCCCGTTTCTCCTGGGCATACCTCCAGCCCATGCTGTATCCTCCGTGTAGTAGCAATGGCGGCAGGCCAGGGACAGTTCCATTCGCGTGACGTGACACAGGTATCTCCCGAAACAGCTAGGCCCATGTTGCCTGTCTAAAACATGATGCGCTTATCTTTTATTTTGTGTCGTACAACAATTTTTAAAAAAGCTTTTATTTTAATGCTTTTAAACTTAACGTTTGCGAATTTTTAACGGAGGTTAATTTTTTTTTTCATGTGTCGAGATTTCGTATAACAGTTTAATATTTACTTAGTTTATTTTTTAACCAGAATAATTACATACACATATACAAAATATAGAAATAATTAGTATAAACAAAGCCTATTATTACGTTACTACACTTACTCCTTGGAAGCGGCAATTTAGAGAGTAATTAATTTACTTTTAAATTTCATTACTGCGTGGACGCAGTAATTAAAATTCAATCAGCTAATTCCTCATATTCCTCGTATGTTGAAATCTTAATTGTGGTTGAGCTATTGCCTCCGCACATTTTAATAATTATATAGTATTCCTTATTATATTCCTTATATTAATAATTACTCGTTTATTACTTAATTTTATAATTACCACTCAACCACCCAAAACCATTTTAAAAAGAATTAAAAGCATGACAGTAAAATGTCAACCACATAATTGAATTTCATTGTGGCCAGCTGTGAATATTAAAAAAACGGCTATCCTTGAGGACAAAATAATAGGAATATAACACTGTGTTCGTATTGATAATAGAGTGACATTAAAAATTACAAATAAACTATCAGTATAAGTTTATATAAACTATTGGTAAGGGAATTAGATATCATAAATAATTACCTTCTACCCTATAAATATATAAACATAAGCAGAGTAACATTTAGTTCAAAGTCATTTTGATATAATTGTTTGATGGCGCAATAAAATGTACAAAGGCGTTATTGTTTATATATCTCAGATACATACAGAGACAGCGAAATTGCAGAACACGACATAATGTGAAGCTGGCAAAATGTTAATGCGAGATCGTAAAGTGTTCACGAGGCGATATATTGAGAAAAGGCAATCGGCGTTCAGGTCAGGTGCGTGTAAATTCAGTGTTCGACTAAAGATAATTTAATTCGTCCATTCATGGAGGTGCGAATTTGCAAGTGCGTATCGGAGGGTGCGGCGTCCCCCGCCCGCCTCACGCCACTGTCGCCCGCCCGCACCCCTCAAAGCTTAAGCCCGCGACCCTTGCGATGACGTCAACGTCCCACCGCCATGCGCCATCCGAATATAAATATAGCCACTCCGATAGCACGCTACAGGTTTTGGACCTTTCATTTTATACAAGCCTTCAACGATTAACTCTAGATTAGGTACTTTTGGGCCAATTTTTATATAAAACCTATTAATGTCGCTTGCTGTAAGGCCAATTTATAAAAAACTCGCCTGGCTTTCAACAAGAATATCAGTCCTCAAAAACCGAAAAGTATTTGTCAGCACGACAGTACAAATATAAAATCCAAGCCCAACTGTCCTTGAGATTTGCCTCTAAATATTCTGACTCGAAACAGTAGTGTGCAATAACAACTGTGTTTAGGCGTAATGGCACTGTAAGAGAAGTTACTTAGCAAACGATACATAAGAACTATAAAGGCTTGACGAGTGCAGCGGAGTGCAGTGTCAAACCCTTACCATCAAGCGTGCGACTTGTCCTCTAGTACGAAATCTTATCGGATTTGTTTTTATTATTTATCGTTTACGGATTTAAAATGTGTGTCGAAAACAACAAACACCTCTATGTAACACCTGTTTGAAAATAAGCTCTCTGTTGTAGTATCACAGAGTTTCTTCACTTTAAAAAAAATCTAGTCTGTTCACCTCTTTGCTGAAAATGTCAGAGGGTACAATATTAAAATGGTCCCGAAGTTGAATTATGTTAGCAACTGGTAATTGTGTGTGAAGAGCACCGAACGAACCTTAAACCTTGGACGCCCTTTGCTGCTTTGTTACTCCTTAACACAATAAAAGAACGCGCCTTTACGTTTATTACTTTTCGGAACAATCTGCTGTCTTTTTTTCTTTATAAAAGCAACATAAACAGGTACTTGTGAATATACGATTACGCTTTGGGTTGTATTTAAAACTGTAATGAACGCTAGTCAAGTATAGTATCAAGGAATATCAGGGTAGGTATTTAGTAACGATATACTTTAATAGGAGTATACGACTGAAAACAGAGGTCATAACTGCAGCGCTCCAGCATAGCGACGACACGGCATCGCTTAGAATATATAGTCGGAGGCAGGCGCGATGGCATGACGGCAACCATACCGCATGCAAGCGTCACCGCAAATGATCGGGAAGTTCGCTTACAGCGCGTGGTCCACATAGCGGAAAGCGTGCTGGCGGCGGCGAGCCATCAACTACTTGTTTCTTGTCATCAACTTGTAATTATAAAATTAACTTGATTAAACACGACTTGAAGCCCTAACAATGATTACAAGCGGCGAGGAGCTATTATAATGAGTGAAGACCTTAAGCATTGCATGTTTTATATTTATGTCTTGAGAATTTTTTTCTATTTGTATACAATTATTAATTTTTCATTTGTTTTATATCGTGTCTGAGCGCGGATACACGTATCCGATTCTGAGTGTCTTTAACTGTACTGTACTGTATCAGCCGGATAGTCCACTGCTGAACACAGCCTCCCCTATTCAGGGGGTATTTGCCATAATCACCACGCTATTTTACACATCTGTCAAATCGATTAAAAACACGTGATGTTGGGTCTAGCCATTCAGTACATATTAATTATTGTTCTATTAATATGCTTCTGTGTTAACAGCTTATGGCCATGACTAGGCATGCGTATAAATTTATTTTATTGCTCGTTTTTATATCCTATTGAACTACTTAGCTTAGTCAATCAAATTTCGAAAATCCCATCTGACTTACCTTATAAGTTATCATCATCATCAGCTGGAGATGTCCACTGTTGAACAAAGGCCTCCCCCCATAGAGCGCCACAAAGAACGGATATTAGCCGCTTATAACCATTGGCTACCCGCGACTTTCACGATGTCGTCAGTCCGCCTAGTACCTTATAAGTAATAGTTTTTAATTCACCGCACGCCATTAATTGTTACGTTTTATTTGAACCAACTTAACATACATAAGTGTGAGTGGTAATATTGTAAAAAAGAATCATTCATTACATACATACTCTGATACATTATTCTTGATTTATTTATTCTTATTCATCGGGATTCGTTTCATGTAATTCTCAAGGAAATAATAAAGCCGAACCCGCAAGTAAATCTAGTACCTATATAACATGAAATGAAATCTACTGCACTAAAATAGAAATACCGAATAATTTTATTTCAAAATTACAAAAACACTACAAACTAATATACAAAACTACAGCTACTACACCGAAAGCATTAAGGCAACTTACAGGCATTGTAGGCCCAGGCAGTCCAAATGCTCCAGCCTACTAACAGTTGGCAGCGTGACCAGCATGCTTACAGCGTTGCTCTGTTGGATTGTAATGCTTTTTTGTTGAACCGTGAAAGTGCCAGCGTGATATAGAAATATTTAATTAATACTAGTTGTCAAATCTTGAGCAGAGCGAGGGATTTACGACTAGTACCCTGACTAGTAAAGAAAGGGGCTCGCTTCCCCAAGATGATCATAACATTTTCTTCTAGGGCTTTTTATATTTTTTAGTTTTACACCTTCTGTGAGAAAATAAAAAGGAAAATCACTAGGAAGATAGGATTTTATATAAAAATGTTGGTACTAATCAATACATCATAAATATTTTTAATATTGTTAGGTTTGCAATAACGCCTGCTATGCGGATTACATTACAAAATCACAAACATACGATAGGAAATTTTTTTTTCCCCGCATGATTTCAATTCTTCCTATCGTATATTTGTGATTTTGTAACATCATAAATAGTTACTAACATAAATTTGATACATTATCGGTATGGAAAGACAATACTTTGCTCGATAACGTTTTTACGTCTTCAATAATTCGATACTTATGATGCATTATAGATAGAACATAGGCTAGGTATTTGCTTGTATTTAAATGACAAATGCTAGAATTCAGGCACATACTTGATGCTCGTTATAGATTTCCATTATCTTTGGGTAAGTTTTCGTCAAAACAAAGTAATATATAAGTTAATGCTTTTCATTCACTTTTCTATTAATAAGACAAGGTCTATGTCACCTGAGTATTTAAATCAATTTTTTCATTGTGTTTTTCATTAAATGTGTAATTTGGATTAATAAGTATACAACGATATAGGTATATGATATATCAGAAAGTTTTCACAATATCGTTGTTTTTTCTTCTAGCCTTTTGCTAAGAGCAGAACACAAAAAAGTAAAATGGCGCGATGAATGAAAAAACTACAACATGAAAGGATAAGTTAGGTTTTGTGATTTTAGGATAAAAGCTCCTTGGTTCTGATTGTATAGGCCATAGCCAGCTAGATTTTTGTATAAGTAGATCTTTTAGCTATAGTGTCTGTAATAAAAGATTTCATGCAAATTTTAAGGTTCCAATATGACCAGGGGGTTATTATGAAATTCAGTACAACATTATCACTGAGCAAGTAACACATTATGGCCCGACTCAGCCTGCAAGGCTATAAAGACTTTAGGTTAGGTTTGCATGATATGTAAGTGAAAATTTTTAGCAGGTGTGTTTGTTTTGCTTTCTAAGGTACTTTGTTAATCGATAAATACAATTGCGTATTAACTAGACACAGTCAAGTAATAATAATATTTTATATATATATAAATAATAATATTTTAGATTTATTAGTGACTTACTTGCTGACTAACATCGCCTTTTTATATTTTACAACGAAAGTAATTTGTTTAATTCAGTGATAAATTGGATATAAACTGTGATGAATATTATTGCCATAAATTCTAAAATGTATGTGCCTTTTGTACCAAGCTCATTTATAGACAGGCATATGCATGAAAATATATAGTGCACGTTCCACATCACAGTTAGATTCCTCTTCTCCTGTGGCCCCACCACATCTTATATCTCGCAGTCGTCAAAGTTAGGAAGAGTGGTGCACAGGCACTTTTATCCCACCGTGGCCCCTCGCCGTCAGCTGCGGTGTCGCCCATACAACACTGCAACCCGCCTCAGATGCGGTGCCGCCCATACAGCACCACAGCCTACCACTTACTGGTCCATCGTGAACTTAGAGGCAAATCTCAGGGCAGTAGTCCCTCCAGGGTGGCCAGCAGCCCATGCCAGCATGGCCCCTGATCATCATAGATTCACCCTGGGTGTGTAAGTTAAGCCCACTGATCAATTATGAGATTTGAATATGAAAGCTAGAGACTAAATCAAAATGATATACTTATTTGAAAATATTATTACTATATATATATTTTTTTATGTTATTATGACGGAAGCATCTTGAGGCCCACCTGATGTTAAGTGGACTAACCTCTGCCTAGAACAGATGCATTTTATCACAAGTGACGAATTGCCTTGAGACTCACTTGTTAAGTCTCATGTGCCTGTAATTTCACTGAATCTCAAGGACTGCTGCCGGAACACACCGTTAGGTGCTTGGTGACAGATTTTCTACTTGAGGGTGGTAGCTAGCCAGGGGGGCAATCCCAAAATGCCCTTCCACCGTGCAAAATAATAACAGACTAGAGATAAGAGAATAACAAATAATAAGAAGGTTACATCAAGCTTGGATTCATTATAACAAAATCATCTTATTTTTTTTATGTGATCTTTTCACAAGCAGTGTTTATTTCAAAAATTTCCTATGTATGCTAAGTCTCTCTATGTTTACAATCTTCGACCAAATCATCACGTTTCACCATCAAGAACTCATTGCATTCACGAATTGCGTTGCCACACTTTTTTTACTGACATTGGGCTAGTTTTGGACTTGAATCTCACCTGATGGTGAGACGTGATGATTTGGTCGAAGATTGTAAACATAGAGAGGCTTAGCATACATAGGAAATTTTTGAGGTCAAGTGCCGGAACACATCATGCTGGCAATTTTTACTTGAGGGTGGTAGCTAGCCTGGCGTGCATTCACACAATGCCCTACCTAGATGCAAAGTGTTAGAGTTTTCAGATAATCTTACGACTGCCATCCGAATATAACAATCGAGACAGATAATCTTACGACTGCCATCATAATGCAACAACCGGGACAAATAATCTTACGACTGCCATCCTAATGCAACAACCGGGACAAATAATCTAACGTTTGCGATCCTAATGCAACAATAGAGATAGATAATCTTACGACTGCCATCCTAATGCAACAATCGAGACAGATAATCCTACGACTGCCATCCTCCATCCTAATGCAACAACCGGGACAAATAATATTACGACTGCCATCCTAATGCAACAACCGGGACAAATAATCTAACGTTTGCGATCCTAATGCAACAATAGAGATAGATAAACTTAGGACTGCCATCCTAATGCAACAATCGAGACAGATAATCCTACGACTGCCATCCTCCATCCTAATGCAACAACCGGGACACATAATCTTACGACTGCCATCGTAATGAAACAACCGGGACAAATAATCTTACGACTGCCATCCTAATGCAACAACCGGGACAAATAATCTTATGACTGCCATCCTAATGCAACAACTGGGACAAATAATCTTACAAACGCCATCCTAATGCAACAACCGGGACAAATAATCCTTCGTTTGCGATCCTAATGCAACAACCGGGACAAATAATCTTACGACTATCATCCAAATGCGGCAACCGGGACTGATGGATGATTCTCCAGAGCACGGAAGCGCTCAATAGCAAATATCACTAGAGGCCATTCATCCAAGTAATGACCGCCGTAAATATTGCTTAAACTTTTTAACTTAGTTGATTTGCTAAGATTGACAAGGTACTCTGCTATGAGCAATTCAAAAAAATCTGTGTTATACCTACCATTATCACATCGAGTAAATTAAACAGTTACCATAACTAAGCCACTAAGAACAACGGAGGCTCTCAAACTCGAATTACTTCCATAATTATTTCACCGCTCATGGCGGATTAACAAGAGACTTCACAAATATTAATTTCATAATTTTGCTGTTGTTAGGTAGTTAAGAGAAAATTGTACACCAACGTATTCTTGTAAGGGTCTTTCACCGAAACATTAATTTTACATTGTGAGCTTCATGAAATAAAATAATTTACAATATCATATACTTAGTTAAAGTTGTGCGGTCATGTATGGAGTACTGTTCTCACCTTTGGGATGGTTCTGCCAAATACCAGCTGGAGACCCTGGAAGCTATTGAGAGGAGAGCCAAGAGACTCATTAACGACGACCACCTAGTACGCAAGAGACTCCAGAGTCTCGAGCATCGCCGCAAAGTCGCTTCTTTATCGGTTTTTTATCTGATACATTTCGGTGAGTGTGCAATGGAACTTCACAATTTGATTCCGCCATCCCCATTCTTCAATTGGACTTCCAGGGATACTCAGAAGCGCCACCGCTTTATGGTGGATATTCCATTTACCTGAACGAAGCGATTTACTTCTTCGTTTATCATACGAACCGCCAGGGAATGGAACACCCTGCCTGAGTCTGTGTTTCCGTTTAAGTACGATGTAGGGGTCTTCAAAACGCGAGTGAATAGGTATCTTCTGGGTAAGCGCGCTCCATCATCGATCGCATCATCACTTAACATCAGGTGAGATAGTGTCAAGTGCTACCCAGTTCAGAATAAAAAAAAAAAAAGTCCGAACCACACTTGGCTGGTTTTTATTATTTGGTGATTTACGGTGGATATTGGAATATAATCACATCTAATTTGATGCTTGTATTTATGATAGTGCAAAAAAATCTTTAAAATACACTTTTCTTTAATGGAGACCCCCTCTTATTTTTCATTTGTTGCTATTATTATTATTTGTTAAGATATTCGCCACCTCCAGTGTCCGACAGTAACAAACAGTCGTCCAGTATCAGATATCACTTCATCAGAAAGCTCTGCTGCTCACCTTCTGGTGTACTAGCCTAAGTCGCCTCTTACGACACCCACGGGTTATAGAGATGGGGGGTGACCTCCTGGTAGATTACTCAATTTCGTAATATTAGAGTTCATAATATACATTTTTTATTTTACTTTAACCGACTTCCAAAAAAGGAAGAGGTACTCAATTCGACTATAAGTTTTTTTGTGTGTTTGTAACTTGAATACACCTAATTACGCCAATTGTGAACCGATTTTGATGATTTTTTGAGTAGAGTATACTTCCGAGGGAGTCCCATATATAAATTTCATCACAATCGGTTAACGTGTAACGGTAACATTAATGATCTTGTTAGCAGTGTGCATCACCAAAACGGGTGAACGGACGGACGGACGTACAGCCAAGGCTTACTAATAGGGTCCCGTTTTCAAGTTCGGAACTCTATAAATGAGAGAGAGAGAGAGAGAGAATAAAAATATTAAAAGATGTGCGCCGCGCGATACGCGCTCAGAGTATTTTTAGTCTAACGATTCAATGGTACCACGGTTAATAGAAATCAGCATTTTCGTAGTACCATTGAGTCAATGGTACCACGGCAAATTAAATTTGCCGTGGTACCATCAAAGGAACTATCTAATGGTACCACGGCAAAGGAACGGAAATAGGGACATATAATTAGTCTGGCCGTAAA
The DNA here is from genome assembly GCA_963890685.1 of Plagodis pulveraria. NCBI lineage: Eukaryota > Metazoa > Arthropoda > Insecta > Lepidoptera > Geometridae > Plagodis > Plagodis pulveraria. The sequence continues at coordinate 14,766,972 of OY982962.1, forward strand.
TACTGTTACTCAAAACTTTTTCGACATTTTAATTATTTTGAATATGGAACGCGTTTATTATTTTAGAAACTTTAATTGATTTCTCGCCATTTCACATATTTTTTCGTGTTCATTATCAAATTACAATATGGAATGGGGTGTTAAAGAAAATAGTACTGCCTTGTACAAAGTAGGTCATATTCCAAACACTTCAAAAGCTTGTATCAGTCGTACGAACGTATATCGTACTATCAACAGATACAACAACACTTCCTCTGTCGAAGACCGTAAAAGATCGGGGCGGCCGCGTGCTGTCAAAACTACAATGGCTGTTAATGCTGTTAAAGCCAGAATTCGTCGAAATTCCATTAGGAAACAAAAAATCTTATCGCGAGAAATGAAGGTTCCCGCTAGGACTCTGTCGCGTATTATAAAACAAGACCTGAAGCTCGGTGTTCATCGTCGATATACAGGACATGTCCTAAATCAATCATTACAATTAAAGAGAGTGGATCGATCAAAACGCCTGCTGTTGCAATACGCAGGTGAAGGGCACAGAAGTATCCTCTTTACCGATGAGAACATTTTCACGTTTGAAGAGCACTACAATAAGCAAAACGTTAAATTATACGCTCAGTTCTAAAGAAACTGCTCAAGTGGTTGGAACTGTACAATGTGGTCATCACCTTGCGACAGTGATGATTTGGTGGGTCGTGTCTTATCAAGGCGTCTCAAAGCTACATTTTGTTAAAAAGGTGTGAAAACTTCAGCCAAAGTAAATAAATAGGTACCCAGCTGGGATTCGAGTTATATTTACCGGAAAGATTCCGAACAGTTTCGGGCTATATTGTAGACTCCCAGACGAAGGGCTACAATATAGCCTGAAACTGGTCGGAATCTTTCCGGTAAATATAACGCGAGTCCCAGCCGGGTACCTTTATTTTATAATGGACAAAACTCGCGATAGTTTTCTAAGTTCAGCCAAAGTGTATCAAAAGACATTCTTGGATCGTGGTGTGAAAATTCTCAGCAATACACTTTTTAAAAATGTACCGCGGACTTTCCAGGACTCTGCACCTGGTCACAAAGCACGAACAACCCAATCCTGGCTTGAAAATAACGTTCCGGGTTTCTTAGAGCTGGAGACTGATTCGCACGCAGTTTACCAGTTACGACGAACTGTATCTGTTATAGATGGAGGTTACCGCTTAGCACCAGGTGGTCCTCGGGCTTGTCTCATGACGATAGAATAAAAAAATCTAGTCGTTCCGTAGCAGTTATCTGGCGTCTCAACGGCGTAAGCCTCCCTTAGATCCCTCCAGACGTACCTTTCTCTGTTCTTCCTTCTAGCCCGCATCGTTCCGTAAAAATATCTCTCAATCTCTCTTTTTTTGTCTTTCTTTTATCCGTTTTCCTTCCAGTATCCATTCTATTGCTCGTTTGGTCCACTTAGCATTTTCTAATCTGCAGATATGCGCCGCCCATTTTCACTTTAAACGCGTTACTATTTCCTTTGGGTCAAGTAACTACACTTCTTTTCTTTCTTATTTTTATGTCAATAACTTTATCAGATACCTTCTTCATACTACTCTTGGCTAGTTTTTTTCATCTTTTCTTCTTAGTGCTCAAGTTTGATAGCCGTAATGTTAGTAAAAGAAGTATGGCTATGTAGAAAACATTTTTTTTTAATGCTTGATAGGTTAGCCTTTGACCTCTATCTCACCTGATGGTAAGTGATGATGTGGTCGAAGATGTTGTTCAGGCTAACCTAGAAGTACTGGCTCTCAATTGATTCAAATTATTGATCTCTTTATGCTTGTCTTTCAAGCAATCATAAAGAGATCATGTTTGTTGACCACTTATTATATAGGGAAGTCACAACCACAACTGGTATGATTGATACCAGTAATATGGAAAACCGCAGATTGCAACTGTTGATGGTATGACGAATAAAGAGCTTTTTGTTCCCGAATTATAATATATAATGTCCTACACCAATATATTTATGGTTTGATGAGTAAAGCCTTGCGGTACAGGTTCAGGAAATGAAATTTAAGGCACAAATTTATTGATGTAATTTGTGTAATAGAGCAGAACATGATTAAGGGTGATACAGCCTACTATATATTCCAAACATTATTCTTGCTGCAAAATGTCATAAAGCGAAAAAATCTGGTGTATACATACTGTCTCATAATGGTCATACACACAGAAATTATGAAATAAAATGTTAAAAATAATGGAAGCTTAAATACTGTACTGTTCTCTGCTGTAGAATGTTTTGAGCACAATGTTACAATCATTTATGTTCTTAGAGCAACAAGAACGTGTTTTTTTACAATGTTTTAAACTGAAAATGTCCAAAATAAAATCTCTAGAAAATTTTATATAATAGGATGGGATATTATGAGATAACCAATAAAGTTTTAAAGTTATTATTATATATTATTTTATCAACATATATATATTATTATATATTATTTTATCTCAGATGCTGAGGTGCATTAATAAACTAAAGATAGACTGTGATGTATTTCCAGAAAGGTTAAAATTTACTAATGTTAAGTTACTACTCAAAAGCAAGATAGAGAAAGTCTGAACAATCAGAGGTAGAGTTACATAAGTATCGGTAGATTAATTTTTTATATATTTATCTGTATTTATCATAATATTCTCATCGAGGAAAAGCTTGGTTTTCGTAAACATAAATTAATAAACGATGAAATTTCTAAATTCTTTAAAACTGTTATATTAGCCAGTGAAATAATGTTGCCTGTGTTTGCTATGTACATGAACCTACCTTAAGCTACTAATTGAAAGGTTTTAACTAATGAAGACCTTGAAAGGTTGACCGCTGTCAGCCTTAAATTTTAATTTAGACTGGGTATAACATTTAGGGAAGGTTATGAAGTTATCTTTACCCGGCCCGGTGGCGTGAGCAACATATGCCCCTAAATTGTTCAAATTACTTAAATTATTTCAGTACAAATGTATAAAATAATACTGTATTTCGGGGCATGAAAATTTTTCTCATAGAAAAGGATGAAAAGTAGTCAGTATCATTCGGCCCCGGATGGAGCAGCGCACGATACAGGTGAAACAAAAACAAAACATGCTCCTGTCATACTGGATCCCTTCTACGCTCCACGGTTTTGCCATACCGTTGAAGAGGACAGCATTATAGGAGCATTACTTCTTTCGTGCGGCGTGCTTCATCTTATTTTTTTTTATCTGAGTAACAATCAAGGTATTAATCCTATACATGCATACGCCAAGTTATATATAGTCAAAAACACTTCTTTTAATCTTTACATAATATGACATACCATTATCTGCACCAGGTCGAAGCTGTCATGAATGACATACGCATTCGCCAAAAGGAAGTTCGTAATACACTACGCAATCTGGACGTGAATAAAGCCAGTGGTCCTGATGGTATATCTGCAATTGTTTTAAAAACTTGTGCGCCTGAGTTGTCGCCTGTCCTGACACGCCTCTTTAGGCTATCTCTTGAGACTGGTACAGTGCCCAAATCATGGAAGCTTGCTAATGTGCAACCCGTGCCTAAAAAAGGTAGTCGTACCGACCCTGCCAACTACAGACCCATATCTGTTACGTCTGTACTCTGTAAGAGTATGGAGCGCATTCTCAACAGCCGGCTCCTGGCATACCTAGAAGCGAATGACCTTCTCAGTGACCATCAATACGGGTTCCGCCGAAATCGGTCTACTGGGGATCTTCTAGCGTATGCCACTTATATCTGGAGCGAGGCCATTGAGAAACAAGGGGAAGCGCTTGCCGTTTCCCTGGACATCTCTAAGGCCTTTGACAGGGTTTGGCATAACGGCCTTATTAGCAAGCTTCCCGCATACGGCCTGCCTACCGGGTTTTGTGCGTGGATATCGGACTTCCTGAGGGATCGATCATTACGAGTAGTCGTGGACGGCTGCTCGTCTGATCAAATGGGTATTAATGCCGGCGTTCCCCAGGGGTCAGTGCTCTCTGCGACGCTCTTCCTGCTGCATATCAACGATCTGCTAAAGCCCGGTACCTTTGGGTATGCAGACGACAGCACGGTTGTAGAGAGCTATATTTCTACCGCGCGAGCCAGTGAGCCGGAGATCCGGAGTCTCAGAGAAGCTATGGTCGAGCGATTGAACTTGTCCCTTAAGGCAGTCTCCGATTGGGGCGATGCCAACCTGGTCAAGTTCAATGCCAACAAGACCCAGGCGTGTCTGTTTTCCGCCAAAAGGAGACCATTCCAACTGTCTCCAACATTCCGAGATGTATCCGTGCCGGTCACAGACCACCTGGACCTTCTTGGTGTTACTATATCGTCGACTCTAAACTTTGGCTCGTATATCGAGTCAAAGGCTGAGTTTGCCGCTAAAAAACTTGGCATCCTCTCAAAGGTGAGACGGTACTTCACAGCGGAACAAATGCTTACTTTGTACAAAGCGCAAGTAAGGTCCTGTGTTGAGTACTGCTCTCACCTCTGGGATGGCTCTGCCAAATACCAACTTGAGGCACTTGAGTCGATTGAGAGACGCGCCAAGAGGTTAATAGGCAGCGACTTTCTAGGGGAGTCTCGGCTGCAAAGCCTCGAGCACCGCCGTAAAGTCGCTTGTCTATCGGTCTTTTACCGGATACATTTCGGAGAATGTGCACAAGAACTGCACGACTTGGTTCTGCCCTCCCCCTTTTTCCATCGGACGTCCAGACAAACGGAGAGGCGCCATCCGTACATGGTTGATATTCCCAGGACTCGTACGAAGCGCTTCGCTTCCACTTTTCTCGTGCGTACTGCGAAGGAGTGGAACTCCTTACCGTCGTCAGTTTTTCCCGATGGATACAACATGGGTGTCTTCAAATCGAGAGTAAATAGGTTTCTTCTAGGTAAGCGTGCTCCATCTTAGACCACATCAATGCTTAACATCAGGCAGGGTGTGGTCAAACGCGAACCTATTATGAATAAAAAAAAAAAAAAAAAAAAAAAAACCAGGTGGTAAGTCTCTTCAGCAAGAGAAAAAAGGAAGTAAATCCTATTATGTATTTTTTCCACCGAGCGTACATGGGACAACAAAGTTTCAAAGAAAGTAATTGAATATTAGATTGGCACTCGTAAATCGCTAAGCCAACAACGAGCGGCAGAAAATTGATGACAAAGAACTCAGATCTTTTTTGTAATACATAATGAATTCATTATTATATCATCATTCTGTGTAGTCATAGTTAACAACAAATAACATTATGGATAAAGTTTTACAGTGAATGAATGTTACGGAGAAAGACGCAAACACTAGCACTTAGACTACAACAAATTTGTTTTTCTCGTGAAAGTTTCTACATTTTCAGTTTCCTCGAAGGTGATTCAAACTCTGCTTTACCACGGTGTAATAATAATGTCACAAAAAAGGATATATATCTATGAAATATATCTTACAAACTTGGTACAAACAATTGTCTTATTATCACAATATCATAACCCATCAATTACCTATCAATTCATCAGACTCAGTCAATTTAACCACCGTACCTGAAGTGCAGCACTGCAGTGAATGAGAGTAGTGAATGATAGTAGAGAAGTTCTTTTAAGGTGAGTATTATAACTGCATCTGCACTGGTAGTTAGTGTAAGCACTTACAAAATAACGAGATGATAAAAAAAGCTTTGGACAGGGTTTTAACGCAGCGAATATGGCTATTGCGCAGATGAAAATATAGAGGGTGATTTCAACGAGCTTGTGAGAACAATGAATGGAGGGTTGGGCTTTGGGGACAATATGTGTGTGATACTATGTGGATGGATACTGGGGTACATGAAGACAGAAAAAGTATGGTATGATAAAAACAGGAAGAAGAAAATATATACAGGGTTATTGGTAAAATGCTAACAACCTCTTAGGGTTGACTTCTGCTAGTCCTAACAAACATTTTGAGATGTTTTTTATCTGATTTTTTTGTGTTTTTTCCCTTTATTTATGTGTATTTGACGGAATAAACACGAGGACCACCTGATGTTAAAAGTCTCTTGTGCCTGTAATTTAATATATCATATTTTTTATAACTTACCTCGATGTAAATATTCAAAACTGTATTCAAAAGGAGGGCGGCTCGATCCAGTGTTGCCGCGGCTTTTCTATAGCTGTCAGATACTTTTAAGTTCTGTGTCTCTTAATAAAAGACAATGCCTACTCAGAGCCAAGAGCGCCCGCCGCGGCAACACTGGACCGCGCCGCGCTGTTTTGAATATTTACATCGAGGTAAGTAATAAAAAATATAAAATATTAAATTACAGGCACAAGACCTTTTAATATCAGGTGGTCCTCGTGCTTATTCCGTAAAATACACATAAAACAAACACAAACAAATAAAAATAAAATAATAATAATACATCTCAAAATGTTTGTTAGGACTAGCAGAAGTCAACCCTGAGAGGTGGTTAGCATTTTACCAATAATGCTGTATAATAAATTTATATTTATATAGATGGTAGTCTTATATAGCATGGTTGTAGGACATTTTACGAATGCCCACCGGACTAATTACCTCCTTCAATTAGAAAATCTGTCGCCTAGCACCTAACGATGTGTTCCGGCAGTTGGCCGGCGGCCTGAACAACATCTTCAACCACAATATCATTTACCATCAAGTGAGATAGTAGTCAAAGAGTAAGCCTAAATGACATTGTGTCTTAATAACAGTAAAATTCTAATAATTTATAAATTATTAATGAATTCTTGTCGGTATTTTAGTTAAAAAAATGTTAATTAATTATTATTAGTTAAAAACCACTACATATCGATCGGAGGAAAGTACGATTCCGATATGAATAGTAATCACATTTTATCTCCTCGGCGATAATATCTTATTCCAAAAGAGAGTAACAAGATGCTAAAAGCATAAAATTGCTATGACACTCGTTTGAAACATATACAAATTTTCACCTCTACCAGGGCGAAAAATATTAGGTTTAGGTAAGAAACACGATGAATGCAATATTAAACAATAAGTTATTCCAATCTTACAAGCATTAACTTTTCCAAAGAGTACACAAGAACTAATTAAAAGTTGAAAGTAATTTTGCAGAAAAAGCTTAAGTAACAGTTTTGTTCAGGACTGTGATTATTGTATCATTTATTTGTGTATTGGGTAAGTCTTTTGTCTCCTTGATTGTGTGTTGTAAGGGATGTGATATTAGAAGCAGGTGAAACAGGGCGACTTTCAATAACGTTCACTTTTGAACACAAAAAGGCGTAACAAACTTCCAATTGATCGATTCTACAAATCCGCGAACATGTTTTTGATCAACTCTCTTTCGAGTCCTCATTCTATTCTTCCGTAACTTATAATGACTTCCAGTCACATAACTTTTTAAGAAGATAATATCGGCTATTTAATCGGCCAAAAGCGTAGCCGAAATTCACTTTATAAGAATGAGATTTATGAAGCTATTTTTAGCAATTTTTGCGCGGTTTTGGCTGTACCATTGTACTGCACACTTTCCTGTTATATTGTTATAAAAATCTATTTGTTTTTGTATGAGTCAGATGCAAAGCCATGCGTATATTTCTCTATAATGTTTTCGTATTCCAACATATTGACAATGATGGTATTTGCAGAAAGATTAGTTGGATTACTATTCCAGGTGCTTTTCAATATCACTAATTTAATATTGTTAATTTTTATTTTATGGGATTGTGATGGTATTCGACGTCCACCTGATTTTAACTTCTTCCTATAATAGATGCACTCAATTGTGACACACCCACGACTTTGTCAACTATGACGAAATGCATCTGTAATAAAAAAAACAGTTCACAGCGTTGTATAATTACTCTATAGGATATTCAGCTTCTCTTGTTTATGATAATTCCATAAAAAAATTGAACGGCACAGTCTCGAAATAATTTTGTGCTGTTAAATATTAAATAATTCGGTACATTTTATGATATTTTTCTATAATCGAAGTTTAATATTATATACACTTGCTGTCTGTTAGAAAAATATCCACGTCACAAGGTTTACATTTTTTTTTTTTGGAAGCACTTAGTTGCTATCTACCGTTGTCGGTCGTACAGCTCCATCGGGTTACACCCAGTTTTATACAGATACGGGTTTACCCCGAACCTCTATCCTTCCCCCCACCTTAACCCTTAACTGTGTCTGATGAGATTTACTCATCAGCAACATATCAGGAAGGTACCAAATTATCTCATTTTTGGGAGTCTTACTTATCTATACCTTTTTTTTCATAAAAACTAACGTGAGTTGACATAATTATTAACTATTATACCGGCTAGCACTCACGGTGTTTGGTCATTAGCATTTTACCAATAACCCTTGAGTGCATTTTACCAATAACCTCCCCGTGAGTGCTAGCCAGTATAATAGTTAATAATTATCTATACCTATTAGAAAATGAATTTCTGAAAGCCTAAATAAATATAACTGATTTATATTTTAACTGTAAATTCAAAATATCAATGTCTATATAACTCCACATAATGTGAATATCCATTCAAACTATGCCGTTACACATATTTCATTTCTATTATTCTTAATTCGACAAGTCAAAACTTACCCAGTAAAATTTAATTCAAATTTTACAATCCCCTTTCATCAACTTAAGGGTTAAATGTCTAAAAATCCTTTAGCACTACTACAATTTTACGAAAGGAACACATCCTTTATTAGGATTGCGTGACTTCAATTTAGTGTTAACAAGTACAACACCAAAAACAATATATAGACAATGCAGTAAGTTTTTTCATACAGACTTTGAACCCTGTTTTCACCCCATTAGGGGTTGAAGTTCCAAAAATCCTTAGCACACCTACATTTATAAAAAGAGTACGCTCTGCAATTTTCTATTTTCTAGTTCAGTTGATGAGGATTGTTCTTGAGATATAATATGTACAGATTGAATTGAGTTGAATTGAATCTCAGGAAATAACAAAGCCTGGTACATATCAATTACTTCTTTGGATAATAAAATTCGCAACACTTAGTATCAAGGCTAGTGTCTCCGCTTTCCATACAAGCGTAGTATCGCAATATTTTAAATACCAATTATTCAAACTCAGTGAAATTCTGCATGCAGGCCCTTGAGCCTCTAACCAATATGTTTCTGGATTGCCAGTTTTCCGTAAATTTAAGTATTTTTTATAATATTCTTAAAAATCATTTGGAACGGGAATTCTTATATTCACATTAATATGTAAATTAAGTGATAAATCGAAAAACTGGCAAGCCAGAAGCATAGATATTAGGCTCTTAAAATTAATGCAGAACTGTACACAGTTTTAGTATTTAAAATAATATGATGAAACTACGTTTGTATGGATAGCGCGTGCACTCTAGTCTACTATTTATGGCGCATTGTTGTTTTGGTTTTTATGTGATAGTGACGGAACAAGCACGAGGCCTATCTGATTTCGTACGAACGAATTGCACTGCTCCCATCACACTGGCCACTGAGACAAGTCTCATATGCCTGTAATTTTTCTGGCTCTCAAGGATTGCTGCCGGAACACTCTGTTAGAAACTTGGCGACAGATTTTCTACTTGAGGATTGTAGCTAGCCAGGCAAACATTTGCAAAATGCCCTTCCACCATGAGGTGAAGATTAGCCGGCGCGGTGGGGATCGAACCATGCACCTGCGGCCCGGCGGCAGTCCATAGCTATTACCGCTCAGCCATCAAATCTTCGTACGTACGACTCATGTCTCTGTCTTTGTGTAGGTATTACAGAATTTTAAAGGAAGTTATGGGTGATGATTTTCGTAATACCAAGCTCTTTAAATTGTAATAAGATGATCTTATTTCACAGTCGCGATCCTCAGCATTGAGGGAACGATTGAGAAGGAGAATTTAACCACTGTTATTTTTTTTTACTTATATACAATAACTGTTTTTGTTGCAGGCTCGTTGGACTACAATTAAATCGAATCATCGTGTTTCAAGCGGAAAAGGCACTCTCAAGTGTTGAAGTCCAATAATGTGGTCGGGCATGCGTCAAGTGTGCGCGCACGTCGGCCAGTGTACTTAGTATCGGCGCTATGGCCGTGTGGTGGGGGGCTCGGGTGGCGGTCGCCATGCGCGTGTGCTGCGTTACCGTGCTCGCGGCGCTGGCGCTCCGGACCGCGGCCGAGCCGGCGGCGCGCCGCTACCCAGCCGACTGGCACGACCGAGAATTGACACGTTCTCGGCCGCTCCACGAGATCTTCGATCCGGAGCCAGCATTGGGAGAGGCGGACTCGTTTGTGCGCCAGCCTCCACCACTACCAGCCGGTGCACTCCACCGGGAGCGCCGGCGCCCGCGCAACAACAAGCGTGCCTCTCACCAGCTGCCCTCAGAAATTGCGAGCCAAATGATGCTGCGTGCCTCACGATCTAGCCGACCCTATGATGTTCCCCAAATAGGTAAGTAGAATTAATAATCTATTTTATTAGATTTATAAATATATGTCACTATTTTATACTAGCTTCTTATGCAGATATCAAGTGGTTATTTCCAACAACATTATTTTTCTAACTCTACTCAAACCGATTAAGGAAAGAGAACATCTGTACCTATATCATCTTTATCTTTTCCATACAATAATCATTTATATGTACGTACATTTTAGTTTCATATTACTTTGTAGTCTGGTCATGATGTTATTCTTCATTTTTAAATTATAAATTGTACAAAAACTAATTTTATTAACAGTTTTGCTCGTAAAGGTTCTCACGGAGGCGTCACCTGTATCAAAATGTTTTTATTTTTCTACACGCGTACTTTTTACTTTTCAATTTAGTGATCAGCTGTCAGCAGATTAACACCAAGGACGTTGTTATTTCTATCCGTTCGGGATTTGTTACATTTCGAATTGTTTTTATTCTTAAAAAATCAAACTAAGCAGTTTCTTACCTTCGGAGTTGATGATTCGAATCACTTATCTCTTTACGGTTGCCGGTATGGTGCAATAAGTTACAAAGGGCAACGGCCTTGATTTTCCATATTTTTTATGGAATTTAAAATTCAAATAGTTCGTGATTTAAGCATTGAAGAGTTTACATACATGTGTATTGAAAAATAGTCTTATGATTCACATGCACGCTCCTGAGGATAATAGTTTTATGTGCTATATGACTTGGAATACAGATTAGTGGATTCGGGATTAGTCAGCAGAAGTAGAAGAGGGAATTGGGAATATAACAGTACGTTCTGTGCAATATTTTATCTAAGTGCAGCTAATTTCAGTTGCAATATTGAGGCGAGGCCAGCGGGAACCTGACTAGAATTCCGAGCATTATTGCCTGCCATGTGTGATTTGCAAGCAAGTGACAATATTGTCGCTGTGTTACATTGATGTGTTGGAACCTTTAGTTGGCACGTTACTGCTGTGATGCTGAAATGTCATGTCAGTGGCTATCGCTGATACATGTCCATGTATCAGCCTACTCAAATACCTATCTAGGTATTTTTTTCTAAATGCGAGATTACAGTTGGTCACTGTGATTATTAATGCATTTATAGAAAACTATTGCGTATATTCAAAAAAGTCTATCAATAGATCTTTTTTAGAATTTAGTACTTATAATATCTGAGTACAGATTCGCTATGCTTCGCTGTGTCTAATATATTGATTGCGTAGATGTGAAACAAATATCTAAATACAATACAAAAGAAAGAAGAAAAATTTTATTAACAGGTATGTTATACTTACATAGATTTTATTCTCAGGGTTTAACCGGGTCGTCCACCAGGATCCCCGAACTTGATCCCCTAGGGGATCCCGTTGAATTCCTACATATAATCGAGTACATAATGACTGTATAACTTTTCATACCGTATGTTATAAAAGTACAAAATAAAGTGAGTATTTCAAATTTGGTGAAGCTATACCAAAATATGCCGACAGTAACTTTGTTCAAAATTAAAATACTTATCTATATTCAAAAAATTAAATAACCATGAATCAAACATGAAATTTATAGGTATCAGTTTATACCTGATATATGTCTGTGTATCTATGTATATGAAACCTACCGTCATTATAGATGCGTCGCTGTGGTATACATATGTATGAAGTCAAAAACAGTGTTACAAAAATTACTTTCTCCGTTTGCTACAAAGTATAAATAACCATTGTGTTATTCAGTTGACAAAAACTATGGAAATTTAACCATAGGATTCTTCACGTTAGAGTCCCTAAACCAGAAGGACAATATTTTTTTCAGTTTCATGACGAAATATTTCAATGAAAGCTGCTCTGAGACTTCTTTGAGAAGATTTTGGCATCGCAGCACTCAAAAGCTTGTTATTTAGCGTTATTTTCATTGATTACGCCACAATTCCACATTTTTGGCCGGCGCAATTCTGATAATGTATTATTGCTAAGCCATTTAATTTATAATTTCATTGGTTCGAATCATCAACTTTTCGCTTTTGAGCCACTCATATGGGGTCGATGCAATAGATCTCATAATACAAGAATACATTAAAGTCTGTTTTCGTTAACAAAATACAGAACTTAGTTTATTAAAAAATTGGATTCTTTTTTATGGATCTGCCTAACGGCAACTCTCTTTGGGAATGTTTTCTTTCGTTGAATACCCGCTATCTCTCGGATAACTATGCAAGGCAATGAAATGGCAAGGAGCCCCCATTCACATTGACGTGAACACGAGTTAGTGAATGCTAGCAAGCTACTGTTCAGCGCATTCTTTCCCTGAAATCGGTTACAATATCTAAGGTATAATAATCCAAGTTTTAGTAGATTATTCTTAGAGACTTTAACCTTGTTATTGGATATTTTTGTAAACACCTGACTTTTAATTGTGTTTTATTATATTGCAACCAATGAAAACAGTTCAAGGCGCAGGAGCATAAGAACAGTTCCATATCGTTATGGAACTAGTAACTAATATAATAGAACACAATTGAAAGTCACTTGCACTCGTGCTTACAAAAATATCCTATGCTAGGTTAAGTGCTCTAAGAATAATCTATTAAAACTTGGATTATTCATTATTGTACAGTAAAGAACATTGTTTATTTTTCAAATGTATCGAAACGTAGTGAATATTAGAAAATAAAGAAACTAGGTATACACAGAAAATATAATGGCAAGCTTCAATTCACTTTAACTGAACTTGAACTGAATAAAAAGGGCAACATAATTAAAAAATAATAAAACCTTGTCCTTGTCACCATTTTCTAGAAAACCTAAAATATACCTGAAGGTACTTTAATTACCTTTTTTTCCAGTACCTACACTTTAAAGGCACAACAAAAAGTAAATATTAGAATACTCTAAAATACCCCTTCCATTATGCAGATAACTTGCGATTTCGCTTTATATTTCGTGCAACAGTATTTAGCAAAAGGCTTATTTATTTGAGTTAAGATTTGATGAATCTATTTCAATGGTTGGCTTTTACTATGACAGGTTACAAGCTTGGTCTCTTAGTACAATAAATATAGCACTAAAGTTGACGATATAGTTTACTTATAACCAATAAGTAAAGGATATATTAGTACTTCTTTATGGAAGGCAATAACAATGTCTCCAGTTGAGATGGTATACATTTCAACAGAGATAGCGATACGGTTTTTATATGGCATTAAAATAGATCTTGTACACTGCCAAGCTAAGTCCTGGGGGCCAACTCTCATCTCTTAATTAAGTCTTATTTTGATCTATTTATACAATTTTAATTCACACTACCACACAACATAATTCAATTTTAATTCACACTACCAATTCAACATAGTAGTATGCATTGAATCAAGTTATTTGGGCGATAAAGATAGCTCTATATGAACAATATTGTTTTGTGACAGCCCTGGTCCGAATCTTAGTATCAATATTTTAAACTTGAAATAATGACGTTGGTGTTCCATAATAGTCTTAAAAAGGTGGGAGTTGGCCCCTGGATTCCTTAACATAGTTCTTACTACATATAGTTTTGTCTTGTCAACTAATATCTATGAACAAAGTAGGTTCCATTCCTTGGCTACTCTACTTATATACAACTATAGTTATTCATAGACCAAGGTGTGCTGCGACGTCGTCTTCCCGTCACTAATTTTGCTGCCCTGGTTTGGAAGAAAGTTATAACTTGACCCGATATTGAAAACAATCAGTAAAACCAGGGTAGAAGCAAAGGCGTAGGTTGCAATGTTTAATTAATTCAATTTTCCGTATGGCCAGGAGCCAACAGCGCCCACTTTTACTTTTAAAATCATATTTGAAAGTCAGACAACTAATAAAGCTAGCAATTAGTTTCAATGAAACTCTTTAATCAACTTAAATATTCTTATCTGGAGGCCTCAGAATACACAAATTGCTCAAATTAATATTTTGTTCGTATAATATTTCACTAATTTCACATCTTAACTTCACGTCTGTAGGTTGTTTGCCTAAGGAGACTTCTAAATCCAATATATAAATGCGAAAAACATACAAATGTTTGACGTATAGCTCTCGAGATGGATTGTCTATCACTACAATAGGAACTGGCCAGATGTGTTATAATTATAAATGTAAAATGGAAATATTTTTAGGGCCCATAAATGTTTAGGGGCATGTACAAGTGTCTGTGTTGTAGGTTGGCAGGAAAAGCTCAACTACAATTATATTTTATATATGCAGAATAAAAAGTACAATTAGTATGTAGCATTTAATGTTTAAAGTGTATAATCGGCCATTGTGTGGAGTATAACTGGTCATTGTGTCTAGCGTTTGTAGACTATGACAAAACCTTCGATTCAATCGAAACCTGGGCCGTACTGCAGTCTCTACAGCGATACCAAATCGACTATAGGTAGATACATCGAAGTGCTGAAGTGTTTATATAGAAACGCAACCATGTCGACTCCATTATAGGATAAAGCACGGAACCAATCCAACTGCAGCGAAGCGTGAGACATTATTTCTCCGAAAATGTTCACGAATGCGTTGGAGGACTGCCTTAAGTTATTGAACTGGAAATAATTCGGTATCAACATCTATGGCAAATACATCACTCACCTTCGTTTCACCGATGACGTAGTCATAATGGCAGAGTCGCTTGAGGTTCTCAGTACAATGCTCAGCGATCTCAGTAGTTTCCCAGCAGTTGGGTCTTAAAATGAACATGGACAAGACGAAAATTATGTCGTTATGTCCATGTTGCACCCGTACCAGTAGTTGTTGGGAACGATACGCTCGAAGTTACTGACATTTACCTAGGACAGACTGTCCAGTTAGGTAGGTCCAACTTCGACAAAGAGGTCGCCCGAAGAATCCAACTCGGATGGGCAGCGTACGGGAAGTTATGCGACATCTTCTCGTCGAATATCCCGCTGATCCTGAAGATCAAAGTCTTCGGGCTCAGCGGGAACACACACTTCAACCAGTGTGTGTTGCCAGTGATGACATATGGCACTGAGACGTGGTCCTGAACCGTGGTCCGTATGGACAAGCTCAGAATCGCTCAACGACCTATAACGGAGAGAGCTATGCTCGGAGTTTCTTTGCGCGATAAAATCCGGAACGTGGATATTCGCCAAAGAACCAAAGTCACCGACATAGCTTTCAGAATTTGCAAGTTGAAGTGGCAATGGGTGGGCATTGATCGACGAACTGATAACCGATGAAGAAGAAAGTTTCTCGAATGGTTACCAGACTACGCCGCCGCCGGAGGACGTAGAGTTGGACCCCCACTAACTAGACTGACGACATCGTAAAAGTCGCTGGTAGGCGATGGTTACAAGCGGCTAATAGCCGTTCTTTGTGGCGTTCGTGTGGGGAGGCCTTTGTTCAACAGTGGACGTCTTCCAGCTGATATTGATGATTTAATTTCGTAATAAAACGTATACCGGAGTGATGGCAAGAAAATAAACTTATAGTAAAAAGGGCCGAGCGAGAAAATTGCAAGTTATCTGTATGTGCTATACATATATGTATATCTGTTTTAGAGCTAAAACTTATATTTCGTTTTGATTGGATTCCTTTAGGTTCTGTTATATAGTTAATTAAAGTACATACAATTATTTTTAGGTATTTTTCAAAATGGTAAAGTTACAAGTAGTTGTACTTATTTTTTTTATATGTTACACGTTTTTTTATTCAGTTCAAGTTTAGTCTAAGTGAAATGAAGCATGCCATTACATTGTTTGTATGTACGAATTTATTTTTTGTTTTTCTGATATTCGCTACGTTTCTATAAATATGAAAAATAAACAGAGCCAATAATTCTAAGCTTGCTTGTACATTATCTTTAACCACGTCCATACTTTTTTTTATGCCTGATAGGTTAGCTTTTGACCACTATCTCACCTGATGGTAAGTGATGATGTGGTCGAAGATGCTATACAGGCTAACCTAGAAGTACTGGCTCTCAAAGACAGCTGCCGGAACACACCGTTAGGTACTTGGCGACAGATTTTCTACTTGAGGGTGGTAGCTAGCCAGGTGGGCATTCGCAAAATGCCCTACCACCATGATGTAACGACTGCCATCCTAAGATAACAACCGGGACCGACGGCTTAAGGGCCTGCACTGTAGAGAAAGATGTTACATTTCGTCTTCACTTCTCGCGTTTTTAGTTCGCGTTTCGATAAAAATCTTCAAAACGGCTCAGTAGGCGTAGATTAAAACTTTAAATGGGCCGCTTTCTTGATTCACCATCTATGAGTACCATATAAAATGGACGTAATGATTTGGAGCGGAATACATCAATTCAAAAATTCATTCTGTTCTGGCTACTCAGCGAGTGTCCCCTAGAGAGGCTGACCTCGACTCGATTCATGTCCGACGCACCACGTACAAGCTAGAACGTGCAACCCTTACCCAATGAGTGCTGCCATATTTATTCTCGTTCTGGGGCAAACTTTCGTCTAAGTATAGACTGCTGCCGTTTCGACTGAATGAGCTCGTTAGCATTTCATGAAATGTATTTCTACTGACAAGATAAAAGTATTTTTTGAAAAGAGTCCCCTACTCTACATTATTTATGATTTTTGTTTGAAAACCGAACTAAAACGTGAATAAAATTATTAAAACAAACAGTTCTAAGACCTCTTTTATAGGCCAACTCTTAACAAAATTGTCTATAATTATATCAAAGCAAAAACACGATTCAATTCTCGATGTAGAAATTGAAATTTGAAGTCGTGTGTACACACTTTAATTCTGAAGGTAGAAATTGAAATTGGTTTTTTTCTATGGAATTTGATGTTAAGCGGTAACCTCTGCCTATAACAAATGCATCTCGTTGCAAGTGATGAACTGCACTGTGCCTATTATCCTGAGACATACAATTGTTAATTCTCATGTGCCTGTAATGTCGAATTTACTTACTGGCCCTCAAGGACTGTTAGGTTTTCTACTTAAGCTAGCCGGACGAGCATTCGCAAAATGCCCTTCTACAAACCATGGACCTGCAATCCATAGATATTACCGCTCGGCTTCATTTCTTCATTAATCATGAATTATTTTCTTGTATATTTGCAGTTATGTATCTGAATCTAAGGCAACAAAAGAAGCAGACGAAAGTAGCGTATGTGGAATAATGAAAATCAAATCATTTATCAAAAGTAAATAACACAATAAATATACGTATAATATACCAACAATACTGCTGGATGGTGTGGAATTGATAACTGAACGTGTCCCACTCATGTTTAATTTTCACATACACACAATTAGTATACACTATTATCTAAGCTATGGCGCGTTGTCTTTGAGCCTGATAGCGACGTCAACCGCGGATACTCCATTCACACACGTACGAACGGTACGCGATCACGCGAAGTCAATAAATCGCTATCACTATAGCAAAACAGCTGTTTCGGGTACCGTATTCTGATGGAGGCTGAAGCCGCGTCGCGGCGCGGGGCTAGATTGTATCAGGTTACCACCGGCCAATCTGGATAACCTGCCTTGCTTGATCGCCAATTGATTCCTACCGTACCTATCTACTATAATCAGAAAACATAGTTAGATACCTAGGTATCTAACGGCCACATAGGTAAATATTGTTCAACGCTAATATTGTATAACCCAAAAGTTTATACATATTTCTTAAATAATAAAGTAATTATGTTATACGTTTCTAAACGATGAAAACCTTTTATTTCCATACATTATTTTTAATTTAAAAAAATCGTAGGTATCCTCACAACAAAATCTTCATTTTGAATACATGAACATCGTTCTTGACCCCAGCCACAGGCATAGAGAATACAACTACGTCAGACTATAGTCAAATCATATTTGTCATAGTCATAAAACATTTCCATAGACATAGGATTTTTTCGCTAGTACATCCTAAGCCTATGAACATTTCCATCGTAGAAAGAGGTAAAAGGTTACCATAGACGGGATAGACTGCATTTTTAAAATAGTTGGCAGCACTGACTTAGGAAATATCATGGAGTGAAGAGACTAATGGAGTGCGGTTATTATAAGATAAAATACTAATACTTTCTAATTTTGTTATATTGAACTTGACACAAAAGAAAAATATGAACAATCGTTACAATAAAAACCGGATTTATTGAGCTGATTGGTTACTTCCGATCCTTCCATGTTGTTCACGCATAACCTAGTTTATAACGGTATGTTCCATTCATGAAATCATGAAGAAACATGAAATTATAATCTTACTCGCCATTTCTTTTGGCACGCATTTTTCTCAGAAAAAAACCACTCATCTCGCCGATTACGAAATATAGTCGTGAAAATGAATGAAAGGCAAATGCAGAGGTAAGGATCAGTGTTGGAACTGTACCATAGAATGCTAAGAACATTAATTGGTTACGCGCAACAGGTCCATTACTCACTTCCGACAGTCGGCTCGCCACTACATCTGCTTTAACAACCACCAAACACAAAATTGTGTTAGCATTTACTAACGCAATTAAATTGAATGTAAAGCTCTTCAAAGCCTGCAATACCGGAATTTTTCTAACCTTGGAATACTGAACTGCTGTATACATAAGTAAAGCGCAACGTTTTTAGCTCTACCCTCCGCGAGCAAAACGTGCGGCTTGTGGTTATACGCACCGGACGCCTGGTTATCGACACGGTGGAAGGCGGTACTAATATTGCCCTGTATTTCATAGGAGACAGTGCGATTATCAACCAGACTTCGTAGTCTTTCTGAAAGGGTTAGTGTGACCGTACGAACTGCTTTTTAAAATTAATAACTTAATTTATCGTCACTTAATTTATTTTAAAAACTATCATATACAATCGCATTATAAGCGAACATTACTCATAATAATAAAGTTTTCATACCAAAAATGGGAAACGGAGCTCTATGACCTAGTAAGAATGCTGTCTGTCTGCCCATCCATTCATATGTCACGGGTCTCTCGTAAATGTAAATAATAACTAGTAAATGTAATACTCACTAAACTGAAATTTAGATATTTTGTGTAGAACGTTGACCTCAAAAGGGATATTGGAATAGAAGCCAATTCAATATTTTTACAGGGGGTCCATTAGAAGTAGCCGAATACAAAATCTATTTTGCTCTAAAACATTTTCATCTAAAACTTACTGAGTAAAGTAAAATAAATGTTGATATTTTTTGTGTTAAGCCTGGTTTTTAAATTATCCGATAATTACATGACTGCCTAAAAAATGGAGTGTTATGTTTTGAGGGTTCATGTATGTATGTATTATATATATATTTGTGAGTTTCTTAATTCCACCATAAGTTCTTAACGGCTTTACCGATGTCTATGTATAATATATTATTAGATTTGTCTTGATAGCGCCGGAGACAGGAGGTATATAAAAAAGTAAAAAAAAAAACTGTCGGATTTTAGACGCCATATTGTGATAAAAAAAATTTTTTTTTATCAAACCCATCGAGTGGGGTATCAAAATGAAATGCTTTAAGAAACGATTCTATAAATATTTATAATTTGCAGTTTTCATTTCAATGAAACGATAACACGCTTAACAATAATAAATATTTTGCAGTCGTGTTTTTTAATTTTTAATTAAATCATACTTGTTCTATTATTGTTCCTAAGAATACATTTATACGCAACGAATATAAAAATCACTAATAATAGTTGTTTACAATAATAGTTAATTTGTATAAAATTGGTTCGATAACATTTTATCAGTTTGATACTTTTTATCTGGAAATTAATAGTAAAAGTGCAAGGAGCGCTTTCCATACCAACGTAGTTTAGTCATATTTTAAATACCAAGTGTTCAAACTTATTGAAATGTTGTATGCATATTGCTGAGTCTAATATTTATGCTTTTGGTTTGCCAATTTTTTTATTTAT
Organism: Plagodis pulveraria; assembly: GCA_963890685.1. Classification (NCBI taxonomy): domain Eukaryota; kingdom Metazoa; phylum Arthropoda; class Insecta; order Lepidoptera; family Geometridae; genus Plagodis; species Plagodis pulveraria. The sequence goes on from OY982962.1 coordinate 14,787,237, forward strand.
TACAACTTATTATCAAAGTTTTAAGCTGCAATCAAAACCAAGATTATTTTTGCTCTCACGGGTTGCTGCGATGCGGAACTCTTACTAGCGTGGCCCGTCTTGCACTTGGCCATTATTTTGGATTAACTTAGATCTTTATTTTATGGATATGTTGGAACACTCCACAAGAGAGCAGGTTAAAAAAATGCGTAGTCCTAATTGGTATTAAGGCTTTACAACCTGTAAAGGAACACAGCGGCCTTATAGCTAAACTCCCTTGCCCTCTCTCTTTTTGTCTTTTTTTTAATATTGTTGTGACAGAAGCTCGAGGCCCATCTGATGTTAAGCGGACTTACCTCTGCCTATAACAGATGCATTTCATCACAAGTCACAGACAGTTGTTAAGTCTCATGTGCCTGTAATTTCACTGGCTCTCAAGGACTGCTGCTGGAACACACATTTAAATATATTCGTCTTTCTGAGCAAACATAGTTCATTGTTTCATAAACCGGACACTAGACCTGCAAACAAACTACAGTCTACCTTAGTACCCTATTCGGGGCGATTGCTAAAGTGCGAGCCACGCGCCGAACAGGAAGCGATCGTCTCGTGGTCGGTCATCTACGCAGCTCAAACAACAAGTCAAACAAACCACGCTGTTGAAATAAAGCTCATTAAAGCACGCTCTGCAACGTGACACGGAAAATGCTCCGTCCGAAGTATAAGAAATATTTAGAAAATAATTATTTTCACGTGGACGTTGTTCTTCGATTTTAAAATCGTTCAATCGATTAAAGGTAATTGTTTTGTGTCTCTGTCGTTTTTGACAATGTTGTTTATGTGGAGACACGAATTTTGTTCCTCATTTAGATGGTTTTTTAATGAGGACTTTAATTTAGCGATTAAATATGTTAGTATGAAAGGGACTGAGTACCACGACACAGGGCCACCCTAGTGTGGGATTCAGGGATACTTGTTAACACAATACATGTTATCTGTACCTAGTTATATTTAAATTAGTTATACTCATATTTTACGTGTAAGTGTAGCCTAAGTTTCGGTATCAATAAAGTTTATTATTATTATAGTAAGGAGACTTCATTTCACAAAAATTTTGTTTACTCCAATAGTTTTGGCGGTACAAACAAAGTATATCTAGGAAACACGGTCAAGGGCCGGACGATTCTACATGTATTATTTGGTTCGTTATAAATTTGAATGTTATAATGCTCTCTGTGAAAGAAATTGCTATTAAAATCAGGTAATTTGAAGACTAAGCGCCATAACGTTTTTGAACCGTGACAGATAAGATGTTCAATTTGGGTATTATATTCCTCTAGAGATTAATATGTTCCTATCCTTGTCGGAAACTTGAAATAATTAAAGTATACCAAATCTAGGGACTTCAAGTGATTTGCTAAACCATAAACCAAAGATATTACACTTTTATCAGATTCTAGTTTGTTAAGTTAATTATTTCTCCAAATTATAACTGTGACTGTTTTTTTTTTGTAAAATTCCCTCGCTGCAAAGGAATGAATTCTGAATAATATGGTAATTCGTACACGTAACACGCAACAATTGGCGTTGAAATAAAATGTAAATGAGCTTTTCTTGGAACAGCGGAATGCCATGCTCGTGTCCCTCCACTGACTGACTAGTTCAGAGAAGCTGTAAACGCCCACACCACATTTGCTGTATATATATAAAGTATGTAACATTTGTGATAGTGGAAATAATTGCAAGGTTCGTTTATAATTTTTTTTTCCATTGGGCGTACGTGGTGTGTTCAATTCAATTGAAATTAATTATTTATAAGAATATTGTTCAGATCTAAATATTGTAGATTTTAAATACTCTACAGTTTCCGGTGTATACATTTTTAAGATTTTATGATTACATTACACATTCAGTCATTAAAACATACATATAGTACAATAAAAATGTAATACAAACGTCCGTAAATATAATTCATAAATCAAAATCACAAATTATAAGAAAAACATTGGCAGTATACTAAAATGAAATTAAATTAAGCAGAGGAGTTCAATTTTATGTAATTATAATCAAATTTATAATAACAAGCATTTCTAAATTAATTTATAAATTAAGAGCCAATTGAGTTGCTCTACATATATAACCAGACCATACCGCAACACTGACGAGTCATAGCCGTGTCAAGTGCTCAGTGCAGCTTCAACGCTTAATACGCCTCAAAGGCAAGGTGAAGACGTTTGAAGCCTTTAATTATCCATTTGGTTTTTATTGGTTTATTCGTTATATATACGATTGAATTGGAAAACATAAATTGAAAAATAAAGACAGCGTAGTGAAATCAGTTAAATTTCAAGTCCAAATTATTAATTTCATACATTTAACTGTGAATGACAAGCTAGGTACAAACTTCCTGATGTTGTGAATTCCAAAATCTCTCCGGTTTTCAAAGTAGAATTTTATTGTCGATTGTCGATATGTAGTATGTTTTTGATTAATCTCATGAACCTTAAAGTTGGTCCAGTCACATAATCCAATAATGACAAGATGTGTATTTCTGATAGGGCAGCTATCATATAATTGCTATTAAATCGATACAAGATTATTAGCACAGGTTGGTTTGGTTATATGAATGTTTATTCTATAGTTACTTATTATAGAAATTATTTTTTGTAGTTATTGTCGCGATTAATTATGTCAATATTCCAATTGGCACATACAAGTTCTTCTTGGTACATTTTTTTTTTAAATTTTATAAAATTTATGTCATTTCGCAGACCTATCAGTGTAACTTCTACTAATGCATATCACATAATATGGTTTAAACAGGGTTATTTCAACAGCACAATATTCAAAGTGATATAGAACCGAGCCATGTGGTTATACAGGTTTTACATTCTAAATAATTATTGCCTAGGATACCAGTTCCTCTTTTTTTTCATTTGGTCTTTATATGAATGAAACAAGTTTGTAGCCATTTACAATAGAATTCGACTCAGTACCACGTTTAACAAAAGTGTCTGCATTAGTGAGTATATAATGTCAATATTAGTAAAAAAAAGTTTTGGGAGTTTCAAGCCGTTTTTTAGTGTAATAATGAATGTTCCCTTTTTTCTTTCATGAACATGCCAGATATTTTCACTTCTTTAGGGCTTATGTACTATCGTAATTTGATTAGTTCCGCTCATAATTTCTGTAGGTTAATGTTATTCATTTTAATATTTATTTTAGAGCAAATGAATTTTTCGAGATATATTACTGGAATTTATCATGTCATCAATGTAACTATTCGATCTTGCTACTTTGAGATAGGGGTAAAATAGTGTCCTCAATAAAATAACTTGCCAGTTTCTCAATATACACATAATATTAAACAAATTACAATGTACACTTCAAATGGGCTTTTGTCATTGGACTCCACACACAAGAAATCACTATAATTTTTATTTGAGATAACAGACAAATTTTCGGCGCTAGACAGTATATGCCATGGTGTGGCATTAGGTTTTGTGCGCGCAGTAACATCATAAACATCGTTCTATTCAATCATCTCAACTTGATATCCTTTCTGAATACCCAGTGACTCACCCAATATTAAAATTCGAGGTGTAGCCTTAATGGAGTTTTTGCGGTTGTTAAGATGTAGTGATTCCCTGACTTGCTATTTCTCAAAATAAAAAGTTTCTTAGAAACGGTGAAAATCTGCGTTAGAAGAATATTGTGTCTAAAAATTTATTGTATCACTCTTTTGTGGTCTTGAGACACGTGCGAATTTAAGATGTTTATCATCTCATATAACCCTCTTTGAATGTACAGTAAAATTTATAGTGTTTTCATTGGGATATTTAAAAGTCTTTTCGCTATTGGAGTGCATATGCGTTTTCTTGGTGGTGATGTTGTGGAACATGTGTCATCTGTAAATTTTTTGGGAAGTCAATGTTTTTATTTTTCTGTTAAGGTTGTCTATAAGCATGCTATTTCAGATTCAAGATTATATCTTTCTTCATGAGCTCAATTCATTATAAAAACAGACTATATATTTTTTTTGGAGACTTAAAACATTTTTTCATTTCTAAATATAATTACAAGCACTATCGCGTGCTAAGCGAAATATATTTAACAAATTATTGGAGTACAAAATTTTATGCCCAAGGCATAAAAATTTTTACTCCAATAATTGATTTTGGATTTTTTCATTGACATAAATCACGTGGAATCGCTACGAGTGGTAACATGGTCGAATTAATTGTTGATCTAGATCATTCTACATTTGAAGTTCCTAGAGCAGAGCGTGCTCTTCTGTGTCTCCGTATAGTCATAAACTCCGTTGCAGTTGAAATTTCAGATACCCACTTTTTGTGCGCGTTCCCCTTGCACAGAAAAAATACCTTCTTGGTAGTATTCGATAGGAATATAGAATTATATTTCGATAATAGCAATTATTCACTTGTCATACATCATAGATCTCTGGTTAACAATCAGCTGATCTTTCAAATGTTTATGTCAAGACAGTGCCGGCTAATCATGATAAAGCGTGTTGTTGAAAATTGTTAAAACATAAAAAATTGTGATGTAACAGAAAAATTAACTATTCATAATGAAAAGTGAAATGTGGTAATTTAGCTCTTGTGGCTCCGAAATTGTGTTTAAAGTATTCTCCAACTTGATTGTAACCCCCAAACAAATTTTTCACTTGAATTTGTGTACTTTAGTACAGTTTTATCTAGTATTGCAAAGTTAAAAACAGTGAGAGACGTAAGAGGGAGCTGCATATTACTATGCTTACATTTAGCCATCAGAAACGAAAATTGGAATGTACATATTTACAATGATTTAAACACAAAGTTATTAGACTAAAAAGTCCTAACCGAGCGTTAAACAGTTTAGACCATCCCCCAGGCTCTTATAGCATCAAATACACATTTATGGTCCTCAAATACATATTTAACTATAAACACGGTCCTTTTATTTCATAAAGTAAATTTACTCAAGATGAATGTTCACTTTACTCTTGGTCGTGAATTACTTGCCCGTTGCCCTTTACGTTGCTGATCCATATCCATTAGACGCAAACTAACATGTTTTTTCCATAAAAGTAAAACCAAAGAACATTGCCTTACTCGTATAACTAGCCTAGCATTTCATTCATTACCCACTTTGAGTGTGGCAATGATGGACGTTATTTTGTACGCGTTTTAAATCTTGTTGCCAGCTGGGATACAGATATTCCAACTTTTAATAATTATCGTACAATTAGCTCCCCATAACCCATAGTCGTTCCAATATTTACATACTGTACCTTTTTTAATATTCTTACTTGACATACTTGATCTATATAGTTTAATTTTTAATGACATTTGATTTGAAATGCATTTTCATAATTTTTCATTGAAAATGTTTGTAGTAAATTTATTTAATTAAGTGACGTTGTATAATAATGATATTGTTTTATATGTATCAAGTTAAATGAATTGAGTCAATCTTATGTGTGCTGTATACTTATAACAATGTATAAATTATGATAATAAGTGTAAGTGGTAACTGCCGTGCTTATTATAATATATAATAAATAAATAATAAATAATAAATAAATAATATTGACAGCATACATTGCACCAGCAGCGTAATGTGGTCAGATACAATCTGAGGTACCTAATTTTGCATCTCTTTAATGACCACAGGAAGAAACAATTATTTAATGCGTTCACGCGTAGGTACTTCGTTTGAGTTAGCCACGGAGTTCTTACATATGTAAACATTACATATTTGTTAAGACAGTCAATTAATACACAGCTGACGACATTCACATTTTAAAGCTGATTTATATAAGGTACTGTAAGTTAAACACGATAACTATTTCCATGAGTAGATCTATAAACTGTAGTTTTCACACTGTGACAGGGCGTCTGGTGTAAGTGCCTTTACTTGATTAAAGTAACATTAATGCTGATTGGTACACTAGCAAATGTTTGCCACTGCTGTAGGGAGCAAGCGACTAAACACAAGACTCTGTGTGCTTCAACTTCTCCATAACAAAAGCGCCCACTTACTCTGCGCTTAAAATAGGGGATTCCTGCACATCATACCAGTTTACACTTCTGGACCGTCTTCTCACAGCCTTGATTTGGCACCGAGTGACTTCATTTTATTCCCTAAAATCAAATCCGGGGGATACAGTTTTCATCGCCAAAATATGCATGCTGCATGCTGAATTGGATAAGCGATTTGAAAATTGGTTTAAACTTACTGAATCGAGCTACAAAATCACCCATATAAAGCTTCAAAGGGCTAAATTCCATCAAAATTTGGTAAGTATTGTTGGAACTGTTGCTAGCTTAAGATGTAACCAAATCTCGTATATTTGTAATTTTGTAATATAACCAAATACTGACAATGGCAGAAAGTTAGAGCACTTTTTGTAGGCACATTAGTTTTTGAACGGTATCTCGACAGGTTAATTTTAGCATAGTCAATATTCAAATATATCTCGTTCGAAACTCAAAGCACTTTTCACTCTCTAGAGAGCAAAACACGGTTTTGTATACTGTTTTCGAGCTACAAAAGCTCTAATTGGTGAATTTAAATTAATGGTATGGAATATTCAATTTATCATTTTACTATTAGGTAACTGGTTCATATCGGTGTAGAAAAGTTATAATCAGATATCATACTTTATTGTACAACGAACAACTCTACCAGTGTCTCTAAATAGCCCGCCCGCCTTGTTTTTTTTTTTAATATCTTTTAACTATCTTAATATATTGCAGAATGTTATTATCTTAACTCATACCATTCAACTATCTTATAAACTTTTGGTATTGCTTGCGTAAACAGAGAGGTGTATTGAATAAAAAAAAGTCTAGGAAAAAGGGCCAGTAATTATGAAATTACAGGCACATGAGACTTACAAACTGTATGTGTCATGGTGATGGACGCAGCGCGGTTCGTCACTTGTGACACACCTGATATATGCAGAGTTTACCGCTTATCATCATCGATACCGCATCACCTTCTTGCGATTTCCATCACAGTGACAAAAAAATGATGCCAAGATTCACTGGAAAGTTCAAGCCAAAAAAAGTTAATGAGCTACTGCTTCGCCACAAGAATTTGTGCTCGCTAATTGGTCAAAGTCAAAATCCATTTATTAAATTATGAAGTCTACAACGCTCTTATGAACGTCAATTAAATAATTTACTATTCAAATATTCTTCTGTCGCGTTCAGAAAAAATGGTATAGAGGCACTTCGACAAGAACGGCGAGAAACTCAGGGACATTCTTGTTATATATCTTTACTCTTGAACAATTTGTAAGTGTATAATTTTTTTTATTATATAGACAATAATAATATGATTGGCGGTGGTTTGGAAGAGGTGGAATATCGCAAGCATTTTTGTCTTCTAAATAATCACCAATTTTATGATACGCTTTTGCAATTAAATTCTTTTTTACATGCAGCTTGAATTTTTCTTCTGTTCGAATATCTTCAGGATTTTTATTATAAAATGACACTTAATGACCTAAGAAAGACTTTTTATTTGTATTTGCTAATCTAAAATCTGGCACCGCTAGTTTATTTTTATTTCTAGTGTTGTAATAGTGGTGCTCACCGTTTAATTTTAAGTTACCTAAGTTCTTTCAAGTATACAATATATTTTCAAGAATGTAAGAACTTGGGAAGTACTCATCGCTTTAGTACCCTACAAATACTACTACTTTTGTACAAACTTCCTCATGCTTATGTGAACAAACGGTATCTAGCTATGGGCCTTACTCTTATTTATATTTTATTATATTATACTCGTTAGTGCTCGTATAGAATCCAAACTTGCTTATTATCAAAGTAAGCAAAGTCTGCTTATCTTGGAAATGGCTTTTCGTGAAACAAAATACGTAAGATAAAAATCATCGAATAAATGGCATCTTTCGGTTAACGAAAACCGCATAATGCAATTGTTTCAGTTATGCGAAAGATCACGCAGAGACAAAGACTTATTTTCACACTTATGGGTTCAGAAAATAACACAATTTATATACTTATTCTAAGGTTTTTCCCAATAATGACAGTAATTATTCATCTGGCATAAAGGAGTTTCAATGAAATACAATAGCTCAGTTTTAAGAAAACTGGCAACATTGTAGCTAATTCAACCAATAATAGACCATTTAGTGTTACCATCGAAAAAACTACTTTAATCAACTCTCAACTCTTTTTTGCTAGGTTATACTTGAGTTTATTCCAAGAGTAAAGTGAAAAATGGATGTTGACCAGAAGGGATGTTAGGTTTTTTTTATGTTATTGTGACCGAATAAGCTCGAGGACAACCTGATGTAAAGCGGAGTAACCTCTGCCTATAACAGATGCAATTCATCACAAGTCACGAATTGCACTGCGCCCGTCACTTTGAGACATAGTCGTTAAGTCTCATGTGCCTGTAATTTCACTGAAATCATGATTTAAATGCTCACTGTAGCTTACAGATACGTTTTCTGCATGATTGGGAAAGCGTTTGAGTCCAAAAACACAAATACTATACGGTTTTGAACGACAGATTACTGGCCAACACTGCTAAAAATGAAGCGAACTGGTTTACTGTTTATTTAGTGGAGTCTTCAGATTTAGATACTTAGCACGAAATACCTTTAAGTTTATTTAGATGCAAGGTATTTATGCTATAATTTCATGTCCATCTGACCTAGATACGTAGGTCGCAGAGCATTCTGAAGTACCTCAAGAATGTGCGCCTGAAGTACGATAAACCTAGTTAGAACCGTGTGTATAGAACTTTAGTTATATATCTATTAAAATTGTTGATTACGACTGGCAAGTAGTAAGTACTGGAGTATAAAATGATTGCATAGGAATAAAATACCTATGTTGACTTTATACTATACCGTGGGGCGCCGGGCTAGAATGTCACCCCCCCCCCCCCCTCCATATCTTCCCGGGGTTGTCGTAAGAGGCGATTAAGAGTGCGCCCAAAGCCAGGAAAAAAACAGTTTTTACCCCCACTTCTTCCATCGCCCACTCGAGTGCGAAATACAACCACAGCCAGGCAGCAGCGTCACGATCGCAAACAGCCCTGCGCCGCGCTCGCTCAAGCCCCTGACGTTGAGCGCAGTATATGCGTTACAGTCAGATAAATTAAATCTATACCACTAAAACTAGGACTGGGTATTATTCATGAATACTTAAAAAACGACGGCTTCTATTGCTGAAAAGTACTTTATTTGCATGACATAGGTATTGTTCCAGTTGTGTGGATTTTAAAAAAACCTTACTAGCGGAAATATTTTGATAAAACTCATAAAAAAGAATCATCAAAATCAATTCGTATATGGTGGAATAATCACGTAAAATACATAAGAAGTACTGTCATTAAAACACTTCCTACTGTTTTGAAATTGGTTAAAAATATTATTTAATTTGTTTTTTACTATTAAAATAGCTTAACGGATATTAACGATATTTAGAATAGAGATGAATCAAAATTAACATTAAATTTAATTGCAAAAATAAGGTTAGATTGGAAGACAATCAGATAATATTAAAGGATTATTGAATAAACATACTTCCAAAAAGACATAGAATTTATTTCTAAATCAGTATTCGACAATCGACAAAATATGTTTTTCATTTGTGTAATGTAATAATCCAGGAAAAGCTGAACCTAGATATATCGGGACAGAATTACACGCATGGTAATTTTTAGGATCCAGGTTCAGATGGTTCTGGATGGTGATATTTTCAATTTTTTTCCAACCGCAGCTGCCATAAATCTCGCATTCATCGTATTTATGACCTCCTGTTTTGATTGAAAAGGTTGGCCAGTATCGTCTCTAATAAGATCTGTGAAGTCAATATTAGATACATTACATTTTCCTTTTTGTTGGTTTATCACATTCCATATAGATTTTGAGGTATTTCTACTACTTTCTATCAGTCTGGTGTAGAATTTAGATCTTTCTTGATTGATCATAGTATCATATTTGTTATTTAAACTGTGCAACACATTGTTTATTAAATCATGGTCAAAATACTTATTACTAATATCAGTAACGTCAATTAACAGTTTTCTAAAATGTTCTATGTCATTAGATACCCACGACTGGTATATTCTTTTCTGGTAAAATTTCTTGAGAATTCTCTTTCTCTGGTCTAATGGATACTTCGTATCTTTACTGACGGAGACCAATTTGTTGCACATATTGCGTAGTATGTGATTTTTGGACTCACCTTTCCCACACAATTATGTCTTTGTAATGACTTACTTCAAATTCTTGCATATGTACTCGAATCGCCATCCGCTATGAAGCGTCCATATATGACATACATATCAATAGAATATCCTTTTCAAAGTCAAAGTCAAAATCATTATGAAGGTAAATTACAAATTTTAGTATTGAAATATTCTACATTGTACTGCCACGTTCAGCAAATAAATTGTATAGAGCCACTGCGAGAAGAACGGGCAAGAAACTCCGGGCCATTCTTTTAAACATATTTTAACAATGTGTTACATACATACTATATAATAGAGTTATTACAATATTTGTTTAAATTATGTAGGTGACAGGCAATAGCTTGGCGGAGGCGGAATTGTCCAGGTATTTTTGTCGTTTATGTAATCAGAAACTGTGTAGTAGGATTTTTTAATCAATATGTTTTTCACATGCAACTTGAATTTCCCTTCTGTGAGCGTTGTAATATGTTTAGGAACTTTATTATAAAACCGCACACAATTACCTAAGAAGGACCTTTTATTTGTCTTTGCTAATCTTTTTAGATTAGCAAAGACAAATACCGGTACCGCTATTTTACCTTTATTCCTAGTATTGTAATCGTGATTGTCACTGTTTAATTTAAATTTACTCAAATTTTTACGAACATACATAATATTTTCAAATATATACAGACTTGGTAAAGTTAAAATATCAATTTCTTTAAAAAGATCCCTCACAGATTCCCTAGGACCCATTTTATATATGGCTCGAATTGCACGCTTTTGTATGATAAAGATTGTCTCTATCTCAGCAGCAGTTCCCCACAGCAATACGCCATACGACGGAAGTACGCGAAATAAACTAGGCGAGCAGTAGCTACGTCTGTTAACTGTCGTATCCTAAGAACTGCATATGCAGCAGAACTAAGTCTTCCGGAGAGATCATGTATATGTGGATCCCATTGTAAAGTGGAATCCATTTTGATTCCCAGGAAGACTGTCGCTTTGTCAATAGGGAGTTTATCTGGGCCAAGCTTTATGTTTGGTTCAATATAAGGAACATTTGGTAAAGAAAACTTTAAACATTTCGTCTTTTTTGAATTTAGGAGAAGATTATTAGCGGCGAACCATTTACAAATCTTAGATAATACATTATTTACATGCGTCAGTTCACTGTCTTTCCTATCTATTTTAAAAATCAGAGAGGTATCATCTGCGAATAAAACAATATCGCAGAAATCTTTGTCCATGCAAGGCAGATCATTAATATATGTTAGAAACAGAAAAGGTCCCAAAATTGATCCCTGTGGTACTCCCATTTTTACCAATGACCCGGAAGAAGTATTGCCACTTATTCCAACCCTCTGTAGCCTGTCTGACAGATATGACTCTATAAGATTCAGAGCTTTTCCACTAATACCATAGTGGTAAAGTTTCAACTCGAAATTTATAGGATATTCGTAGAAATTCGAGCTATTGAGATTACACAGCTGTTATACGTAACGTTACGTAACGTTCCTTTCTTGAGCTACTAATTGAGCTTGAGTTGCAACATTGTCCAAAACTGTCAACAAATTTCTGAAAGTAATTGAAGTAAATAAAATGCATGAAATAATGAATAGATTCAGGCGTTACTTTGCGGAAATCCATTTTTAATAATAACAAATACTTTTAAAATATTTTAAGAAAACATCAAATTAATATTTTAATAAAACACTTAAAAAATATAAAAAAATATCTAGTGACAATTCAAATTTAAGTGTTTTATTAAAATATTAATTTGATGTTTTCTTAAAATATTTTAAAAGTATTTGTTATTATTAAAAATGTATGAAAATGAAAATTGCTAGAACTAAACAAGAGTTCAAACCTATTTGTAGGGATTTCAAATTAATAAATATTTAGTAAAGTTCCTAGAAATCCCAAACGGGTGTTGCGGCCGAGTAATCACACAAAAGGTCCTTATCTATTGTTTACCTCACAAATCGGCAAAGCATAATTATTTTCCTGTGAAGTAGGTATGTTTCACTTCCATTTGACCCAGATGTAACGTTGTTGCAACCAAAAAAATAAATAGTTATAAATAAAATATACACATGTTTATATTATGAGAGATACTTACTCATTACTAATTAGCTCTGCAAAGGTACCAGGTTGGTCAATATCTGAATCGGTTTTGCGCTTCTTTGACCTAAAAAATAAATTCGGTAAATGACAAAGTTTATATAACGTCATCTAGCATTGGTAGTACTAACATATGGCTATCTTAAATACATGGAAATTAATTTGTAATACGAATCATGAATTTATGTGATACGAGTACCTGTTGTCGACTATACATACAATGATTTATAAACATTTTTGGATATACTGTGTAGATAACGTAGAACGCGGCACGGCCCGGCCGCATCTGAGCGTTAGCCCAAATTAAGATGGCACTAAGCATTATCAAATGTAGACTCAATTTGAAGGAGCATAGGGTGCTACCGTTAAATTTTACAACTCGAAGTATGTTTGTGAACGTAGTGTAGACTAGCAACTAGCCATTTCTTCTCAGTTCTACGTTGTCAAGCAATTTTGGTGTTTAGTTCAATAGTAAGTAGGCTTTATTCCTAAGATTATATAGTGCAGCCGATCATTTTATCTGAAAGGCCAGTTCTTCTTTATCAGTGAATAAACATAATGTAAATTGCATTTAGCTGGAATGGGGCCTAAATAATATGCATTATAAATTTGTGATTGAATTTAATTATACATATTATATACAACAAAATCAGATAAGTACAAGTTGATATTTATATTCAATACAAAACTCAACTTACCCGATCATTCCATCATGTTTTACAGTTCTTTTTTTCGCAAAAAAATTAAATCTCGTATTTTGTCCTTTCTCCCCATTTTCAAAATACTATTTACAGGCTTATAACTTCACACACAACACAAATAATTTTAATAATTAAACTTATTATTAAAACATATTTTATTAGCACAGTTATACAAGTTTATAAACTTAACATATAATACAGGCTATGTAACAGTTCTTATTCACAAAATAAACAACCTATTTCCCAAATAAAATTACGCGCTGTATTGCCAGACAGAGCGGCCGGAACCAACCTTCCACGTCGAGCGCTGCCCGACAACTAACCGGAATGCTGTACTCTATTTTTTGTCTAAATAGCTTCGTTTAAAGTCGAAAATTGCACGATTCAGTTGATGATGGTAATGGTATTGAGGTTTGGGGTACATTTTTTGGTGGAGTTTTATTTAATTGTTCTAAATATAAACAAGTAATAAAAAATGTAATCGATTATTCGACTAGAACATTAGTCTAGCTATTATATTTATAAAAAATAAAGTGGGGTTGTCGCTGATAATTCTGAGCATTTGAATTAAAACAGTTTTTTTTAGCGCGGTATCTGTTATTTTTTTACAGTGCAATGACGTTTTTTTTTCAAAATTCTATTCAATTACTGTACTTCTTCAAGATTATTCCCTGCCTCCTATATTTTTTTTATTGGAATATTTGCGTTCGTTACCATCAAAAAGTGTGTTAGAAAATACTCCTTTTGCGTAATTTTGGCATTGGGCCCACCCTTAAGGGTAACACAAAAGAATATCAGAATGTGGGCAGCAGCGCTTTCTGAGGAACTGATATCTCACACTGCGATCCCCAAGCGATCGCCTGCCAAACGTGGGGATAATGCCAACCCCCCACCCCCAAACTGGGGAGGCTGTGTTCAGCAGTGGACAATCCGGCTGATATAGTAATAGTAGTAGATGCTGACCTTATATAGGAAGGTTCACCTAGAAAATTGAAAATGATGCCCTTCTCCATCCTAGGTATTCCATCTGAAATCTCATACGAAGTACATATATGTTTGTATAAAATATCAGAGTACGTGGATCCTTCTTGAGTAGAGAAATATGTCTGATTCAGACGAGATATATTCCTGTACTCAAGAGAACCAAAATGTTCAGTAATTGTTGAGCTTAGTGTAAACATATCTATAGACTACACAACCAAAAGAAACATATATTCATCTTCATCACCAGACATCTTGAATAAAGCCTTACCCACAGAAAGCCACAATGAACGGCCATGAGCCACTTGTAACCATCGAGAACCTTTCTTCCTCATCTGTTATCGGTTCATCGAGCAATGTGGCCTGCTTATTTCCACTTCAACTTGCAAATTCTGGAAGCTATGTTGGTGATTTTGGTTCTTCGGCGAACTTTCGCATTCCGGATTTTATCGCACAAAGAAATTTCGAACAAAACTCTCTCCATAGCTCATTGAGCGACTCTGGGCTTTTCCATAAGGGTCGCTGTTAATGACCATATCTTAGGGCCATAAATCGTCACTGTCAACACACAAAACCGTTCAGTGCTTGAAGATTTTGGTCTTCAAGCACTGAACGGGAGGCTGAAAGTCATCAAACCTACGAGCTAGACGATTCTTAATAACTCTGGAAAAAAGCTTACTATAAACTTGGCTCAGACGCGAAATGTGCCTGTAGTTCTTCAATAACGTAAAAAAATTATCTCACTAGAGCAATTTATCCAGTTAAATTACACAGTGTAAAAGTTAGACCCACCCCGTGCGGTGAGTACTAAATTGCCTTGGCCTGTCAAGGAATATCGTATCTTCCTCCTTCGAACGAGTACCCCAAGCGGCATAACTAAAAAGTTATAAAATTTGGCTAGACAGGGAAGAAAGCTAAAGTATAGAATGGAGTGTTGAAGTTACATGGTAAATCATTATGGCCACTTAACCTGGGTTGCCAGAGTCAGGCATCCTAAAAATCTTTTTTCAGTTTAACGCGATGGACTTGGCAAAGTGAAGACCTTAGAATGCTCAGTAATCCTTCTCTTGACATGACCAGTATTTCATCGCAAACCAAAACGCAAGCTTTACTGAGTTTGGTAAATTAGGTTATGCCAAAACTACACTAAGACTAACATCAAACCAGAAATAGTTTTAAAATATATATAAACAAAAGACTATTACAAAAAAAAACTAAAAAACCTTAATGAAACTTGAGTATCACACCTTTAGCTCTCACCTATACTTATAGCTGCTAATATTTACATTTATACAGGGTTATTGGAAAAATCCTAACAACCTCTTAGAGTTGACTTCTTAAAAAACAGTTTGAGATGAATGGTATATTTTTTGTTTATCTGTCACGGAATAAGCACGAGGACCACCTGATGTAAAAAGTCTCTTGTGCCTGTAATTTATTATTTCATAATTTTTATTACTTTGCTTAATGTAAATATTCAAAACTCTATTCAAAGCGAGCGCGTTGCGGTCCAGTGTTGCCGCGGTGGGCGCTCTTGGCTCGGAGTAGGAATTGTCTTTTACTACGAGACTCAAAACCTAAAGCATAAGTTTCTATATATACCTGAAGCAAGGTAATAAAAAATTAGAAATAATAAATTACAGGCATAAATAAGCGACTTTTAGCATCAATCAGGTGCAAATTCGGTCCCAAACATAAAAAAAACATCAATCATCATCTCAAAATGTTTGTTGGAATTAACAGAAATCAACACTAAGAAGTTGTTTGCCAATAACTAAAAGTATATGTATAAAAATGGTTACCATTATTATCTAAGCAGCCAACAACTATACAATTATTAATATCATCTAAACAGTCAACAACAACCAAATTTAGCTCCTAATCTATTTTGCGATTACTATTTATTTACCCTAACTCTCTCAGCAAACATACAACCCTTAACTTGCCACAAACTTCGCTTCGTTCTTTCAATCAGGCCTATGTTAGGAGGTTATTTTCATTAAATATTATGTCAAGCGCGATAATTTTACACGTGTCGTGTAGGTGGAGCCCGGGGCGTATGGTATAAGGCTTTGTCGAAGAGACATTAAGTGGCGAAGTGTTATTACGTTGAAATATAAAGAAGTTATAATATATTATAAAAATATACAAATTCTGATTACGGCACGGCCTGAAAAAATGGCCCATTAAAAAAAAGTCACTTGCCTCCACACAAAACATTCAAATATTCACGTGCACAATATACGCCTTAGCTGTGAATTGTGATAAGAACGGACATAAAGCCATTATACTTCCGTCGTGGGTTTGCGGAAGAACTTAAGTTGATACCTACTGCAAATAAGTACCACTACCCGTGTATTCAATTACAATAAAAAAAATGTTGTCCTATATATTTGAATAATAATTCCTATAAGTTGGGCTATATTACATAATAAAGGAATAAATCCATAAACAGATCTAGCATAGTGTTACTAAAAATTTTGATCTTATTACCAACCAACTAAGTAGTAAATAAACTTATATTTTTGTCTATATTTTCGATGAAAAATAATACATAACTAGTAATAGTGATTGTTTATTATCTGTATAACATATTAATATTCATCTTATACTGTTTTCAAATAGAGTGGGCCTTATTCGATGACGGACTGATGGAGTCTCTTGAACCTAGTCATTAATATTGCGAAAGTGAATGGCATTATTTCCTTCGAAGAACCGATTATATAATAAATAATTAAATGAGTCTGTGGATCCTTACAAGTACCATTTAGCAAAACCGTACAGTTCTGGATGGATTGTGGAAATATTTCCAAACTGGACCCGAGAACTTTCCTGCAACTGTTTCCCTTATGCAAAACAATCGTAGTTTTCTTACAGTCTGGATATTGCGTTCCTGGTGATAAACTGAGGTTAACGGTAAGTAAGGTGTAAATAACGGGTGAGATTTTAAAACGCACTAAGGAAAAAGTTGAATGTGTTAGGACCGGAAGCGCTATATCAGTTTTAATTTAAGATATCAAGCTGGATATTTCTCAAGAATCTGTGATCTAAAGAAAAATTAGTAATGGGCAAAAGTCATAGGTTTGTACGTTGATAAGTAGGTCCTGGGTGTCCCCGAGTGTTCGATAATATAATATTTAAGCTAAGGTTTAATCAACCGAAACAAACTAGTTGTTGCACATTTTCCTGTGAAAGTCATAAGAGTCGACGAGGGGAAAGTAACAGAAGGTGGGCAGGAGCGCCTTATAAAGAACTGCCATCTTTTATTGCGATCTGAAAAACGCTTGCCAAACTTTAGGATTATGGCAAACCTCTCCTAATGGGGAAGGCGTTTGTTGCTGGGTCTAAATAAATTGGTTGAAAGTATTATACACTAACCAGTAAAAACACTCACGTTGGGGATCGATTACGTCAGTGTCCGCCGCGCAGACCCAGCTACGCTCTGACCCTGATGATGAGCATCTGACATGCTCGAAACCCGGGTCGAAGTTAGCTTAGCTATATTAATATGATCAAATAGGGTAAAGAGTTGCATTTTAATCTCGAGGTCCAAAAACATTGACCCTCAGGCCGGAGACAAGGTGTTCTTCGGTTATTAGACAAAAATTTGTAGCAGTCCGGAGTCTGAAGCAGTGCCCAGTTGATAGCAACAGGCTCGCCCCTTTTACTTATTATGGGACCTACAACATAACAAAAGAAATGCTCCTTGTCTGGGTGTCTGCGTGTCTGCTTATCTCATCGGGGATAGGTGATAGCCGTATGTCTTTATTGTAATATTTATTAAATAAAATATTTAGATGTTCATGAATCTAAAAACATATCACTCTGTGTATCTCCAACAGGGAATATTTATATTTGTGTACATTGTGTCTTAAAAGCCACGTTTGAGACGCCTGAAATGGGACCGTTACAGATTGGGGAATGAGACTATTGCTAACTACCGGGCACAGTGTTTCTTTATAGACTGCTATTAAAATATATTTGTTAAAAATGCGCACAACACATTCTGCTTGGAGATCTTGGTATTCAGGATTTGTCCTGGACGTCAAGCTTACAAAGCGACATTTGACGCCACTAACTGTTATTTGGCATATCCAATAATTTACGTTCTTCAAATCGATTTTTACATAACAATAGCACAATCCACAATTTTTACAGCACATAAAAGAGAAAACGGCTTCGTAATTCAAAGTGTGAATTACCGATTTGAAGTTAGCAGCCTAAAGTAAGCGGCCTTTTTTAAATTATCCGACCAATTTCAACAAGTTTTACTTAATCTTGAAAAAGAAAGGGGAAGTATCAATGGTAATCTAGTTTTATTTTAATAATAATGGGAAAGAAAGAGGGAAGTAAGACAAAAAAGAAGAAGGGGAAAGGACAAGCAGCTGAGTAAAGTCTTGGTCAGAAATTGCTTCGGTTTTGAATTCAAATTAAGATAAAAACTCTTTCGGAACGAAAAGCTCTTTCATAATGCTACCCACTACAAAAGGTAACATTTCGATAGGATATTAACGTTATGTTTGTGATAATGGCCTCACCGTCAATTTTTTTTTCTACTATTTCTAATAGAACGGAGCGATGTCTGAATTGTACGTTAATAAACGAGAAAATCTCACCTATATAAATAATATCTAGATTATGGATACCTTACCGCGATCGGGCTCTCGAATACCCATCGCAGATATAAATAAGTTATTACGTAATTAATTTTTAGCTCTTTTCTTTAGGTAATACTGCGATATAATGTGCGAAAGACCTGCTTTATAGTTGGGTGTGGCAAATTGTGCTTGTTATTTTTTTATAAATGCTGTGATACAGAAAGACAGCCATGTACGATGGTAAAACTACTTATAAGCTCGGAGACGTATAAACATTTTTTTATATTCCAAGAGAATGTATACCTACGGCTTGTGTAACTGTGAGGTACTATTATGTGTTGAGTAATAATAAAAATCTCGGTAGACGTCAGTGGAACAGCTGTAACAACTTGGCAAGAGCTCTCATTCGTATAAACGGCAATAAATGGTATAACGAAATTATGCAATTTTAATTATCATACGGTAATATACAGTTATATTCAATTAGCGAGTGTAGTTATATTCCGAACAAACTTTGTAGCATAATTACTGATGTAAATTACGAAGTTCTGATATACGACATGAGTTGAGAGATAGAATGTACGCCTATAAGTTTAAGTAGGTACCTACCTACCTAATCTCGATGATATTTCACCAAGTTTCCGCAAAGTCACTTGTTCACGTTCACGGTAAGAAAGCACGTTGTACTTGAGTTGAAACTTTGCTTTTATTTCGGTATCAGGTGTCCGCATTAATTTGAAAGAGTATCTTTCCACGACCACACGGCAACAGGTGAGGCGCGGCGGCGCAGGCGCGGCGCGCGCGTCGATACCGCCCGCTGCCCGCACTACCCCGCACCGCTCTCTCGTCTACCTTCGCCCATTCACACTCGCACACATTCATGCACTTATACCACATGAGTAAACGATACTTTTAGCCATCACATTCAACCTATATCGGTTTCAGAATCGTTAATACAAAAATATTTGCTTCTAAAAATAAATATTTTACTCGTAAAAATAGGTTTATCGCAAAATTCAATACATGGTTGTTATCAATCTATACAGGTCAACATACACGCAATAGAGGACCTTGGTGTGACTCGACCTCCGCATTACGGTCGTTATAACAATAACAACAGAGTGAGTGGCATAGACACGCCGACGTTTATTGACAGCGGAGAGATTAGGCCCGAGGGAAATCATCAGACAAGGAGGGGCAAACTGTAGAGGCACATGAATAAAAAACGCAAACTTTTTACTTTTGTGTTTCATATTCATGTTCTCAAGGCATGACATACCGAGGAGTCATTCTGTACCAAAATGGAGAAGCGGTGCACCTGCTCATTTTAAAACTACCAAAGAGTTTGGCTCTAATTGAACCGAAAGATTCTCTCTATTATATTTTTTAACGATACGATAATTCTTTAAAGATAAACTTGTTTCACATTAACTATATGCTCACGTTTGGTCGCTGTCTCACCTGATGTTAAATAACAATTCATGCAATGCGAATTCGCCGATATTACATTCAAAATACATACCACATTGAATCTAAGCTTAGGAACACACAGATTGTACTTCTGCTAGTAAGTGTAAAAAATACAGACTCGGTAAATTAATCACTGCTCAGCAGCACGCATGATAAAAATCTAAAGAAAGCTTTTGGAATTACAGCCGCGTAGCAATATCACATTTTCTCTAGCATTATAATAAATTACTATGTTGATATGGTCATCCGAAGATAGAATGAGGATAGCGGAATTAGATTATGTAATAGTTCCAGGGCACGTACGAAGATGTTTCCGATAGAAACTAATAAACTTGCAGCGGTATACCAAGTTTTGACGTTAGGTATGTGTTATAAGCACTTCTTCTCTCTTATTATACTTATATAATAAAGAATGGTCTTGTCTTAAAAAAGTGTCATGATGATGGGTCTATTAACTCATCTCTCTAAGTGTGGGCTCAAATATATATTGGTATTTAGCCTACCCAACCAATTGTTTTCCATACAAGATCAAATTTATGACTGGTACAATTCCAGCAGCTTTTCTACCTGCCCAGTGAAGAACGCCTCCCATTAGGATGCCAAGCTTGTGGCTGCCAACAACCAAATAGTTGAGAGATGATGTCAAAGGAAATGGAGTCTGTTCTCGGTACGGTTAACATTGAGGACAGTGCAGTCAGTACAAAATATAAGAAACATGTCTGAGTCTCTGCAGTATTAAAAGTTAAAAGACTTGCATTCACCCGAATCATAAATTGCTTTTACATCTCGTTAGCCGGCTGCTCGGGTATCGGATAAGTTTCTTGTTAATCTCACGTTCCATGCTCATCGTGACTAAAAGAGGCCTTTAGTAGCCAAAGTTATCAGGGGTACCTTTTTGAGCAAAATCTATTGTGCACATTATATAGCTACCAGGATAATCATGTTTTACTTGTTACTATTTCTTCTTCTATTAACCTCGCGGCAAGACATAAATCTTACGCAATTCGTTATATTAACTTTTGAGACAAAATACTCATGAAATACAAGTTATTTTTTTTATTTTGTACCAATTTTGACAGGTTTGTAGCATATAATAAAGAACAGACTATCTGCTACTGATCTGTACAGGCTTAATACCAAATTAAGGATATATTGACCGACGCGCGATCTAACCGTCTCCGTTTCAGATTGAGGAGAAATTTGAGATTCCGTATGTCTATCAAGCGGATGTATGGTTGTTTCCCTGTACCTACAGTTCCCATGTCTCAACCGATTCTTGTAAATTTTATAATCCATAATTATATTGATTTGTTGATTCAGTTTTTAGAAATTGTTCAATACGGTGGCGGCGCAGCGGCGATGTGGGGTGTGAAAACGTTAAAAAACATATTTCAGTCTAGAGGTCTGCAGCTCATTCAGCCACTGATTACATAAATTTAAGAAAATACACATCTTAAGGAATATTACATCAACATTTCAAATAGTTTTCGGCTTCTTCTAAATGGTTACTTTTTTGACAGAGTAGTTGTAGTCGTAACTTTCAGGGTTGTTCTTTCTCTCCTCTCTGTTTCTTTTCATTCTATTAGTGATATGCAGCAAACTCTAATTCTTTCGATCTTATCTTACACAATGACAAATAATGCAAAATCATTATTGCGCCACGATATATGGACATAGCAGTTGAGAACGCGAGCTGGAACGATGTAATATAAACTTCCAATAATGCAAAATCCTTGTAGAATAGATTTATTGGTCCTGGATTAAGCCCATGATACAGAAATCATCATTCTTCTCCAGTGCCACGTTTTACCTAATGCTGAACTTACTTTCATATATACGTACCTACATGAAATTAAGAAGAGATGAATTACTTAGCATTCCATGGATTCACCGTGCGGATGCCGGTCTATAGCGTTGCAGAGGAAGAGACCAGAGGGGCCTGAGACTTGCAACCCAGAGAGTAGTGCTACATATACTAATTTTATTTGTAACATTTTAAGGAAAACATCATTAAAAATGTTAAATTTTAACACCATTCAATACGTAGGTAGATAAACATCTCACTGAAAAAATATTTAAATTGGTTAATAATAATAACTTAAGTTTTGAAAAGAGTTCGTGATGGTAATTTCCTACAAAATATTATTGTTGTAATGATACGAGTACTTTTACGTTATGATGTCATCACCTCAGTACACATCGTCTTATTATAATCATTTCTTGCATTCCGCTGTAAATCAAACGGATCATAAGCTTACACAGCTGAACAGAAAGCATTGATGTTCGTTACTCGTTTAGATATAGCTGGTGAAACACCTACCGCATTGCGAGGCATGTTTTCCGACATTTCGCATCCATCATACTAAAGTGTGTAAGACGCTGTAAAGTAATATAGTCGTAAAATCGCCAGTATAATTCCTCCAATGACGCATCTCTTCAGCCTTTCCCTAAAGGCTCCTGGGATACCTGTCAAGAAAAGATATCCTCACAGACCGATAGTCTACTGGAGACCTTGCGTGTGCCACTCATATCTGAAGCGAGGCCATTGATAAGCATAAAGAAGCGCTCGCGGTCTCTCTAGGTATTTCAAAAACCTTTGATACGGTTATAGAACTAGTAGTCAGCTAATCTACATCTATACTATCCACACTATCTACATCTACAATATTACAAAGAGGAAATATTTGTTTTTTTATATTTTTGTATGCAACGAATAAACTTAAAAACCACTCGACCGATTAGGATGAAATTTGGTATGGAAATAGTTTTAGTCCCGGGGAAAGACATAGGATAGTTTTTATCCAACTGCGCAATAAGATGTAAATGGTTTTGCGCGTTAACCGACATACACGCGGGCGGAGCCGCGGCCGGAAAGCTAGTGTATAATAAAATACAAAAAATAAAAAAAACTACTTAGAGCTTTGTTATATATGGTCATTTGATTAATTATGATATTATAATGTAAGAATATGTACTCTAAAATATTACTGAGATAAAAACTGATAGGTATACCTACTAATAAATAAATAAAATAAAAATGAATAAAATAAAATAATTATACCTAAATAAAAGTATAAAAATAAATAAGTATAAAGAGGAGATTTATTCATTCGTATTGTATTTATAGGAGCTCAAACTGGATAATATGTTTTCAAAATGTTTCTCCATTTAATTTTAAACATATGGCTGTAATGTATTATATTATTATGTATTATGTTTTAAGAATAATTTCGGAAAGCCATTTTATTTGATAATACAGTCGATGGGGTTCAGAGTTTTTAAACTTTACACAAAAGAAGTTTGTATCATTAATTCCCTTCCGATGTAAATATTTCAGTTCAAAAGTATTACTGTGACCGTTACGTGTTCTAAAGGGCTATCGTGTACATTGATTTGCGGTTTTTCATCGATATTGAGCTCGTACGCGAGCAACTATTGTTGTAGTATAGATACCGCATTAAATTCTGTTACTCTGATTAGTTCATGTTAGTCTCAAATTGACATCCCTGAAAGGTATGTTTTGCTTTTGCCAGAAAAACAATATTTTAGTATACTTTAAACAGTATTTTATCGTTATAAATTACTGTAAAAAAATGCTTTAGAGTAATATTTTGATACTTAATATTAGTTAATATTAAGAAGATTTTTTCAATGGATCAAGTAAAATGTGTTTATTCAAATCAAAAGTAATTCTTCAAAAAAGGACCCATCGGCTTTTCCGTGATATTGAAAGGTAAATGACTAAATAATTCTTACATAAATGTCCTTGCAAACTCCAAATATAACAAATACGAATATCAAATAAACAGCATGTTCACGATTCGGTTACCTTTAGGAGACTATAACGCAATGTGGCAGATTCGTATATTGGAAGTAAGATATTGATGATAATGTTTTATTATGTTATTTCGTTTTTGTTTAGCTGTACATTTTCACACAATGATACATAAATTATATAAAACGATATGTTTTATGCATATGTTAAGCTACGAATTTAAGGTTAGATCGCATGGTGGAAGAAACCTACCATTAGAGTATATTATAGAAACAACTAGCTAAACCGTTATTTAGTAGTTTGCCCAATGTACCTACCGATTTCCAGGTAGCGAGTTTGTCAAGCATTTGACAGCCGTTAGTCACTTACGCCTGTACGTGCCTTAAATAGATTCTTATTCCATGGTACTTGCATACCTGAAGCAGTGATGGCTCGGGCATTGGCTATAGACTGCCGCGCAGCAGGTCCATGGTTCGAGCCCCGCCGCGGGCTTGAGCTTCACTGCATGGTGGTAGGGCATTTTGCGAATGCCCGCATGGCTAGCGGCTAGAGTGGAAAATCTGTCGCCAAGCACCAAACGATGTGTTCCGGCAGCAGTCCTTGAGAGCCAGTGAAATTATAGGCATATGAGACTTAACAAATATGTCTCAAGGTGACGGGCGCAGTGCAATTCGTGACTTGTGATGAAATGCATCTGTTATAGGAAGAGGTTAGTCCGATCAATGTAGGTGGGTCACGTGCTTGTTTCGTCACAATAACATTAAAAAAAACTATCGATAGGTATAGACCCTATCAAAGCCCTTCAAATTATCCAAAGAATCAACTAGCACTTCCCCGTACCTCTTGACGTGATTGGCACATACAAAAAGATATAGCATGACTTGGTTTCACTTAGAACCAAATACCTAATCTTAGTTCTGTCGTAAAGTAATTTGCGTAATATATGGTCTTATTGATTGACAATTTCTCATTTACCCTTTAAACTCCAGCCTTTTGGTTTTAGGAATAATCTATGCAATTAATGACTCGTATTTAAGCGCAAATAAAATAAGTATCATTCGTTAACGGAATATATATGTATTTCTTATAACATCCGACGAAACACGGGCTACATAGAGAAGCATCAAACACGAAATCCTCAAAGGAATTACAAATCATCGCAATTTTGTAACTTTCACGACACGTGGTGACTGCGTTGGTATGGTTTCTGTGTTTGGTGACGGTAAGTTCACCAAAAAGTTTTTATAACTGCTCTTATTGCTATATCCATAACCATCCATATTGGAATAAAATGTATTAACTACAAATCTCGCGGTGTCATTGGTCCATCTAGTGAAGGTTTTTGTTTATGCTATCGTGATGGAACACGCTCTAGGCCCACCTGATGTAAGCGTAACCTTGGCCTATAACAGATGCAGTTCGCGAACAAGTGGCGAACTGCACTGCGCCCATCACCCTGTGACAGAAAATTATCTAGTCTCATGTATCTGTAATATCACCAGCGCCTATGTAATTTCAGCGACCCTTCAAACTGGAACATAGTAATGTGAACATTACTGTTTCTCGGTCGAAATATGCATATGCCCAAACGAACTCTCACAAAGATTTCTGTTGCTAATAAAAGTTCTAGGTCTACATGTTATTATGATAGAGTCAATAATTATTATATTATTAAAAATATAAATACTTAAATAAAAAGCAATCTTTATTTATTCTTTATTTTTTTTATGGAAATGACCGTTGGAGTACATTTTTGTTCCGTACGGGTATTGAATCCGCGTCCTCCGATTTTGCGCCGATGCCTAATCCATTCGGGCACCGGAACCTTAGTCTAATGAGTCGAAAATTTGTGCTCCAATTTTATTACTTTAACTGTCATAGGGGACGGTGCGCGGCCATCAACTAGACTACTAGACTTCATCTCATTGAAAGAAGTGCTTTTTCAAACACTTAACCTTGGCAATGATGTCACTACCCTTCTATATTTCTAAATGAGATTTCAAGCACTATTGCGTGCTTAACAAAAATCACATTTACAAATTATAGGAGTACAAAACAGGTTAAGTTGTACTATTATATGTGTATTAATAATAATGTGTACCAATATTTCAATAGTTGAAATTGGGAGCAAATGGCAGTCATCGATGGAGTTCTTGGCTTTATCATTATATTAACACTTCGACTTCGCGACATATTTCAATGGCAAATTATTTAAAACTCTCTAGAGGATATTTAAAAGTCAGAGCGTATCAGTCTATGTGACTGCTAACCTGTTGATTGGTTGATGCTAAAAATTGATCTTAGGCTCATCTTCTTTGCACATCTCTGGTGGTTACGCAGCCTTATGGTTGAAAGACATTAGGTCGTATAATATGGCGTTCAAATTAACAATAAGTCCACGAGAAACACGAAAATGGTAAAACAGCGGCAGCCTCTTTTTCTGTGTTATAAAGTGCACCATTTTTAAAAGGTCCATCACCACCGTAGCCCTGATAATCCTCACTTCCAATTAATGATAATAATCTTTAGAAAAAAAGAGAAGGGTTCCTATTTATTTGTCTTATTTAATGTGTTGGTCTAATGTATTTATTTTGTTATTGCAATTGTTAGTCTAATAATTTACATTAAAACACTAACGACGAATATTGCTTAGTTTGTCTTTGTGCCCAAAAACAATTAGTTGTTTACTGTAAAATATTTAAACTCAAATAACAATAAAAGTATCAATGTAAGTATGGCTAGCTTTGCCTACCCCTGCGGGGTTTAATGGCTAATATGTATATAACTTTGTTTTACACTCTAACTCCGTGCTAATGAAATTGGTTTTTTTTTCTGCTTTCTGTTGCCTGGAAGAGATTTTTGCCCCGCAATAAGGCCGCCGATTGTACTATTTTTAAGATGAATTATTTTGTAACTACTATTAATTGTAACAGGAAAGTACAATAAAGTATTATCTATCTACTATCGCTAGATCTCGCTACTATCTGGTATCTATAAACACAAAATCATAGTATATATATTTATAGGAAAAACGTTTATATCATCACGTTTTATCAGCATCACTAAGACAATTTCCTATTGTAAGATTTTGCATTATAAGACAGATTAAAAGGTTTTGATTCTATCGAAAAGTTGATAAGTACTTGCATCATTGCAGGATTTGCATGTGTTATGAAGTAAAAAAACCTTTCAGGTTACATATATGATTAAAAATAAATGTTATATTAACCTAATCCATTACCTCAAAATTTTAGCCCCTTATGGGTAATATTTGTATTTTTACTACCCCTGGGCATCATTCACTCAGCATGACTCGTCTTTTCTTCCTAAGTCTTCGATTCTCACGTTTATTATACAACACAAAATCGCTTGTAACAAACTCTTTACATTTAAACTTATCAAAAAAAAACATATGTTGTTGTATATATTATTATGCATAATAATATGTACGAGCTTCGCAAACAAAGTTGCATAGGACCCACCAGCGATGAAATTTATATCTTCTCATTATGAGGACTGGCTATCATTATCCTGCGGCATGGGGGATTAAGAAGATTGCACTGCTTTTATTTCGCTTTGCAAATCTTATTTTTCTGCAAGTAAGTTTTGTAGAATGGCCAACTTTTCACTGCTACGTAAGTTAATTTTATATGCCAAAGATTACATAGACTCCATCGATACCCAAAATGAAAGCATATATAGCCAAAAAAGAAAATAGACAACAATGTTACAAATAAAACAAGACGTATTCGTAGAAAAATAAGTGGCTTGCAAATGATATCGCATGTAATGACAATATTCCAAAATCAATAAGGTTCAGAGACTCGTAGATAGAACCTTAACCTTAGAAAAATACGAAATTCCTAGCGTAACTTTTATTGAAATATCACTCACAACAATCGCGACTAAATTTATTCATACAATATGACATTTAGGAACGTCTTTCGTATCTCAATAATGTGAAAAAATAATATTCAAGGCAGAACCGTGCTACTCGTACATTTATTAGACTTTTGCGATATGCAATGGATTGTTTTTACAAGTCTCCTTCTATTTTTATCCACACTGTTCCGTTGCTAAAAGTTCAAAGTCAAAGTCAGAATCATTTATTCAATTTAGGCGTCTACAACGTTCTTATGAAGGTCAATTACAAATTTTAATATTGATATATTCTATATTGTACTGGTACGTTGAGCAAAAAAAATGTATAGAGCCACTGCGAGCAGAACGGGTAAGAAACTCGGGGCCATTCCTTTAAACTTCTTTTAACAATGTGTTACATGCTATATAATAAAATTATTACAATATTTGTTTACATAACGTAGGTAACAGGATAGCTTGGCAGAGGCGGAATTGTCCAAGCATTTTTGTCGTTTAAGTAATCACAAACTGTGTGGTAGGATTTCTTAATCAAAATGTTTTTCACGTGCAACTCGATTTTTTCTTCTGTGAACGTCGTAATATGTTTGGAAACTTTATTATAAAACCGCGCACAGTTACCTAAGACGGACCTTTTATTTGTCTTTGTTAATCTAAAACCTGGCAGCGCTATTTTATCTGTATTTCTGTTCAATTTAAATTAACTCAATTTTTTTACAAAAATACATATTATTTTCAAATATATAGAGTATAGACTAGGTAAAGTTAAAAAATCAATTTCTTAAAAAGTTCCCTCAGATATTCCCTAGGATACATTTCATATTTTGCTCTAATGGCACGCTTTTGTAGGATAAAGATTGTCTCTATCTCAGCAGAAATACATATAAACCCCACAACAATACACCATACGACATAATACTGTGGAAGTATATGAAATAAACTAGGCGAGCAGTAGCTACATCTGTTAACTGTCTTATCTTACGAACTGCATATGCAGCAGAACTAAGTCTTCCGGATAGATCATGTGTATGTGGATCCCACTGTATAGTTGAATCCATTTTGATTCCCAGGAAGATTCTGCCATTGTCAATAAGTAAAGTTAACTAAAGTTATCATATTACCTATCAAACACACTTACTTCTTCACGCAAGACATTATATTTTCTTTGGTCTTACTATCCTCCAATGTCTACTAAATTCATGCTCATCCCTTCTCGTTATGAGTTCCTTGTGCCTCCTCATGACATGCTCACACTATTCTATTATTTTTCAACTTTTCTGTCTCTGGTGTTGTGATGCTACTTTTGAGTTTCCTAGATACACTCATTCAGTAGGTTGTACATTTTAGTTACACCACACATACATAGCACATATATCTTAAAATTCGCATCTCTACCATAAACACTCTTCTGTCATCTAACTCTTTTGTCGCCATACAGATCCATTACGACAGATCTTATGATAGTTTTGATTGGTCTAACGGAAGTCAAATGAGGTCCCAAAGATCTGTTGCCATTTCATTTATCTTGAAATCCTATTCTTAGGTCCCGGCCAATGTCAATATACATTTTTCAACTTTGAACCAAGATTCCAAAAATCAGACTATACTGGTAGAGATACATTTATAAATTTTTCGTTATAACCTCTCCTTTTTCATATTTATACATTTTATATGCATAATATCTGTCATATCTATTCGTTTTTGCTGAGTAAAGATTATTTATCTTCGACTATATAGAAATTCATAAATGTTATTTGACACCTTCGCCAATTGTGATATATTTGGTAATAAAATTTAAGGTATTCTTCGTATCTTTCTTGTGCCTTGAACTTTTATTTACTTATATATTAATTTTTTTTGTCATTGCATCCCTACTATCAATTTTTTTTTTTTAATTTTCTTTATTTTCTTTCACAGCCTCATTTTAGCACCAGGTATCGCTAAAGAGATGTAACTCGTTTCTCTAAAACTATTTATCATTCGCCATACTCTTATACTTCTTTACATCATTAATTCACTGTTTTCGCTTTCATTTTCTGTATTTCTTACATGCTATTGACAACTCTATTTCAGAATTATTTCACTTTCTTTACCAGTGTAGCACAAAATTATTAATATGGTGGAACCTTTAGTCTTAAAATTAAATATAAGGCTTGAATGTATGACAGCGTTACATATTTATTTTTGAAGAAAGACACAATTAATTTTTGAAGCAGTGATAGCCAAGCGAAAATGCCTATGGCCTGTCGTGCCGCAGGTCCAAGGTTCAATCCGCTGCTGCTGGCTTGCACATGGTGTAAGGGCATTTTGTGATTACAAATTGGAGCAAAGGTGGTAACCCTCAAATAGAAAGTTTGACATGAGTCTTAATAACTGTAGGTCTCAGGGTGATGAGCGCATCTGTTACAGGCAGAATTACCGCTTAATACCAGGTAGGTCTAGTACGTATTCAGTCACAATACCATAAAAAAAACTTCATTAGTTTTTTATTTTGCTTTGATTATGTTTTGAAACACTTTGAGCTCCACACATTGTCCCCACAACTTAAAATTGTACATTTGTTTATGCAGCATAATGTGGTTATTTCATTATTTTTAGCAATGTCCAAGGTATTTTTTTTAAATCAACCCATTTTTTTAATAAAAAAACGTAATAGGTTTATTTTAAATATTCTGCCACATTTGTCACACATTTTATAACACAGAGGAAAACATTTATCGGGTATCATACATACAAAATAGGGGCTGTCATAAGTAACTCTTCTTTTTTGGGCGTGGGTAAAAAATTATATATTCAGTGGAAACTAAAAACCAAGCGAATGTCCTCTGAGATGTCTATTTACTGTATGAGCTGTATTTTCCACTACTGAACACAGGCCCCCATCAAGGGGGGTTTACAATAATCCCCACGCTTGGCAGTCATATTGGGGATCGCTGTTTGAGAAATCAGTTCCTCAGAAAGCGCTGCTGTCCACCTTCTGGTGTGTTAGCCCTAGTCGCCTCTTACGATACCCACGGGTATGGAGATATGGGAGTGATTCCGTCCCTATACCCCACGGGAAGATGTATATTTAGCTGCGGTCGAAAACAAAGCGAGATCAATTTCAACCATTTTAGGAAAAATTTGCTGTTAATATATATCTATTATTAGTACGACTATATCAAAATTTGATTAGCTCTATTATTAGATATGAGTTTCAAACAATGAATGAGAATGATTGCTAAAGAAGCAATCTTGTTAGTTCCACAAAGGAGAGATCACTAGGGATTCAGTCGATTCAGCCGGAGTAGTCGGTCGCCTCCGTTACCACCATTGCCGTCCATTTGTTACGAACAAGCGACCAATCGTTTGAATGATAAACTGCTTCATAACTTTTATGTGATCACAATGGGCTTTGAGAATCTTTTTCTATACAAAAACGAAATGGATGATAGATAGGGCTCAATAGTCATGAGATTTTCGCTTTGTTACATTTTCGTCATAAAATAGGTTTCATTTTTATTATTCGATTTTTGAATTAGGTACGTGTTAAGAAAAGTAGAAAATGTATGATAGAAACCCGGACGTATTCATATACATACAAGACTTCACAAAAAAAATGGAATAGGAGGTCAAACGAGCAGCCGGCTCACCTGGTGGTAAGTAATCACCGTCGCCCACGAACATCCGAAACACTAGATGTATCGAGGATGCATTGCCGGCCTTTGAGGAGGGAATATGTTCTCTGTTTGAAGGCTCCTAAGTCGTATCCGTTCGGAAATACTGCACCTGGCAGCTGGTTCCATATTGTGGCAGTGCGAGGAAAGAACAAATCTACCTGGATATTTATTTCTTTGTTTGACTAGCTTTTATGTTTCTGTATGGCTTGCACAGGGCTTAAAGTTGTTAATTTAGGTTACGTTGATTCTCTGATGCTTATATAGGGGCCTAAAATTATATTTAAAATATATAAAGTTCTAGCATAATCTCGTTATTACGATACTTATTTCTTATATACAGAGTAGTTCAAATCACACTACCAAATTTTATAAATAAGATGACATCAACCTAAGACTTATATTTTAGTATCAAACTACAATACCAGTATGTGTTTAAAAAATAATCCCCTGTTCTTGATAGATTGACTTCCGAGGTAAACTATAAAAGTTACCAATTTAAAACTAAATCCTCGAAAGAAATGGTTCGTAGTTATGTCTACCAATAAAACTCAACCTTCACTTGAGTAACAAAGATGTGTGAGGTTTAAAATGTAGTTATTTCATTAGTGGGCGGTTATCTTGTAGCAGCGCGAGCGTGCAAGCGGCGATGGTCTCGTAACAAGTGGTCGCGTGCGTCCGAGAACTTTTCGCTGCACTACACATTAAACACTCGCTTGTTCTTTTTTTCAACGGGAGTAAAATTTCATTGCAACTTAAGTTTAACTTCAATTTGAAAGTTTATTTTTATTTATTGTCATTCAATTTACGCTTGTTAAATTCAAGTGAAGTTCAATGCCTGACTCGTATAGCTATATACGCTACATTCGAAAAAAATGTATGCGGTATTTGGTTACATAACGATGCTGAATAACCATTCGGATTGTTAGCTTCATAGAATGTTGTATACGTGAATGAATAGAAAGAAAGAAAGAAAGAAAGAAAATATATTTATTAAAATATATTTAATACTGTATACGATTCATACTATAGTACTCAGGGAGAATCTACGGCGTAGCATGATGTTGCTACGCGGCAGAGCGTAGCGGCCTACGTGTCTTAATAGTAAAACTAGCTTACGAGCATTTACTACGGAGTTTATGTTCAATTTAGAATAGAAACACACGTATTAATATATAAGTATTTGCAATACTTATAAAAAAAAATTGAATTGATTGTTTATATCTTTATTTATTATTTGATGTAAACGTACTGACTTATATCAAAACTAGTATTTTAATATACAAAAAATATTTTCATTCAAATGTATATTAAACATACAAAAACATAAAATTAAATAAACATAATATGTACAGAAATCGATATCGTCGGTTCTTCAACCCAGATTCGTCTCTGTGGATAAATAAACACAGTGAGGCAAACTTGCAATGTCCAAATAAATTGCCAGTGCAATTTCAGTTACATAATATTATTTTACACAGCCATTCTCAAAATGAAATATCCAAAAAGGCGTTCAAATATTCCAGACATAGAAGAATATGTAATCCGTTTAATGTTCGACAAGAGGTTTTATACTAGTGTCATATAATGTTCATTACCTTGATTTTGAACTACGTATCGGTTTGGTCTCCATAAACTATCTTCAATAAAATATACAACATATGTGGTGATGAAATTATGCCCAACTAGCTCCAATAGATAGTTAAAAAAATGATTGTGGCGAATGTTCCATATTTTAGAGTTTTATCAATGAAGATTATAAAACTAATTAAGGTTGCCGGGCTGCCCGTGGGGTGCCGGACTGCCCATGAGGTTCCAAGCTGCTCGTGAGGTGCCTGGATGGCCGTGGGTTGCCGGAATGCCCGTGGGGTGCCGGGCTCACTCGTCACTATTCTAACAAAAAAAGAATAATTGAAATCGGACTACACGTTAATAAGTTACAACTAAGTGTACATTTTGACTTTCATCCCCTTTTCCGAAGGAACCGTGCTAAATTTCTGGATAGAAAGTATACAATTTCCTTTTTCGTAGTATGGACTCAAATCGTGTTAAGTTTCATTGAATTCCATTCAGTAGTTTTGGAGTGATGTGCGGCCGGGATACAGCCAGACAGACAGACAAAAATAAAAAAATACAGTTTTGGCATTAGTGTCAGCTACTGAATAAAATAAAATATGAGTGCTCTCAAATATTTTTTTTTCAAATTATCTGCCATGTACAGAATTGGATCTGTTATTTTTTTTTTTATAAGTATAAAATAGATAGATAGATAGAAACACTTTATTGAAACACCTTATATATAAAAAATAGTTAAAACAGAAACACAATTCAAAATAAGATAACAATTGGCGGTCTTATCGCTGAAAGCGATCTCTTCCAGACAACCATTACCAAAAATAGATATAGATTGAATAAAATACTACAATGTAACCCGTTTTAATCTGGTTACACACAACGTCTGGCCTACACGGGATACCGTATAACGACATGTCTGCGCACGGTACCGGTTTCTGTCATTTCCGCAACAGCGGCCAATCCACACGTACCAGTAAGTTCGAACACAAACTTTTGCCATCCTTTATATGTATATACGATTGAATTTAACTGATTATCATCTTTTTTATTAGAAATAAACATACAAGTAATACACACATCCTGGTTATAATAATAATAGCCTTTATTTTCATAATTATTAAATTTGAAAATTCGATGTTTTCAATAGGTTTCTTGACACCAGTAAATTACATTTATTGAGATTGTCTTCCATTCCAGCATAGGCCTCCTCTAGAGCTTTACGTCCTGTTATATATATTCAATTAGTCATCCAATTTAAAAAATACTGACTATAATTACTGTTCTTAGCACACACTTCCTTGTTTTAAAATTTCCATACTCCTTGGGTAAAAAATAGCAGTAAAATTTTTATGCCAAATAAAATTATAATATCTTACGAGTTGTCGTAAAGGTCTCAAACATTTGTTAATGTATCTAGAAAAAGAAGTACCAACATATCGTTTTCTGAACCGTTATCATTTTATGTCTACTTTAAATAATGATAAAAATAACTTTTTTTGTTTTCATCATAATATGTTAGGTTGTCATAATTATTTAAAACGTTATTTCTACTTACATTCAAAAGCAGCAGATTCCTAACGTTTAACTTTGTTCATAATATTATCGTCAGCAACAAACTTCAAGCCACAAGATTAAATCTCTAACATTAATACAAAAGGCAGCTTTGAATAGCTTGGAAAAGCACTCAGTTGACAGTTATCAGAAGCGCTTAGACTAAACTTTTTATTTTATTCCTTTATTTGTATCTATGATATCTTTTTAGAAAATTAATTGATTGAAATATGTAACAATAAACTTAACTATTTCCTAACTAAATAAAACACTACATTTACTGCTCGCGACTCCGTCCATGCAAGATTTAGCTTCCGCGTGAACAAATTACATTTAAGTTGGTTATAAAATCTTCTGAGTTTCATGTCCTAATATCTTTAGTTCCATGGTGGTCTGGCGTTTTACGCTTAGTCTTCTAAATGGAGTCAAGATAAAAATATATCAATATAAAAATAAGAAAGTTTCATATTAAATGGTATGTTTTCACTTCGAGCACGATCACACAAACAGACATTCGTATTATTAAAATCTATGGCATCCACAAAAAAATAATATCTTATGCTGTTCTACGCATTAAAGGTAATGCATAAGGTTAATAAATACTCTTATAATTAAAATTCAGTATCAGCATGTGTCAGCTACGATTACCAAAAATATAACTAGTTTATGTGCAACAACTTGACCTGAATTATTTTTGTTGAATAAGACATCTCAGGTCAATTATTAGTAATAATATTAGTAAGTTTCTCAAACAGATGAACATAAGTACAGTTAAAAAAAATACCAATAAAACCGACTTCAAACATAAAATTCGCATAATGAGGAATAACTCAAATACTACCTGTCATATCTCACTCAAATTTAAATAGCACATCATGATAAGCACCAGTTTTCGAATACAAAAAAGCCATCAAAATCGGTACATCCTGTAAAGAGTTATGAGGTAACACACACAAAAAAATACAGGTGAATTGAGAACCCCGTCTATTTTTGAAGTCGGTTAGAAACCTAATGCAAATTATTAAAATCAAAAACAGTTAATGCAATAAAATCATGGCGTATGTTGGAACCAGGGATTTTATTTGCATTGATACATAGTAAATTCGTGGTAGAAATATACAAATGTTGGAAACCAAATTGTATGAATAATGTAGAAGGAGGCAAACGACGCTTTACAGATTTTAAAATATTGCACTCGTAACATACTCATGATAAAAATATTCCTTTTGTATCACAAGGAGGAAATCTTTTATCTTAGAATTGTTTAAAGTAAACTACTACGACCATCAAGGATATTGGTGCACGTGAGTAGTGGCATGCTGCTCTTGTGTGTTTTTTCCCTTTACCGTTTTGTTACGACAAGAATATGTAAAATACAGAATCATCATAAAAACCTGTCAAATTTCATTTTTTAAGCCACTGCTAATTGGTATAGTCGCTACGTGTAATTAATATACTTATTTGAGAAAAAAAATCTCTTGAAAACAGTTCTAACAATTTTGAATACAATTATAGCTTACAAATGTTTAGGAACGGGCAATACGTTAAACTTATTATAAATTTACAAATTTTGAAGAGAATGATATTAATAACATAATTCTAAATTCCAGAGATGTATAATCGCTGGAATAAACCAGTGTTTTAGACGGGACTGTGGTGCGTAGACATTAGGAATCCCGTGCTTAACTAAGGATTTAAGAGAATATACGTCAAGGAGTTTTGTTCAATCTCTTCAATTTCAAGGACCCGAGTAGAGTGAAGGATTCAAGCTCGCCTAGGACAAAGGCAGCTTTATCGCTGAGGAAAATGCTCAATATTTTACACCTGCGAGAAAATAAAAAGCAAACCTACTAGGAACAGCATTTTACTGAAAAATTCATACATAAATTGTAAGTAGTCTTAAACTTAAAAGTTAATGTATTAATAATTATACTATTGGTTATGGAAAGACAAAATAGCACAGTAGTTATATGGAGTTGAAATTATGATTTTTGTACGTTTTCCAATGAATTGATTCCAAATTATTTTTGTATATTTGTATTTTCCCATTAATTAAAATTGTCAAAGACTGATATCGTGAGAACAATGTTTTAGATGTCTCACTGTTGATCCAAATCCACTTTTAAGTTAGTAGTAATAAATAGATATATAACGTTATTAATATATTATCAGAGATTAGGTTAGGTTTCCAATATCTGAATACAAGTTAAGGTTTTTTTTTTTACCTGTATATTTTTGACGCTGTTTGCTAATCCCGCGTTTAAGAGTACTCATATGAGTAGGATATTTTGTGGATGCTAAATTTTCATCTAGCTAGCGACCGTTCTCAAGCAGAAATTTAAATTCTAGGTATAATAAAATCAAAGGATTAATTATTTTAAATACAAATACAGCGTCAATTATAATTTATCGTGGGGAAGGTCTGTATTTTCCATTCCAATAAAAATCTAAATATATTCAAGTAAAATTTTGATAAACAAGTCTGATTTTGCGTCTAGTATTTTGTTTAGTCACGGCCGAATTTGTAGAAAAAATATTTCTGAGGTCCACAGATATATAAGTTCAGATCGAGCACGGCGCACAATACAAGTGAAGTCCAAAAAAATACCTTGCTCCTGTCCCTTACTTGCCCCATGGGTTTGCTGTATTATTGAAATGTTATTATGATCACTTGAATAAATTGACATGCTCTATCTGACCTTCTTTATTACACAACTGCCCAAAAAGGAGTGTTAAGTTTTCAGGATTCATGTATGTATCTTTGTGAATTTATTTATTCCACCATAATTTCTAAACGGCTTGACCGATTTTAATGTGTGAGATATCATTAGATTCTTTTTTATGCCTGATAGGCCTTCGACCACTATATCTCCTGATGGTAAGTGATGATGTGGTCGAAGATGTTGTTCAGGCTAACCTAGAATTACTGGCTCTCAAGAACAGCTGCCGGAACAAACCATTAGGTGCTTGGTGACAGTTTTCTACTTGCGTGTGGTAGCTAGCCAGGCTACCACCATGCAAAATTATGAGAAAAACATTATATTTTCTTCCAAACCCAACAAGTAGGGTATCAAATTGATTGGCTTTAAAAAACGATTTCTTAAATATGTGATTTGCACTTTTAATTTCAATGGGACAATATACCGCTTAACAAAATTAATAATTTGCAGTCGGGTTTTTTACATTTTTAATTAATTTATACTTCTGAGATGTTCTCTCATCTCTAGATTCATTTGTTGTATGTTGATACACGGCAGAGGTAATATTTTTAAATGTTGAATCTTAGATACATAAAAAATGCTGTGAATAAACCATGCATTAGTTAAAGCACTAAAATTATCGACATAGTTGCCTTACAACATTCTAACCCAAGACACGTATCTTTTTAATTTCTTGCAGAAGGTGTAATGAGTAGAGTATCATCCTCGGGGATAAACCTGTCTTCGTCGAGTTTGAATCCTTCACTACACTCAGAATTCTTATATATTTAAATTTAAAATCCATTTATTCGTTTGAGATATAACTCTTAAATTGTAGCTATGCTTAGATACTTCGCTACGCTCGTGATTCTAAATGTCATCTGTGACGTGATATAAATAATTTGCATTTGCATTTTTGAATATAATTTGCTATTATAATTCAACATTTTAGTATTATTTCATGGTTGATAAATGTGTTATTAACATATAAAATTCATTAATTAATATGAATTTCTAATTTCTATAGCTATCGTCAATTCTAAAAGATAAAATCTTATTATCTGTTATTACTTTGAATGACCAATATATTCGAAACTATCGAAAGCAAAAATATCAGACCTAAACTGGAGGAAAAGTGAGATTTGTTGAAAAAACAGTAATTCCGATAAGTATAGATGAGTATGTTGAGTGGACACGATCTTTATCTGAGACAAATGTTTGATTTTTTGGCGGTCTGAGCTAAGGTTTTATGGCGTATAATTTGGTTTAAGTATACTTGGAGGCGCCTTTGCCTCCCACGCGCGTCTCGCAGAGGTCACTCAAGGACTACCTAACCGACTTACTTACATTTACAATTGTGCCATTTTATTCTACAATCTAGCGTCATTTATTCATAGTTCTATTTTCTGTACTGAATACAAGCACTCTGTTTACTCGTCGCAAAGTCGAAAGATATATTGTAAAACTTAATTTATGGTATTTTTATAGCATCTGCGTTACTTATATTTATTTGTATTATTATTAGGATACCGGACACAAAAGAGAAATTGAGCCCTATTAATGAGATTTTGCCATCTGTCTGTCTGTTAGTATGTATAGCACGTGTCTATCTCGTTAAGGGAATGAGTTACAAACCTGAAACTTAGATATTTTATGTAGAGTTTTGACCCAAAATCAAGTATTTGACTAGAAACTCAATATATTAATTTTCACGGAGGCTCCAATACATAGGTAGCAGAAAAAATCTTTTGCCTCCTAGCACGTGCGACGTCATCATCTAGA
This sequence comes from Plagodis pulveraria, assembly GCA_963890685.1. Lineage (NCBI taxonomy): Eukaryota > Metazoa > Arthropoda > Insecta > Lepidoptera > Geometridae > Plagodis > Plagodis pulveraria. The sequence goes on from OY982962.1 coordinate 14,826,225, forward strand.
GCTCATTGAGCAGAGTATATATTTAATAATGTTTTTAAATAAAAAAATATTTGATATTAATACATAATATATTTTAAAAACTTCACTAGTTAGGTATCTGATATTTCACTATGAACCATTTCCCCTATTTACATATATGTACTAAGAACTTTTTTTTGATGACTACGACGATCTTGTGAAGATATTTCATGAATTTATAACATAAAAACAATTAAATAATGTAACTAATTCTATATAAGATTACACAAAATGTTATAGAAAAAAAAATGATCTCCGTTTTCTACCAGAAGGCAATCATAAGTAGAAAACAGAGCTCAGGTCTCTGTCCACGGGTAGGGTACCCAAAAAGCTGGCGGCATTACCCCGTGGAATGGCAATACTTATTCGCTGACAGAGGTAAGCGCCAGTAAGCGGCTAATAGAAAAGACAAACGACCAAAGGTTTGTCTTCTCTATTAGCCGCTTTGATAAATCTTTATGCATATTCCACGCGCTTGGACTAATCATATAATAACTACAATTATATATAAATTATATTACTATAATATAATCATTTAGCTCTCAGTCTTAGATCAAAATTATCAAATATTTTTTTCTTTCACCGGTTGTTACGATTGAAGTAAGGTCTAACTTGCACTTGGCCTCTCTGAAAATCATGAATAAAACAACAAAATCCGTAATCTATCCAATACATTGCGTAACACGTCGTTCCAAATAAAAAAAAACAAGTTTCTGTTTTGTGCCCATAGGTAACTCCAATCATTCCTTAAATAGATTTTTATTTCAGTATACTATTATTAACTAATTAAAACGTTAGAAGCGAGTGAAATAGAAGTGTGTAAAGGCACGAACGTTGACCGTTCTGGATATTTATTTTTAATTAGAATTTGTTCCGTTTCGGGTAATATTAAAGTTTAAATCTAAATATAACCTTCTAACTTATATGTTGATAACAACTATCAAGGCTAAATTTAAATGTATTGTCACCTTCCTACCTAGGGTAGCTGTGAGCATAAAAGATAGAAGAAGAAGGTCAGATATAGATATATAACGAAGAAGTGTCGAGGATTACAGACAGGTTGTTGGCTTCCTTGTTGAAGGACTTATCTCCGGGTTCGCTAGTGGTGAAAAGATGCTCAGCAGCAGATGCCGGAGGTGTCCAGGCCTCAAGGTGCTCTGCACACCGGAGCCGTGCCGATAGGCAGCCCCAGCTTGCTGGTCTGGTATAGGTAGTCAGGTCCAGGAAGCATGAGTCAGGAGTAGCCTAGTACTGGAATAGTAGCCTGCCACAAAAAGATATACTGGTTTTATTAAAGAACCATTAATTAGATATTAAACGAACAAAAGTCTGACAATTCGATGCGCTCACGAAGCATACAATTCAAGGCCTTTAACAGGGGGATGACCAAGAACATTGGCAGCAAAAAGTCTCGTCCTGACCATCCATACGCTAGTTAAAAACTATACACCGAAATATGCGATGACCGCTTCTTGATGAGTATACGTCTAAGAAATCGCAAATCATGTGTTCATTGAAGAAGTGAGAGTTGAAGTCTTCCAGAACCATGGTGGTGATTCAGATAGCCCTCTAGGTCCTCTACCTCCCAGTTTCAGTTTATCACTACTTCTTGGGATATAATAGATACTGTTTTCGGATGATGGAATAAATTCAATAATTTATTACTGTAGCAAAATTTACCAACTAGCGAAGTAATACTGCAATGCATAGAACAGAAAGATTTTCTGTAGTCCTAGATTCTAAATTCTTAGGCAGTTACGTAATGATGAAAACTAGAAAGAAATAAAATCTCATGTTCAGGAAAAAAATATTCTTACGCGCCGCCCTATCTTTACGCCTTTATTTGTTGTATGAGTAACACAGGTCTTTGGGTTGTGAATTCATATAATGAAATAAATAATAAGCTCAATTGCACAATAAACAGTACATATACAAATATATTATTGTAAAACTTAAGTTATTAATTTTAAAATACAATTTTAATTAGTAGTCTGCCTTTTGTTTTAGTTATAAAACTGTGTTACAAAAGACAGCGTCTTCCCAAAGTTTGCACATTGTTTTACATTTTTACAGATAGTTACTTTAACATCTCGATTTACACTTCTGCACTTTTGAATGATAGATAGATAGAAACACTTTATTTGCATACCTCAAAAACATTACAATGAAAATTAACACACAAATTTTGTATGCCGGTCTAATTGCTTAAGGCAATTTCTTTCAGACAACCGAACAGTAAGGATTTACAAAAATAAGTCAAGTTGGCAGTTTATTACGTTAACATAACTTTAAAAAAATAAAAAAATATTTATTCACGATATACTATTTATTTAAATACCTACTTATATTACAATATATACCTACATTAAACATTAAATACATAAACTTACATACATTATAATATAAATACCTACTCACATACACTGATATAAATATATAAATAACTATACGTATCCAAATACTACTTATACAAAAATATAATACGTAATAACCAAGGAAATAGATTCACTCAGCTCAGAGCGGACATGTGAAATTCTTAGACTCTATTTTTGAAAATGTAGTCACTGAGACAGCCTGCACTGAGAATGTATTATCATAGAAAGATATACTGTGTGACGGTATTTTGAGTAGAAGATTTTCAAGAAACTCAAAGCCTTCATTGACTTAGCGCGGAGAATAAGGATTAAACAATATATTTAAGGAAAGAATATGAGTATTCCGGTGATTATGAGTATGTTTAATTATGATTTATTATGTGTGTGTGTGTGTGTTATATGAAGATGTGTACGCGAGGTGTTTGTAGAAAGAAGAAACAAGTACCTATTATATTTTGTAAATATTATTGCATTTTTAATAATAATTCTTCCTGTTCTTCATAGTCCAATTTACTTAACCAATCATTGATTTAGATTTTTACGCTATGCCATACTTTTTGTTTAATTATGTTTATATCATTTAACTTATTGTAAAAATGGGAGCAACATGGTCATAATTTCTTCTGGCAACTTCATAATTACATCTAGGGACAGGGCAATCATCACGACGTTTACTGTTTTTAGAGAGATAAGGTACGGTATCTCTATGACATCGTTTGAGGCACTGAAGTATAAATAGTTTCCTGACTGTGAAAACTTTAAATATTTCATAAACTTCGGTGGTAGGGTATCTAAGGTTGAGCCCTAAAGTAACTTTAATCAAAGCTCTTTGAGCTTTTAAAATATGTGTCTTGGCTGTGCCACCCCAAGAACTTATGCAGTAGCTGATAAAACTCTGTGCTAAAGCTTTATACGTTGTCAGCAGAAGTTTCTCATAGGTTTTTGAAGACGTATATTAACTTCCTAGTGCGCTTTGACACTGTCTCTATATGGGCCGTCCAGTTAAGTTTGTAGTTAATCATCACACCTAGGTAATTGATGGCATCAGAACATGTTAGAGCAGGACAGTCTCAATTCGTATATATGGGAACATGGTTACATGGGTATGTATGAGCATGAATTTTCAGATAAAATGGTGATCGAGTAGCGTTCGTTTTACTAAATGAAACCTTTTTGAAGTATTAAGGGATAGTAAGTTATCTTCTGGCCATGCGCTGGTTTTAGATAGCCCTAATGCTGCAAGTTTGTACAAATTTCGCCAACTAGTGTGGTGAAAAAGAAGTACAGTGTCATCCGCACATATGATTGTATCTGCAGATATGCAGCAAATTTTACATCATTCATTATATAGATTAAAAATAGGGTAGGTCCGAGCGTGGAACCCTGTGGTACCCCATAGTTACATCCAGCACTCTCGCTTACGTGATTTTCTACTCTTACTTGTATAAATTGTATATTATCATTTCTTATACTTTTTCAAGCATTCTGTTTTGAATTCTGCAGACACCTATGATTTTGAACTCACAGTTATATAAGTCACAGCACAAGTTACCGTGCACTTGGAAGGCGTTATTTATTATTTGCATTAATATTTGCATCTTTTGGCTTGAAAAAATATCCAGCGTGTCAGTTAGCCCCTAACTACCGAGTAAAACATACGTTAACAAGATTCCCTGATACTATTTTTATGATATATTGGATGGTAGTAGCTTCTTTCAGTCCATATTTATGCTTTGTATGTGTGAAATTGTATTCTAGCTCCTACTAGATGTGTTCTTTGTAGCTATGACCACCCGCCGTTGTTATAAGTTTTTAACTACTAATAAGCAAAGTTTTTCTACACACGCAAAAGGGAAAGTAGGGAGGTAACCTCATTACTCAAGTTAAAATTATACTACTTCTACCTATGTTTTTACCGTCGTCAAACCCGGAGTGTTTTACAATATTTGCGTTAAGTTTGACCGTTATATAAAATTCCCAGAAAAATGAGTCACAGTTTTGGCAGTAAGAGTGGATTCGTGGTTTGACGTCACCGTCCTTGACGTCATCCCGAAGAGCAATAATTATAGTATGGAAGCTTTTTTCACATTGAACTTAGTATTTCTAGTTCAAAGCGGGCGGCTAATGCTTAAATTGCAATCATGCTTGCTATACCGTGAATGGTTCACATTCTTTACCAAGCATGGATTGCACAGATGTATCAATACATAACTAAATACCAATATTTTCAGGCTCTTGTATAATCTGAAATAAACTTATACTCGGTTAATCCAATAATTTTTTTTCATTGGGCACAATTAAAACTAAGAAACATTTTATTTTTTACTTTTATGTGTGACCACATATACGCATTAGCTTAAGTAATTACCTTCTTTTTCTGGAAAACAGTTAATACAAACAAATTATACTTGATTGAACATGAAAATCAATGAGAGAAAATATTAAAAAATAATTTTATGAAGCAACGCTTAACGAGAATAATTTCAAGGGAAATCCAAGTAAATAGTGTAAGAATATCGTGCATTGAATTAAGGCAGCGGTGATTCTTTTTAATCAGGAATATACTTATTTGCTTATAAGTCCTAATTCGGACAAACTATATAATATTAAATTAATTTTTGTAACAACGGATCGACGGTACAAAATTAACTTTCGATTTTCATTTCGGCACGTTTTTATCCGATTAAACAGTATTGATACACTTATGCAGCAGGCAGCCAATATTAACACGAGGACGATATGAAGAAGAATGTAGATAATGAGGTGCTCAAAAACTGTAGTTATTCAAAAGCTGTTTAAGGAATACGAGTAAAACCTTGACCGAACTACGAACGGAAGTTAAGAAGTAAAACCTTAGTACCAGATGAATCGTGCTGGTAAATTTCATGTAAAACACATATTACAGCAATTCTCAGAACAGGTGAAACCTTGAAGAGTAAAATTTATATTGTATGTCTGTACGGCAAAGAAAGAAAAGAGCCCTTGCTGTGCAGTGTCAGAATATTCCAGTTCTGGTAATATAAAGATCCTCGGTTCAACATCTCAATTTCGACATCATACGGATTACGAAGTACGAACTCTGGTTGGAAAAAAACAATATTGTTTGTCTATAGCCAGTGGAATTTCAATAACGCGCATTTCTAGGGATTTAAATAATTAAATAGATGATTTTCCAACTTAACTTAAGCATTTCAAGATACAGAGCAATCGCTAGAGTTTCGAATTAGAAAGGCACAATCATTTCGAGTTGTAGAGTTATAGTTGAATAAATAATTCGTCTAAAAATTCTTATTGTATTCATTGAAGTAAATTATTGCTAAAGTTTATTTTTTTAGATGATTTGTACATTTTAATGTATAATAAGTAAAACTATTATGTAATGTTGTTAAATAAATTACGTTAAAGCCATAAATTTAATAACCTAAATAAGCATGTAGTGATTACCCCAAAATATACGCAGGCGTGTTACTTAGGGATTGTTTTGTATTGTTGTTGTTACTTAGGGATTGTTTTGAATTGGTAATTGCGCGTGTACAATAGTACACACATATTTTTTTGTTTATGTTATGTGACGGAACAAGCACGAGGCCCACCTGTTGTTAAGAGGACTGACCTCTGCCTCTAACAGATACATTTCGTCACAAATGATGAATTGCACTGCGCCCGACACCCTGAGACATGTAGTTATTAAGTCTCATGTGCCTGTAATTTCACTGGCTACACTGTTAGATGCCTGGTGACAGATTTTGTACTTGAGTGTGGTAGCTAGCCAGACGGGCATACGCAAAATGCCCTTCATCCATGCGGTGAAACTCAAGCCGGCTATGGGGACCGAACCATAGACCAACGGTAAAATAAAGTTTACAAAATAATTTTATTTTATTAAGTTTTTTTACTTGCAATGTCCGTTTTTTGCACTTCAAGTTTGAGTATGACTATATACCATATATTGTGATAGCTCCTAGAGAAATTAAATTTTGTTAGAATTATTAAGTCTAAATAATAAGATATATCGCATATGTAGAGTAAAACATTGTGTGACTGGACTTGAGTTATCTTGTTTCCACAAATATCGTATGCCTATACCCAATTACTGCTCATACATCTTTTGCTCTCTGAGTTGGTGCACCAACAGATTAATGGCAACCCTAATATCTACAGCCAGAAACGTGGGCGTTATGACCTATAACACCCACGTTTCTAGGACTTGAATATACAGTTTCTAGCCTAGAGCGTCTAAGAAAGTTCCAAAGCATCTTATTCCTTCCACTACGAAGGATGCTCTGAAGACTATTCGTCATTCTCATTCATGTAAAGCAACTGAGGTCATTCAAATTTAAGGGTTATCATAAATTTAACGCATCTCCGGGCTCAAAAATATAAAAAGGTCATGGGTAAAATATAGATTCACAATAAAATCTTCCATAGAAATCATATAAAATAAAGATTGGTACAAAATAAAGTTATGTGAAATCATTTTTCATATTTACAATACGAGCTAAAAACAATTACATAAAAAAGAAATAAAAGAATGCAACAATGTTGATAAAGTTTCCCAAAAATGTAACCATTATTATCATTTCAAAAGAATCTTCAAATAAATAGAGTGTATTAGAAATAATGTTTGTGAAACGCTATGCGCACTCCAATAACAAATTATCAATCAAAGTTGAAAACAAACGCGGGCGTGGGAATGGTGTAGCGGGGCGTTGCGAGGAGATGGAGTACTCCCTAGTGAGTGGGCGGGCGGCGAAGGCGCCAGACTGGCTGGCGCGGCGACTGCACGCCGCCGGTGCATCTTGTGCAGGTGCTTTCCTCGCTTTCCTCCCTTTTATGACATACAACCAGTGTAGGCAGTATTTTAAATCAATCCTTCAAAGATTGGACTTTGTTATATTGGTAGATTCTCTAATTGACATACATTTATAATGGCCTTAAAGAAATTATGTCCGATATTTGAGTTCCGGCAGCAGCCGTTGAGAGCGAGTAATTCTAACCCTAGTTCATTTACCATCCTCGACCACATCATCAATTACCAACAGATGAGATGATAGCGGACAAGAACTAGCCAATCAGCTGTACATAAAAGAGTTAACATTTCTGAATCGTCTTCTTGGGTTGGGTATACAACCAATACCTTATTCAAAATGGTAGACAATTCATCAACTTTTATGTCCATGATTATTAGTCCGTGTCCATTCCGCTTTTTAAAACCATAAAAAAAATCTGTAACGCGTAATAAATCAGATTCTTTTACTCAGTCGATCCAGTTAATTAAAATCTCTATGGGTATATATATATATGAGCACATACATTCAGTAGAAAAAACCTTGACATAATTTAAAGAAAAAGAAACACTTTCTCTTAGCAGATTACATTTATAATTTGTGACAAGTGTCATAGAATGCTCTTCACATACCCTGAAATTTATTTAACAAAGTACTCTATACTTAAATCTTACCATTTCAGAGAGATTACTACCAGTTGCACTTGGCAGACGAATTCTATGTTGATCTGATTAAATAATGTCTTCAACCACGTCATCACTTACCGCCAGGTGAGATAGTAGTCATAGCCTATGAGCACCAACCAAAAATAAAAACAATTCATTTTCATATTTTTGATTATTCCTATAGGTACTTTATAGTTAGATTAAGGATGTCATTTTCATGTCGAGATTGTTTTACCGTTTTCACGAGAAATACTTTGGGAATGTTGACTAGAGACTGACTTTAACATTACATTAAAAAAGCGCCAATTTAAGCTTTAACTAGGTATTGTTCCGACTTGATTAGTCTCACTAGAATAATTTCTCTGGGTCTAGCATGCAACTTTGTGGATATTAAATTAAAATATAGAGTTTTTGTAAATAGTGGCTGTAGAACATTGTTTTTTTTAATGGGATTGTGACGGAACACACACGATGCCCACCTAATGTATAGCAGTAACCTTTGCCTATAACAGATGCATTACATCACAAGTAACGAATTGCTCTGCGCCCATCACCCTGATTCATAAAGTTTGTAAGTCTCATGTGCCTGTAATTTAGTAATTACTAAGTCTCAAAGACTGCAGATGGAATTCACTGTTAGGTACTTGTCGTCAAATTTTCTACTTGAGGGTGGTAGCTAGACAGTGAACATTCGCAAATTGCTTTGAAGCTATGGACGGGGTGAACAAGTTCGCCTAAGGAAGTATTGCCACCTTTCCTATTTTTACCGCCAGCAGTAATGTTCAGATAACTGTGTTTCGAATGCGTGTATGGGTGTCGGTTTAATTACAGGCACATGAGACCTAACAACTTTATATCTCGGAGTGATGGGCGAAGTAAAGTTCTTCATTCACACAAAATGCATCTTTTGTAGGCTGAGGTTACCGCTTCAAAGTATGAGTTTGTCTTTTAAATACTGTGTAAGTGAAGATTTAATTTGTGATATTTTTTATTTTTGCTATATCGCAAAGGCGAAAATAAAAAATATCAAAAATTAATTGAAGCAAACGTCTTCCTTGTGATCTCTCAACAATAGTTTTATTTGATGGGTCCCCTATATCTTCATAAAATCATAACTTTTTTTTTGTTGGTAAAACACATATAATAACATAGGTTAGGAAATACTAAAGAATAACCTTTTCAGTTTACAACCATTACCAAGAGTGTCATATATTCGCTCCATACTCAGTTATTATTTCCGGAAAAACATTGTCTTGTAACCATAATCCAGCTATATCAAGGAAGAAAAATCCATAACTCCCCACGCACCTACCTACCATAACAAAATGGAACAACTTTATTTTCATGGCGTCGTTTCACTTTGCGGACAGTGTAACTTCCACGTTCGAGTAAACAACGTGTCTTATATTCATATAAATAATATAAGGACTTAAATATTTCTTAAGATTTTGGACCACGAAGAGAGTATATTGTATGTCTGTTGGTCTTTCAATCAAGGTTAGGGTCTTAATAGCTTTCCATACAAACGTAGTTTCGTCATCTTTTAAATACCAAGAGTTCAAACTTGTTGAAATTTTTCGTACATAACTGTCTTTGAGCCTCATATGTATGCTGATGGTTTGCCAGTTTTTCATTTTATTATTTACTTTATGTCCAAATGAATTCCTATACAAACTATTGTATATAAATGATTTTGAAAATAAGTACTGACAAACCAGAAACAGATCTCAGGCTTATAGACAGGCGTGCAAAATTTCACCATTCAAAATTGGTGAAAGTTTTCTGTTATTTACACTTGTTATTTAAAAATTAGTAAAGTACTTTTGTATGGAAAGCGTGATGAAGAGACTTTCCTAAAAAGATAGGTTTTCTAATAATTTGCAGTACCTAATCCTAATACAAAATCTGCACGAAGGAACAATAACCGGTCGTGAAGACTTCCACTAGAAGAGTTAGATGTAAAACTCAGGTTAACCGCATTTACGGTACCCACGGGGTGATATGGGTTGTTTCTGCTCCCCCACCACACTGAGAAAATATTTTCTAATAATATTATGGGTTAAAGCACGAAATTGCCGTTTCATAGTAAAAATAAAAATCTATTCTTTGTTTGATGATTATATTTATAATCATGTATAGTTTATAATAGTAGATAGATAATAGTATATATACTCGTTATCTGTATATTTTTTTCATCTAATAAGAAGAAACTGCCAACTGATAGTGGGCTGGAGCATTTGGACTGCCTGTGAGTCAGCAATGGCTTGTAGGTTGTCTAAATGCTTTGCATAATATAATGCATTTAGACAACCTACAAGCCATTGCTGACTCACAGGCAGTCCAAATGCTATATATATGTAATAGTTTTCCAAAAGCTTTGATTTTTTTAATGTATTGTTATATAAAACACCATTCAAAGTTGTTTACATTAGAAAGTAAGTAAATAAAACATCCACATACAACCTAGTTACGAAGTAAAAAATAACAAGAATAGCAACGAAAGGGAAATGACCTCATTCTGCGCCATTCGGGTTATTTGAAACCTTCTCACGCACGCATCCATAAAGTTTATTTTTAGAATACGGCAAGCCATGAACGTATCTGGTGATCGGCGATTAGACCTGAAACCCCAATTAAGCCTTAGCGGAACAGGCTAAGATCGCCGCGATCTGCTCAATTAACTGTACAGTTTAAAGGCTCCGAGTCGAGCACCGCCACTTTACAAATTGGGCCCGAACCTATCATTAATCTAAACAAACATGCCAATTTACCGGCAGACTGAAAAACGTGAAACGTATTTTTACTTAATTAGGGTACGCCAGCGAAACGTCCTCGAGTTATTAACTGTTTAAGTGAATAAAAAGCGTTTTACTTGGCAGTTTGTCTGACTATTGGCTCAATGTGTCGCGCAGCGAAGCGCGACTGACTGACGAGGGTTAACCAGATTTATCCCTTAGGACGACCTACGTTTCACTAACTTAATATTATTCCTTAATAGTTCAAAATAAATTCGCCTAGCAATAACAATTCCAAAATTAGTGAACTTTGTTGGATATATATTTAACTGACGTCTGCCCGGGATTACCGCGTGATTTGGTTACATTACGTACTAAGCGCTTTTACGGGAACTTCTTAGAACAATGTAATAAAAAGTGTTATTGTGATACTCTAAGGGACAATAATAGCAGCCAAGTGCTGGTTAAATCAAATTAGCAATAATATTTATGTACCTATTTAGTAACGTATTTAAGTCTGTTTGAATTTTTCTGACATGTAACTTCTGTAAATGTTTAAGGTTATGCTTTTGTAACCTTTTTGAACATGTACCTTAGTACGAATAAATAACTATTGACTATTCATAGTACATAGTATCCCTATTTTGGAACTGTAGAGCCTTTAGTCTATATGCAGATCGGCGTTATTAGATTGGCTAATAGAACATCTATAACCGTTCTCATAAATCCTGTTATAACCACGCATGTCAGCCTCTTGTTTTTTTTAGTTTTTTGATCACATTAAAATAAAACATCAAGTACATAGTTACAAATTGTATGTAAAAAATCTACTGGATACATGTAAAGATCGGACAGATAGCGTAAGTTTAAGCTAAGCAATAATCACAACGATCCGTTACTACGTATCTGTGGAAAGGACAAACCAATAACCATATAGGCAAACACACTTGAAATCTGAATGAATGAATATGTGGGCATTATTTTTTAATGTTATGTATGTGCTCGTACGTCATAATAGTACCCACTATACCCACACGGACCGTAAAAATAATACGTTGTGAATAAGATAGAAGCTTTGTATTTCTTAACTTGAAGGCGTATTTTAATAAAGAATAACGTAGAATAACCTTGATCAAAAATATCAATGCGACAATAATTTCAAGCAAACTTGCCCTACTTTTATTTTAACATTATGATAAATATTCTTCCTTCTTTTAAACTTAAGAAAATAAAGTAGGCAACAACAAATTCCAAATATAAACATCGTAAAGTGATCTACGTTCCAATTCTAGAAACAAAATATAAACAAGTAAATTAAATGGTATTCGAAAGACGACAAAACTATTAGATAGTGGGCTGCTTGTGAAGCTAACGAGTGCGTCGGGCATCTGGCGCCTGGCCAGAGTTTAACACAGAGCATAAATTGCGGTCGAGACTGACTGCCAGCCCTTAGAGCGCTGCCCTGCTTCCGCAACTCTATACTAAAAGTGAAAATGTCACCCGACATTACATTCCACTCTAGCTAAAAACTATACAGTTTTTTTATCTGCCATTCTGACCGTTCTTATTTTAAAATGGTACGAGTTCGATAAGAACGGCAAGTAAATTATTCTAATTGAGGCTACGACAATGTAAGCCCGCGCCGCGCAGTAGGCGAGAGATTACGAGGTTTTTAAAAGAACAAGCTGGTATTCATACAAACCATGAGTGTCATACGACTATTCTATATCATTTGTTATAATTATTTTTTTCTCAGTGCAATATTTTTAATTAAATATTTTTTTTGATTACGCCAATAGTGTATTTGTAAAGAAAATTGTATGCAATATACATCCGCTCATACGTCTAGTAATATATTGTCAAAATAATGAGACGTGATATTATTTATATCTTACAAAAATATAACAATAATTACAAATATTGGATATATTAATGGGATTAAATATAATGACCGTCATAAAATGCTTTGATACCTTTAGTTCTTATACGTTGTAGTACCAAAAATTGTAATCGAACACCAAATGAAGTAAATGATCACCAAATGTAGCAAATGATCACTAAATCTCAAAATCATATTAAGGTGTGACAACGAGCTAAGTGAGGAGGAGTATTAGGTTAATTGTGACCACAACAACGCGGGAGCCGAGCGAGCGAAGCGAGCGTGTTGCGGTAGCGGCCGGCAATGTACCAGAAGAATTATAGCAAGTTAAATTTTGTTGATCATGTACTACTTTTGGTGATCATTTACTACTTTTGGTTTAACAATGATTTATTGGGAGTAATTTTATTTAAATAGGATAGCGAGATGTTAAAACTTTGGTTATAAATTTACATTAAAATGCGTTTGATTTTGGTGATCATTTACTGTTTTTGTCTGTTATATGTTTCTACTTAGCAGATATGTTAAAACTATAAAAGATCTTCTTCAACCGAAACCAAGTAATTCGGACACAACAGCCATGTTGTATCGGGATGATCTGTCTTATTGTTAGTTATAATTATATATTGTGTCAGTTTCAGGGTACTAATCCGAAAATATCAGTTTGATTTGCGGAATGGTACTTTCTTTTACTTCGTCTCGGATTTCACTTTACTTTTCTGTATACACATATGTTGAATGACAATCCAGCTCAAAATTTGTATAACATGTATAATTATTGTAAATGAGAAATTGACTGTAATTTGTTTTGTGTATCTAAATAAGTAAATAAATATATCTGGTGTAAAGTAAACATAAGCCATATTTAATTGTGAGAAATGAATTGATGATTAAATTAAATTGGATGATTGACATTATACAATTATTTAAATATCATATAATAAAATTATTCCTCTACCTAGGTATTACAACACAATATCACCTTAATACAATGTTATGTACCACCTTACTTTGGGTGGTAAAATAATAATGTGGTTCGTATTTAGACTTGTTGGTTTGTTTTTGTAAGGAAAATGAATACACCACAAAAATCAACTGTGCAAAAAGAAGAATATTACGATGGTGTAGGCCCTCCTAGGGGAAACATCAGGGCTCTATCAGTCCTAGTGTCATACAGGTAACGCCTACGTAATAGAGTTTTTACGAGCGAGTATATTGAATAATACATTGTGATACGAGTGCGGAAAGTAAATTACTCCAATCAAGGCTATGATACTGTGCCCGAGCCGTAGGCGACCGTTAACAAGGTTTTTATGCTCAAACCTTAGGCGGTGGCCATAATAGATCAAGCTACGATGCAAATGACTGACGTAGTACGGGTGTCATACATTTTCAGGACACTTCTGAGTAAAATGTTCAATATAAAGTACTTGATTGACTCCTAGTTTGCACGCACAGGCCTTAAAAAGTTTGAATAGGTGTTAATTATGGTTATTGTATAAATAAGTTACTACTTACTGTAATTAATTTGTAAATATTCATATTATTTCGAGTAGAGGACGACAAACCTCTGCGAGGTTTTTTGTTGCTAGCAGTCAATAATTATGTTTTATAACATTTACTAAATAAAAAAATAAAGGCCAACGCCTTTAGTTATATCGCTTTAAGCCACCAACAGTAGTTCTTATGTGATTCCTATCATTAACTCTGAAGGTAACAAACTCTTTTGTTGGTTTTTCTGAGGAAAATCAATACGACGCAACAACCTCCTTGATTATAAGTAGCTGTCATTTTATTACTTGAAACGAAAACATATATATATGTATATATATTTATATTAAAAAAAGCACATTTCAGTACAGGTGAGGCCTACGTATCTTATACACCTATTATGAGTAAGATTATAGAAATAGAGAAATAGTTAATAGTGATAATATACACTTTTTATATCTATTTTATTCTTTTAATCACTCGATCTTTTAGTCAATAATCGTGCAGAATGTATAAAAAGACAATACTCGTAAAGCTATGCCTTTTATAACATTGCCAATATTAAGGACGTTATTATTTAGATTTTAACTCTGAAGGAAAACACTTACTGGCTTAGTTTTACGAAGGGAATAATCAATAAAATACTACAATCTCTCTACTTCAATCTGCTAACAGCTTATTAAAAATAAACTGGATAGTAAAAAGCGCGTGGAAAAAAATAAGCACATTTTCACACAGTTAACGCCAACCTAATAGAGAGCCTTTACGAGTAAGTGTATTGAAAAAGATATTTTCAAGCTTTGAGAAAATAAAATTACATTCAAAAACAGTTTTAACAGCTTGCCTACTATCTGAACTCCTTAATATTCCACACTAATTTATAGCTCACTTAATATGTCCATCGGGAAACCCAATTTCAGAAAGCAATAAAATACACAATTGTCTTTTGTGTTTTACTTGTATCGTAGGATTGAGTGCGAGGAGCAATATTATTGAGTCTGGGTCTGGTTTATATACATGTTATATATTGCACAATGTATGACATGTATTAATTGTAATTTATATACTGATCAAAAGGCGAAGAAGGATATGTTGAAGGGATATAACAATTTGTGTTATACTCATTATTGTGTCTTGCAAATGCAAAGGCAAATACTGTATAAATTAGTGCACTATCCTTAATTTCATAATCCGCACTTTCTTTTTAATGAAGTTTGTCTTCATGCAAAGTTAAGAATACAGAAACACTTTTATTTTCACTTTGGTCCGTTTGTCATACTTCTGAATATAAAGCTATTATGCCAAACATAAACATTTCTAGATAGAACTGGGCCAATCTTAAAATGTTACGTTTGGCATAATATTAAAGTTACATAAAACTCTACAAATAACACTATTCTAATTAAAAAATAGGTTATTTTTACCTACCGCGTGGAAATTCTAACGCACTTAACAACTAATAGCTTCGCTATTGTTATATACTTCGCTGATAGACTCATCTTTTCACAAGTGTAGTTGATATACATACATCCGCCTACATTATTAGTAAATGTTCTTTAATTGGGCATCATTATTCAGGCGTTATAATATTTCGCTACTTTTGCTTAAAACGGTGCATAAAGAGGTGTGTGTGAGTGATGGCTTAGGAAGTATACACTAGCGTGTAGCGAGCGCGGCCACATGGCATTCGAACGACTTCCGGCGCGGGAGTTCCACAACGCAAAATAGGCGAAACTATAGCTACGCGGCCGGAGCCACCGCCACATATTGCCTATTGTTTGGCATCTTCAACTTTTGGCATCGAAATTCACGAAGCGCCGACTGACTGCACTGTCAGCTTAAGTACTTTACCCGCTATAACGTATGAATATTAACCCGTAACTTAACAATAGAACCATTGAAGCATTTTATTTTGAACAACAATTGCGTTTCCGACCACGTACTAAATATGCAATGACAGCATTCTTATCTGTATTTCACATATTGTACATACGGTCCTTGAAACATCTCTCTTTTAGAATACTATTTTGTTCGGCTGGGTTTAGTTTTGTATTATCATGGGACTCGTCACAAAGTAATGTTATATATTAAACTCCAAAGGAAAAGCGTGGGCATGCTCCATTAATAATATTAGTCATTCGTTTAATCAGTAGACTCCTACGAAGCCAAACCGGGTACAAGTAGGTGTATAATATTTCTAAGAACTGTTAACAGTGGCATTAGCAATATAAGGTAATGTTATGCACAGAACATATGTACTTATAATATAATATATAATATATGCAATAATAAATACTAGTATTAGTCACAACTTATGGTAAGTTTTTTTCGCGGGTAGGCATCAAAAGAAGTACAACAACTAAAATTTGCTCTTCACAATTTATTTCATAAAAATAGTAAATCCGTTTTTCAACAAGTTTAAGTGGTTAAATATATATCATTAATGTTTATGCAAGCATAATTTAAAAGAGTTGCACCCACCTGCTGACATATTCCACAATCAACACATATTTTACCCATAACTACTTTCAAGATGGCTAATGTTCAAGAAGTTATGGATCTTCAAAAATGCATAGAGAGTACATTGCTTTCTAAGATTGCCAACATTGAGAAGCAACTGGAGTCATCTGCTGCACATGAAAGTAAGCCTGATTTAAATAAAATCACTCAGGAGTTTAATGACTTCAAAAAGTTTGTATCTTCCATGTTGTCACTTATGCACTCTCAAATAAACTCTCTCACTATGCATGTTGACAACTTAGACAATCAGCAACGCCGCAATGCGCTTTTATTTCATGGCATTCAAGAATGTGACAATGAGGATTGCATGTCGGTTATTCTCAACATATTTCATACTAAGTTGAACCTCAAAGATATTCAAGCGGAATCACTATATGTCTGTCATCGACTGGGCGTTAGAAAGGAAAGCACAACTCGCCCGATTCTTATACGTTTCACAGACATCCATATGCGTAACTTAGTTTGGAAGGCAAAGAAGTTACTTAAATCTTCGACAACAGTCATCCACGAGTTTCTCACTAAATCCCGGCAAGTCATGCTCTCGGCAGCAAGAAAACACTTCGGATTAACATGCTCTTGGAGTTTAGGAGGCAACATTTTCATAAAGCTGCCAAATAACATGATCAAGCGAACTACATCATTGCAGGATTTAGAGTCGTTGATTGCCAAATTTCCCATGTCAAATGAACCTTCTGCCGCTCAGAAAGCGACTATATCACATTCAACCCGAGCCGCATCACGTAGCCGCAGTCGGCAGGCTACTTCAGTCTCAGAGACGGCATCCTCATCATCCCACAGAAGAGGGAAAGAGGGCAGGAGGAAGTGATGCTTTATCGGACACTGTACCTATGCATATAGCTATCTTCTTTTGATCACTAAATCTTTGTTAACTTGCATAAGTTTCTTAATTTTTAACTACCGCATATTTATTTTTTACATAACAATATTGCCACTGAGCGAACTGAGCAAGTAATATAGTTTTTACGTCTAATTTGACAGCGGAAAGTATTGGCCGTCAGCCACTCAATCAAACAAATGTCAAATTATTTGTATGTCTAAAGTCAAACCATAAAGTAAGTGTAACTTTTTTTTTTTTTCTTTTTATGGCCTCTGCCTTTGTGTACACCAGTTTTTTGGTACTATTTTATTGATGATGGTCATTGCTCTTCTCTGTTGTTATGACAATTATTTATCTTTTTTGTTTATACGTTCTGTCTATAAGTAGGTAATGTACCTATCACAGAAAAGAGTAGGTTATTATTTCTTAGCGATATTACTATGTTACACTTAGATAATTTGTATGAATTTTACTTCGACGGTGAGCTTCCCGCGATAATAGCCGTTTTCAAATACTTTAAATGATGCTTAATTATGTTGTAGCTCTGTTCATATTCTCATTTATATAAGCGTATGTTGTAATATTATATCTGTTGTTTATGTTTGTTACTTTTAAAAATATTTACCTCTGATCCAGCCAGCAGGTGGTGCTAGTTAGCCACATTAATTACTTTTTATTGTATTGTTTTATATATTTAAATACATTTATATATATTTATTAATATATTTATTTATTATATATTATATTATTTTATATATGCTTACTAATAGTTGTAGCGATGACTCATATGCAACTGCAAATTCAAGCGCCTCTGACGACTCTTTTGACAGTGCGGTTGGCACTCTTACTACAGTGGGTGAAACGCTCAAAAATATATTTGATCCTTTTTCTACAAATTTTAACATTTGCTATATTAATGCTCAAAGTATACCTAACCATTTTTCTGACGTTCTTGATACCTTTGACTCAGATTTAATTCATGCAGTTTTGATCTCAGAAAGCTGGCTAAAGCCATCCCTACCATCCTTTGCCTACCCAATCCCTAATTTTGTTTTAATTAGGAATGATCGTATTCGCTGCAGAGGAGGCGGTGTTGCCATTTACTTAAAAAGTAACATCCCTTATAAAATAATTCTACAATCTCCTTCTACCAGTGATACCACAGAATATCTTTTTATTGAAGTAGATCTAGGCGTTAAAATTCTTATTGGTATTGTCTACTGCCCTCCGTCTAAAGATTACTTCTCAGAGCTAGAAAGCAAGCTCGAATCGTTATCGTGCGATTATTCACGATTATTTATAATGGGGGATCTTAACACTTGTTTGGTTAGCCAGGATTACCGACTTTATAGGGCCAAAAAATTGAGGTGTCTAATCGATTCAATGGATCTGAAACTGCTCAATCTAGCTCCCACGCATCACTCTCACACTAATGATACTTTGTTAGATTTAGTAATCACCTCTGACGAAAGTATGGTTTCTGCGTTAGGACAACTTCTCGCTCCAGCTTTTTCCCACCATGACCTTATCTACACTTCACTTAAAGTAAAAGTCCCTAAACCTAAACCTCTCACCTTAAATCAGAGATCTTTTGCTAAAATGAATGTAGACAATCTTTTGGCGGATGCTTCCTCAATAGACTGGTCTAACATAGAAAATATAACGTCCATAGATGAAAAATTACGATTTTTAAATCAAAATATTATCAAACTTTTTGATCGCCATGCCCCCGTGCGGCCCGTAAGGCTTAAACACCGCCCTACTCCATGGTTTAATGACAGTATTCGCAAAGCTAGAATAAAAAGAGATCGAGCATTCCGCATCTACAAAAGTCATAGAACTGAAGAAAACTGGGCCTCTTATAAAAAGCTTCGTAATAGATGTAACCTTATGTGTCGTATTGCAAAAAGACGCTACATTGCTGACCAGATTAAGGCTTCTTCTCCGTCTGATGTATGGAAACTCTTAAGATCGTTGGGGATTGGTAGAGCGAATGAAAAAGATACCAAAATATCTGTTGACCTCGATGTTCTAAACAAACACTTTGCCACGCACACTGACATAGACAAAGCGAGCATGGAAGTCACAATAACTGAAATTCAACACATGCTCCGACCAGATTCAGCACCATTCAAATTTTCACCTGTCGGTGAAGATATTATTAAAAAAGTTTTCCTTTCCCTTAAATCTAAGGCCTTGGGTAGTGATGACATTGGTCGTGTTATGATCTCTCATATCATAGATCACATTCTATCCACCTTAACTCATATTGTCAATTTCTCATTGGATTCAGGTGAATTCCCTGATCAATGGCGTGTAGCGCATGTTGTACCAATACCTAAAGATTCTAACCCTATACTACCTAATCAATTCCGCCCCATTTCAATTTTGCCATTTCTATCCAAAATTATTGAAACAGTTGTGAATAAACAAATCACAGTTTATCTATCTAAAGCCTCCCTTCTTAACACATACCAATCAGGTTTCCGTCTTGGACACAGCACTACTACAGCACTTCTGAAAGTTACTGAAGACATAAGAAAAGCCATGGAAAGGTCCCGAGTCACCATACTTGTACTTATCGACTTCAGTAATGCCTTTAACGCTGTAAACCATGACCTCCTGCTCGCTGTTATGGCCCATCTTAATTTTGATGCATCTGTTGTCACTTGGTTTTCTTCCTACCTTAGGGGTCGCAGGCAAGCCATCCGCTCTGGCCACACAATGTCTGAGTGGTGTGAGTTAAGCGCCGGTGTACCCCAAGGGGGGATTTTGTCCCCATTACTGTTTTCAATTTTTATCGATATGCTCTCTAAATGCCTTAGTTGTAATTATCATTTCTATGGCCGATGATTTGCAACTTTACCGTCACATTG